>JAKRSK010007079.1:0-307500 GCA_029891615.1 Natrix natrix natrix | reverse complement strand
CTTCTCATTCATGATTTTAGATCTCACCGCCATTACACCTGTTCATTAGGGAGGAATAATTATGAGACAGAATATCTTCATGATCATTACGCCGAGCACATTGGGCACAGCGGTGGGTTGCAATTTATTTTACTACCGGTTTGCTCGTGTGCGCACACTAGAAGTGGGTTCCTACCTGCGTTGGTACTGGTTCGCTTTGTGTTGCTGCAAGTGCTTGCGCAGTTCACTGTAAATTGTTCTGCACATGTGGAAAGACCATGAAGAATAAATATTAAAAATATGCCGGCAAAGGCAGCGGAGACTGGGAAAACTTTTTAGGGGTGTGGCCAGCCTGGGTTGCTGCCGGTTCTGCAACCCAGCCCAAATTACCGGTGCAAACTGGTAGCAACCCATCTCTGGTGCGTGTGTGCTTGTGCTACACTTTTGCGTATGCACAGAAGTGCCCAGATGGTAGGAGGAGCCTCCCAGCACCGCTACTACCGGTCCGCCTGATCCAGGGCGAACCGGCAGCAACTCACCTCTGATTGGGCAGCAAGAATTTTCCAGAGATTTTGATGATTTGCAGCATCTTTGGCATCATCCCGAGGGACATTACTAATCTTAAAATGAGCAGGTTGTGGGAAGCCACCCCCCCCCTCAGAAGAATGTAATATTTTTGGAAATATTAAAAAAAGACATGATAAAATATTTCCCCTAAAGCAGGAGTGATATTCACTTACGTTCCCTACCGGTTTGCAGATGTAAGAGGGCGCCCCTCCCCACAGCGTCTCCTTAAGTCTCATTCCCCAGGTGTGCCTTGTGAGGTTTAGGTTTTTAGGTTTTAGGTTTTATTAAATTTATAGACCGCCCCCTCTCCCCCGTAGGGACTCGGGCAAGTCACTCTTCTCCTGGGTAGACTGCTCAGCCTGCGCTGTTCTTGCCTTCTCTCCACTCTCCAGGCTCTCGGATCAGGAGGGGGTGGTCCTTGCTCCTCCCCTGAGCTCTCATGTTCATCCTGCCCCTGTTACTCCCTGCCTACAAGCTGTTCTAATCCTGAAAGGCCCTGGCCTTCCCCATTTTCCAATGAAGCCGCCCTCTCAATCTCTGTCAGCTCAAGTTCCAGCTCGTCTTCCCCTGCAGATTAAGGCTCCAACGGGGGCATGGCAATTTATTTCCCTACTTCTCTATAGATATTCTCCATCATCCAGGTCATGGTTTTCTCATAGGTGCTTTTCCAAAATGCAACTGGACTTTCTTGAATTTTTCCTTGAAAATGTGATAGGGCGGAGGGGGAAATTGGGAAGATGGGATTCTGAAGAAGGTTCTTGGATGAACAATGTTTTCAAGGGGGGGGGGAAAGAATGTCCAGCTGCCTTTTGGAAAAGGAACCTTTGGGTATTTCCTTTACTTATTAAACAAATTTATATGGTATGGTGGCTTATTGGTGGAGCTCTTGCCACACAATCAGGTGGGTGTGAGTTCAATCCTAGGTAGCGGCAGATATTTCTCTTTCTGAGCACAATGAGAATATATCTGCTGAAGAAGAACTCCGCATTGGTCACAGGAAGGGCATCCGGCCAGTAAATACTCGGCTCCATTGAGTTGTCCAGAATCCACCCTGCAAGGGTTTGGGGGGTCATTAAAATACAATACAATACAATAGCAGAGTTGGAAGGGACCTTGGAGGTCTTCTAGTCCAACCCCCTGCCTAGGCAGGAAACCCTATACCGTTTCAGACAAATGGCTATCCAACATATTCTTAAAGACTTCCAGTGTTGAGGCATTCACAACTTCTGGAGGCAAGCTGTTCCACTGATTAATTGTTCTAACTGTCAGGAAGTTTCTCCTCAGTTCTAAGTTGCTTCTCTCCTTGATTAGTTTCCACCCATTTCTTCTTGTCTTATCCTCAGGTGCTTTGGAGAATAGTTTGACTCCCTCTTCTTTGTGGCAACCCCTGAGATATTGGAACCCTGCTATCATGTCTCCCCTAGTCTTTCTTTTCATTAAACTAGACCTATCCAGTTCCTGCAACCTTTCTTCATATGTTTTGGCCTCCAGTCTCCTCATCATCTTGGTTGCTCTTCTCTGCACTCTTTCTAGAGTCTCCACATCTTTTCTACATCGTGGCGACCAAAACTGAATGCAGGATTCCAAGTATGGCCTTACCAAGGCATTATAAAGTGGTATTAACACTTCACGTGATCTTGATTCTATCCCTCTGTTAAAAGAAGATGATTAAACAAGTTTATATAGTTACTCAACTCACATGTAAGTGACTTACCACTTGGCTATTACCAACTAGCTATTAAGTTGTTAGTCATCATTTCTTTGTGTGGCTGGTTTCTAAGTACCTGATAAGCAGGTGGTAAATTACCATTCCTATTGACTGGCAAGCGGCCTGTTTCCCAGGCTTCAATCATTTCTCTTTGTGATGATCTGGGGAGTGGCACAAAGGTAACACAGCCAGAGGATCGGGATAAGTCCCTTTATTAACACCAGCTGTGGCCCCAACGTCCCTTTCACTCTCCGGCCTGGAGAAAAGCCCTTCCACAAACCTGCAAATACTCCAGTTCAAATGCTGTAAGCAGAATGACTGCAATCTATCACTCCAACAGGGCAAGATAGTCCCAGGAGCGAAGGATAATTCCAGCAGGATGAGATAAGCACACAGAAGGTCCTAGATGCTTCAAACAGTTGGGAGGAATGCCAAGAATGCAGGCCACAATGCTACACTACGTGAACTCAGTGTTAGTTCCTGACAAACACACCTCCCATTTTACTCTCCTTTAAACTCCATCCCCAGGAGTGCCTTGTGAAGGGAATCGAGGCCCTTTCCTTCCTCATAAGCTATGCAACAGCCATTGCTCTCTTCTGTGTTCTTCCTTGCGCTCCCTAAGATGAGGAGGGGGTGGGCCTTGATCTTCATCTGAACCCCCTCTCCCTTGTTCTACCTCTCCCCTACTCTGCCCAGCCTGACTTTGCCCTTCCCCAATTTCCTCCACAGCCAATGGAGCCACTCTCCTCCTCTCTGTCAGATGTTCATCTTCCACCTCAGAGCAAGACTTCAACGGGGGCATGACAGCCTGGCTATTTTTGTCCCTGCTCAGCCAACAATCAAAGTAGCTGCAAAACTGAATGCATTTTCTTGACCATTGTAGTGTGAGATTATCAATGAGTTCTTGTCTAATTGAAAGAATAAACCTTTGGTCACTCAGATTGGATCTTGCAACATTATCCCCAGACACATATATTTACCATCATTCGCAAATCAGTCTATCTCAGATACAAGAACTGAACAGCAAGCCAATGACTATTGATAAGCATAAAATATGATAGATAGATACATATATTTTCTTCTCTTACAGTCTTCTTCATTGGTATTTTAGCTTGTAGTTTTAATTCATAGATCCTGAGATTATTATCAAGTGGGAATGAAAATCTCCACAACTCCAAAGAGGTCGGTAACAAATTGCAAATATCTTGGGACATTTTTGATGTCAAGGATAAGATGTCTAGATTTTACAGGGAGGAGGAAATGAGTGAGAGAAGCAATCTTTGGTTGCTAAAATGCAAGGCACAAATTGAGGTCATGGTCTTCAGAAAGTTTTTTATAATATATATTTGTTTCTTTTCATCTTGCGTTTTATCTTCTTCCTGTGTGGAATTTATTTTTCCTTTTGTGCAGGAAATTGTGGACCTCTATTTAACTTTAGCCAATAGAAACCCACTGAGATATAATAATAATAATAATAATAATAATAATAATAATAATAATAATAATAATAATAATAATAATAATAATAATAATAATAATGATGATGATGATTATGGCACAAACCAGCAGTGGTAATTCCAGTGGTAATCGGCACACTGGGTGCTATTCCAAAAGCACTGGAATTACATTTAAAAACAGTTTAAAACTTGACAAAAATCACCATCAGTCAAATGCAAAAAGCTGCACTGCTTGGATCTGCACGTATATTGCGAAAATACGTTACGACGTCCTAGGCCCCTGGGTGGGGCCCGACTAGTAATCAATGCCAAATCCGGCGAATCAACTGGCCGCTGTGATACAATCGTACAATAATAATAATAATAATAATAATAATAATAATAATAATGATGATGATGATGATGATGATGATGATGATGATGATGATGATGATGATGATGATGATGATGATGATGGAATTGAAATGCCCAATGGCCGACTAATTAAATGCAATGAAAATGAAGCCTACAAATACTTAGGCATTTTGCAGTTGGATAACATCAAACATGGAGAAGTAAAAACTATTGTCAGGAGAGAGTACACCAACAGAGTTAGGAAAATTTTGAAATCTAAATTAAATGGTGGAAATACAATCAAGGCCATAAATACCTGGGCAATACCAGTTATAAGATACACAGCTGGTATAGTTAACTGGACACAAGCTGATTTGGACATTTTGGACCGAAAAACAAGGAAACTAATGACAATGCACTACAGTTTACATCCACGTGGTGACACTGATAGACTATACCTGCCCCGAAAATCAGGTGGCAGAGGATTATTACAAGTGAAGCAAATAGTTGAAGAAGAAAAACATGCACTAGCTGATTATTTAAAAGAAAGTCAAGAACATCTATTAATCGAAGTAAAGAACAAAAATCTACTGAAGGCCCAACAGACGAAACAAGAATACAGAAAAGATGTGATAAAATCAAGAATGGAGAGTTGGCAGAACAAAGCCTTACATGGTCAATTTCTGGAAAAAATAAAAGATAAAGTGGACAGTGAAAAAAACTTGGTTATGGTTAACAACAGGTACATTAAAGAAAGAAACAGAGTCACTAATCCTGGCTGCGCAAGAACAAGCTATCCGAACAAATGCCATTAAGGCCAAAATCGAAAAATCCTCTGATGATGCCAAATGCAGACTTTGCAAAGAAGTTGATGAAACTGTTGACCACATACTCAGCTGCTGTAAAAAAATCGCGCAGACTGATTATAAATTGCGGCACAATTCAGTAGCACAAATGATCCACTGGAATTTGTGCAAAAATTATAATATTAAAACAACAACAAACTGGTGGGAACATAAGCCTGAAAAAGTCACCGAAAATCAGATGGTCAAGATCCTGTGGGATTTTTCGTATACAAACAGACAAAGTACTAGCGCATAACACACCAGACATCACACTGGTTGAGAAAAAGAAGGTTACAATCATAGACATCGCAATACCAGGTGATAGCAGGGTTGAGGAGAAGGAACATGAAAAAGTCGCGAAATACCAGGACTTAAAAATTGAAATCCAACGATTATGGCACAAACCAGCAGTGGTAATTCCAGTGGTAATCGGCACACTGGGTGCTATTCCAAAAGCACTGGAATTACATTTAAAACAGTTAAAACTTGACAAAATCACCATCAGTCAAATGCAAAAAGCTGCACTGCTTGGATCTGCACGTATATTACGAAAATACGTTACGACGTCCTAGGCCCCTGGGTGGGGCCCTACTAGTAATCAATGCCAAATCCAGCGAAACAACTGGCCGCTGTGATACAATTCTGTTGATGCAATAATAATAATAATAATAATAATAATAATAATAATAATAATATAATAATAAGAAGAAGAAGAAGAAGAAGAAGAAGAAGAAGAAGAAGAAGAAGAAGAAGAAGAAGAAGAAGAAGAAGAAGAAGAAGAAGAAGAAGAAGAAAAATTAAGTTTGAATGATTATGTGAACCAAAGTACAGAATTGCTGCAGTCTGTGAAAATGGAGAACAGCATAAAAACAACAGAAACAAAGGCAGAATATATTGAAAAACAGCTGGATGACAGATTAAATAGATGAAAAACCAAAGCTTTGCATGGACAGCACTTGAAAAACATTGAAGGAAAATGTGATGACAACTTGACATGGACAAGGCCTAAGATGGGAACTATCAAGAAAGAAACAGAAGGTTTAATACTGGCTGCTCAAGAACAAGCACTACAGACTTATGCCATGAAAGCGAAGATACAAAAATACACTGACAACCCAAACTGCAATAACAAAGTCAAAACTGCTTCACATTTAATATGTGAATGCAGCAAAATCGCACAAACTGATTACAAAGCTAGACACGATCGAGTTGCTAAATTAATCCACTGGTCATTATGTAAAAAATATGATTTCCCTCTATCCAGAAAGTCATGGGAACATAAAGTGGAAAAAGTTATCAAAAATGAGAAGGTGAAGATCTTGTGGGACTTTCGAATACAAACGGATCGTCATTTGGAGCACAACACGCCAGATATCACGGTTGTAGAGGGCCGAAGTGTACAGTTTATTGATATCGCTGTTCCTGGAGATGCCAGAGTCGAAGAAAAAGAACTAGAAAAAAATCATGAAATATCGCGACCTGGCCATCGAAACTACACGGCTATGGATGAAGCATGTAAGAGTGATACCCATTGTCATCGGGGCACTTGGCACCATGTCCAAGAATTTTACAAGATACATCAACAAATTGCAGCTTCCTGCAATAACACCAGCGGAACTGCAAAAAAACTGTGCTACTCGGAACATCTTATATTTTAAGAAGGTACTTGGTTGATACCTAGGACGCTGGCAGCAAACCGTATCAACCATTAGCACCAGTCACTGGTATTTGTAATGCATTTTTGAATGTTCAGTTGGCTGAGTTTCATGTTTAATGAATAAAGTAATAATAATAATAATAATAAATAATAATAATAATAATAATAATAATAATAATAACAACCAACAACAACAACACAACAACAACAACCTCCGCCGTTGCCGGGTCCCCAAGCCCGGATGAGAAAGGAGGAGGGTTGGGGTCAGGTTGGCAACCTGGCCCCATAAAAAAAACTCGCCAACCCATACAACATGGTGAAAGAAACGAATAAAAATTCTATACCGCATCGGTCGTCGCGCGGGTTAACAAGGGCCGCGGCGGATGTTGAGGTCCCTGGGCATCCGTCGACAAGTGGGCTACAAGTGGACCAGCCAACAAAACGACAGAAATATAGTGCAGATGAAAATCGTGCCATAATGGCCTGTTACTACAACTCAGAGCCAAAAAAAAGAGGCTATTTAAAGCGAATGTATGATTTATGGAAACAACAATATCCAGATTCAAATGTTAGTGAACAACGACTAGCAGATCAAAGGCGATTTATTATACGGAATAAAGTGTTTAGCGAAGTTGAACTTGAGGAAATTCAGGCAAATTGCAAAACAACAACAACATCACAAGAGGAAATAACTGATACTCATGACACAACTAAAGAAATCATAGGAGAACTCCCAGAGGAAGCTGCCGGAGAGGAAATAACAACACTACCACCAGAACTAGTTACCATTGAACCAACTGATGAACCAACTCAAAAACAAAATGAACTGAAGGACAAGATCATGGAGCATTTTCTGGCTAGGGAGGAAAGGCAACGTTTACCATCATTAAAAACTGTCCCTAAGAAAATTTTGGGTCCTATCATGAAAATGGTTAATGCAGTGCTTTCAACAATTGAATCGGGATCCATCTTGGAAACGAACCAGTTAATGTACAGTGCAGCTGTAATAGTCACTAATGAACTAGGCATTAAAATCAAAGTACCTAATCACACAATGGAAAAAGCATCAAAGCCAAAGTGGAAAATCCGATTAGAACAAAAAGTCAAAAAATTAAGGGCAGATGCTAGCAACTTGAAGAACATGCGTGAGCAACGGCTTAAAAACAACAAAATTATAGATCAGCTAATCAGAAGGTATAGATTGGATACAAGAAACATCAATGAAGCTGTAGAGATTGTAAAACAGCAGATAACAGCAACAGCTAGGAAAATTGAAAGATATGAGGCACGAATCATCCAGTATAAACAAAATCAGCAATTTCGATCAGACCAACGGCGTTTTTATCAAAGTCTTAATGTGAATGGTGACACCAAAAGTGAAAAACCAGAAAAGCAGGCCACAGTTGAATTCTGGAAAGAATTGTGGGAAAATGCAAAGGACTACAATAAGGAAGCAAAGTGGATACATGACTTTGAGGAAAGCATTGGTAATAAACAAATGCAAGTATTAGAAATAACAACTGAGATGGTCAAAAATCGAGTAAAAAAAGTAAAGAATTGGACATCACCTGGAAATGACCAATTACATGGTTTCTGGCTCAAATATCTGACCAGTTTACATGCAATGTTGGCCAGGCAACTGAATGAAATTTTACAAAATGGTCAAATTGATGAATGGTTGACAACTGGAAAAACATACTTGATTCAGAAAGATGCAACTAAAGGAACAATACCTGAAAACTACAGACCAATAACATGCTTGCCAACAACCTTTAAATTACTCACAGGCATTATTGCAGATAACATTATGGATTATTTGGAAACAAACAACATCTTGCCAGTAGAGCAAAAAGGCAACAAAAGAAGGAGTAGGGGCACAAAAGATCAGCTCCTAATTGATAAAATGATATTAGAAAATTGTAAGAAAAGAAAAACGAACTTGAATATGGTCTGGATTGATTATAAAAAAGCATTCGACTCATTGCCACATAGTTGGATCATAAAATGCTTAGAAACAACTGGCATTAGTAAAAATATTACATCCTTCACTGAAAAGGCGATGAAACAATGGAGAACTGAGTTGGCAGTAGGGAATGAGAACTACGGAATGGTCAATATCAAGCGAGGAATTTTCCAGGGTGATTCACTTTCACCTCTTCTCTTCATCATCGCAATGATCCCACTATCAGTAATCTTAAAAAAAATGAAATTAGGCTACCAAACAGCCAAAGAAGCTGAAAAAATTTCACATTTATTATATATGGATGATTTGAAACTCTATGGAAAGTCAGAAATAGAAATCCAATCACTGACAAACACAGTCCGAGTATTCAGCACCGATATTTCAATGCAGTTTGGCATGGAAAAATGTGCCACTGTATCCATAAAAAGGGGCAAAATCACTACATGTGAGGGAATTGAAATGCCCAATGGCCAACTAATTAAATGCAATGAAAATGAAGCCTACAAATACTTAGGCATTTTGCAGTTGGATAACATCAAACATGGAGAAGTAAAAACTATTGTCAGGAGAGAGTACACCAACAGAGTTAGGAAAATTTTGAAATCTAAATTAAATGGTGGAAATACAATCAAGGCCATAAATACCTGGGCAATACCAGTTATAAGATACACAGCTGGTATAGTTAACTGGACACAAGCTGATTTGGACATTTTGGACCGAAAAACCAGGAAACTAATGACAATGCACTACAGTTTACATCCACGTGGTGACACTGATAGACTATACCTGCCCCGAAAATCAGGTGGCAGAGGATTATTACAAGTGAAGCAAATAGTTGAAGAAGAAAAACATGCACTGGCTGATTATTTAAAAGAAAGTCAAGAACATCTATTAATCGAAGTAAAGAACAAAAATCTATTGAAGGCCCAACAGACGAAACAAGAATACAGAAAAGATGTGATAAAATCAAGAATGGAGAGTTGGCAGAACAAAGCATTGCATGGTCAATTTCTGGAAAAAATAAAAGATAAAGTGGACAGTGAAAAAACTTGGTTATGGTTAACAACAGGTACATTAAAGAAAGAAACAGAGTCACTAATCCTGGCTGCGCAAGAACAAGCTATCCGCACAAATGCCATTAAGGCCAAAATCGAAAAATCCTCTGATGATGCCAAATGCAGACTCTGCAAAGAAGTTGATGAAACTGTTGACCACATACTCAGCTGCTGTAAAAAAATCGCGCAGACTGACTATAAAATGCGGCACAATTCAGTGGCACAAATGATCCACTGGAATTTGTGCAAAAATTATAATATTAAAACAGCAACAAACTGGTGGGAACATAAGCCTGAAAAAGTCATCGAGAGTCAGATGGTCAAGATCTTGTGGGATTTTCGCATACAAACGGATAAAATACTGGCGCATAATACACCAGACATCACACTGGTTGAGAAAAATAAGGTTACAATCATAGACATCGCAATACCAGGTGATAGCAGGGTCGAGGAGAAGGAACATGAAAAAGTCGCGAAATACCAGGACTTAAAAATTGAAATCCAACGATTATGGCACAAACCAGCAGTGGTAATTCCAGTGGTAATCGGCACACTGGGTGCTATTCCAAAAGCACTGGAATTACATTTAAAACAGTTAAAAATTGACAAAATCACCATCAGTCAAATGCAAAAAGCTGCACTGCTTGGATCTGCACGTATATTACGAAAATATGTTACGACGTCCTAGGCCCCTGGGTGGGGCCCGGCTAGTAATCAATGCCAAATCCGGCGAATCAACTGGCCGCTGTGATACAATCGTATAATAATAATAATAATATGTATGGGGGAAAAAGTCATAATTTTTATGATCAAGCAGCTCAGAAACACATCCCATCTTCCCAATTCCCCCACTGCCATATTGTATATCCAGTAGTTCTTGCTTTGCATAATGTTGCAATGCATTTTTTATTAAATATACCATTTCATTTCTCTTTCTCCTCTCTTTCTTTCTCCTTTCTCTTTCTCTCTTTCTCGGCCTCATTTTCTTGCCCTCGCTTCTTTCTTTCTTTCTTTCTTTCTTTCTTTCTTTCTTTCTTTCTTTCTTTCTTTCTTTCTTTCTTTTTTCTTTCTTTCTTTCTTTCTTTCTTTCTCACTCTTTTTCTGTTTTTCTCTCTCCATCTTATCCTATTTTTCTCTTTCTCCTTCTATTTTGCATGGTCTCACTCTCTTTTTCTTATCTTTCTCTCACTCTTTCATCTTTCTCACTCTTTTTTTCTCTTTCTCTTTCTCTCTCTTTCTCTATATCTTTGTTTTTTCTCTTTTTTTCTTTCAGTTTCTCTTCTCTCTCTCTCTCTTTCTCCTCTCTCTTTCTCACTCTTTCTCTTTTTCTCGGCCTTTCCCTCTCTCCTCTCTTTCTTTCTTTCTCACTCTCTGTTTCTCTCTCTCTTTCTCATCCATAATCCACATTTTTCAGGATTTTGTATTGAGGGTTGTAAAGTAACCGAACACAAGGAAAAGAACAACTGCATCTCCATAAAAGAAACACCAGTTGAACTCAGCAAAAAAAGTAAAGTTATTTCGCTTGCATCCACTTTTCCATTCAGAGAAATGCAAAATCAGATTTCTGGGTTGCCCCCATTCTATGGAGCAGATTCTATAAAAACAGCAGGAAGTCTTGAGACTAAACTAGCTTCTGTTAGAAGCATTTAAAGATTTTTTTTCCTCCTGCCTCCACTTTGTGGGTAATAGAGATAAATTTTTGACATATACAAGAAAAAGGAAAATGCATTTAATGGCAAATGTAACCTAATATTCCAAGATCTTACACAAGAAATGCAAGCATAGGGAATTAAATATCAACTTTTGACAGATAATTTTTATGGGATTAGGTGCTGAAGTTGCAAGTTATTATTTTTTCTTCCCCCTTCTTCTTCTTCCATAGTCAAACTATGAGCAATATTAGAGGAAGAACAAAAGGGGTTTTTTTTAGTGCTTCCTTTGCATAATGTTCACAACTTTGATGAGCCCAAAGCTGGAGATAGGATTGTGAAGGCAACCTCACAAAACAGTGGAAGACTTCTGTTGGAAGAAATGTCCTTCTGGGTTCAGTTCCAAGTGGGGCAAAAAAACACTGGAAACATGGAGGCTGCTTGGAAAGATGGTTTAATGGTGGACAGGACCACATGGTTTGAGGTCCTGGGCAAAAAAGGGAAGAGATGCTGAGAGTTCCCGGGTTTTATACCATCTCTGGGCTTTTAAACTTGAGGTCATATTCTGATTGGTTGCCAGACTCCCATGGGGCCATGCAGGGGCAACTCTGTAGGCTGTCCTGAGTCCCAGGCTTGCTGGGTGATGTAACCTTCCCTGGTGCCATGTGGTTAAATGAGTAGAGGGCTTTGGGCAATTCCTACTATGGCTCTGCCCGAAGGAGGAAGATCTTTGTTATGTAGAATAGACTGGCTCAGGCCTCAATGGCCCATTAACAAAGGTGTGGGGTTGTGTTTCTACCTCCCTTTTAGGGAAAGTATTCTGCCCTTTTAATATTTCCTAAAACACCTCACTTTCTTAGGAGAGGGGTGGGTGCCAATTTCCTACACTTCACTTGATGTAGGGTGATTAGACATGCAAGGAATTTTGTTTTCTGGTACAGAAACTTTCAGGGTACACGCAAAGCTACAGAATCGCTCCCACCACCACCATTATCATCATCCAATAAGAGGAGGTTGTAGGAAGGCCCTGTCAGGATTCCAAACAGCATCCAAAAGTAAACCAGAGTCCGAGGCAAAGGATTCCTCAAAGTTCCAGTTGATGAAGAGAGCCATGCTGGCCGATCTGGGAAAACCCGAATCTGAAAGCTTCCTGGTTTTCCCCAACCTTATCCTTCATTTTATTTCCAGCACTTTTCTCCCAGCTTAGAACCAGACCAGACTTTTCTTCCTGCAAGGTGAGAGATAATAAGAAGGATATGTAATAATACTACAATCATTCATGGCTAAATATACATAGACATTAGACAGCACTGAGAGAATTTAGGTGTTCAGCAGAGTGATGGCACAAGAGAAAAAAAAAAAACAGTCTTTGTATCTAGTTATCTCAACATGCAATGCCGTATTGCCAGGATGACAAACCTATGGCACGCGAGGTGTTGCCCTGTCAGCTGAGTTCAGCCTTTTTTAAAGCCATTTTTCGCCCTCCCCAGGCTCCAGAGGCTTCATAGGAGCCTGGGGAGGGCGAAAAGAGCCTTCCCTGCCCCCCCCCCCCCGAGGCCCTCCGGAGGCTTCAGGAGCTTCCCTGAAGCCTCCAGAGAGCGAAAAACCGGCCTTACGGGAAAACCGGAAATTCGGGAACGGACTTCTGGTTTGCTCGGAGGCTCAGTTTAAGCCCTCCGGAGGCTTCAGGGACTTTCAGAGGACTAAAAACCACCTTACAAGCAAACCATTTGCTCATAGGGTTCTTTTTAGTCCTCTGGAGGCTTCAGGGAAGCCTCCTAAAGGTCCCTGAAGCCTCCGGAGTTTGTTCGTAGGGTCAGTTTAAGCCCTCCGGAGGTTTCAGGGAAGCCTCCTGAAGGTCCCTGAAGCCTCCGGAGGGCCTCTGGGGCGGTGGTGGCGGCTGTTTTCGCCCTCCTTAGGCTCCTATAAAGTCCCTGGAACATGGAAAAATTGGGCGGGGGGGTCTCTCATGTGTGCATGCGCACGGGGGGGGCGTGCATTGCATTATGGGTGCGGCACGCCTGCACATGACCCCCCCCCTGCGCTGCTCCTCCCCTTATGGCACAAGAAGCAAAAAAGGTTCGCCATCGCTGCCCTATAGAGCCATCAGGAGCGGAGGAGATGAATCAGTTTATGGGCAGGATGTGAGGGGTATTTTCTCAGCCCTCCTTCTGATCCAGGACACCTACAGGTTGTAGGAAGTCAGAACTCACCCCCTCTCCTAGAAAAAGTGAGATGTTTGAGAAAATATTAAAAGGGCGGGATATTATCAGTGCTAGAAGGGAATGGGGTTTGGAGCGGGGGGGGGAGAGAAGAAGAAGAGGAGGAGGAGGAGGTGGAAGAGAAGGAAGAGGTGGTGGAGGAGGAGGAAAAAGAAAAAGAAGAAAGAAGAAAGAAGAAGAAAGGAGAAGGAGGAGGAAAAGAAGGAGAGGAGAAGAGGAGGAGGCAGGGAGAGGAGAAGGAGGAAGAGGAGGAAGAGGAGGAGGTGATGCTGGAGGAGGAGGAGGAGACGAGGAGGTGGAGGAGGAAGAGGAGGAGGAGGAGGGAGGAAGAAGAAGAAGAAAAAGAAGAAGAGGAGGAAGTGGTGGTGGTGATGGAGGAGGAGGTGGTGGAGGAGGAGGAGGAGGAGGAGGAAGAGGAGGAAGTAGAAGAAAAAGAAGAAGAAAGAAGAAAGGAGGAGGAGAAGGAGAACAGGAGGAGAGGAGAAGAAGAGAGGAGAGGAGGAGTGAGGAGGAGGGGAGGGGGGGGGGAGGAGGAGGAGGAGGAGGAGGGGGGGGGGGAGGAGGAGGAGGAGGAGGAGGAGGAGGAGGAGGGAGGAGGAGATGACTACCTGCCTTGTTGATAGTGGATGGGTGGAGGAGATCCCATAATTTATTTAAATTTCTCCTCAGGACGGAAGAAAGAGAGCTGGCTTCCATCTGGAGTGGGGTGGAGAGAATCACCGTAAATAAAAATCTATTTACCTTCCCAGCAACCTTCAATAAATTATGAATGCCAAGGTGTCAAGAAATTTGCATGGGAGATATACGCCGTCTTTATTTAATCCTTCCACGTGGGGCCAGGAATTTTGCCTTATGAAAATGAACGCGAAGAGAGCAAAAGACCAAACCTGGTGCCTGAAATTTCTAATAAGCAATGACCGAGGTGAGATCGCAAGGGAGAAAACGATTGTCCTGATTAAAGGAGAAAGAAATTGCAACCTGCCAGGCTCCATTGCAGCCTCTTTTTACAACCCTTTGCCTGCTATTACATTAATACAGCTTTATTGAGCGCTAAGTATTTTTAAGTTGTTTTAAAGGCCCATTTATTAGGGGAGGCATTTAACAGCCCCATTCCCTCTTTATTACTCAGAAGTAAGTGCCATCGAGTTCAAGAGGAGTTTCTAATTAATCCTGGCCTTTAACACCTCCTTGCAATTCTTTCTGTTTTATTGCTTCCACACTTAGCAAAGGGCACTTTTTTCTTTTCATTTGCATCCAAAGCATTGAAAGGGTTGGGATAGGGCTACATTGGAGAACTGGTTAAAAAGAGTCCCTTGTCTAGTTGAAGACTTGATTGCGGTGGTGAAATTCAAAATTTTGTACTACCAATTCTGTGCGCGTGGCTCGGTTGGCATGGCAGGAGAAGGATACTGCAAAATCTCCATTCCCTCCCCACTCTGGGGCCAGCCAGAGGTGGCATTTGCCGGTTCTCCGAACTGCTCAAAATTTCCACTACAGGTTCTCCAGAACCTGTCAGAACCTGCTGGATTTCACCCCTGCTTGATCGGTTCTTGGGCAATGCTGTTTTCTTTCTCAAGAATTTAAGAATTTAATTTAATAGATTTAACAGAGTTGGAAGGGACCTTGTAGGTCATCTAGTCCAATCCCCCGCCCAAGCAGGAGACCTTACACCATTTACAACACATGGCAGTCCAGTCTCTTCTTGAAAGTCTCAAGTGAGGAAGCCCACACAACCCCCAAAAGACAACTTCTGTTCCATTGGTTGATTGTTCTCACTGTCATAAAATTCCTGCTTATTTCTAGGTTGAATCACTTCTTGGTTAGTTTCCATCCATTATCCCTTGTCTGGCCTTCAGGTGCTTTGGAAAACAGGTTGGCCCCCTCCTCTCTGTGGCACCCCTCCAATATTGGAAGATGCTATCATGTCTCCCCTGGCGCTTCTCTTCACTAGACTAGCCATACCCACTTCTTGCAATCGTTCTTCATATGCTTTAGCCTCCAGTACCCTAATCATCTTGGTTGCTCTTCTGTACACTCTTTTAGAGTCTCAAAATCTTTCTTATAGTGTGGTGACCAAAACTGCATTCAGTATTCTAAGTGTGGTCCTACTAAGGCTTTACAGAGTGGTATTAGTACCTCACCTGATCTTCATTGAATGCCTCTGTTAATACAATTTAGGATTGCATTGGCTTTTTTGGCTGCTGCCACACACTGTTGGCTCATATTGAGCTGGTTATCCACTAAGACTCCAAGATCCCTCTCACAGCTACTGCTATTAAGCCTGGTTTCACCCACTCTATATGTCTACTTTTGGTTTTTCTTACCTATGTAGGACTTTACTTTTCTCTTCATTGAATTTCATTAAATGATAGTACTGTTCCAATATCTCAGGGGTTGCCACAAAGAAGAGGAAGTCAAACTATTCTCCAAAGCACCTGAGGGTAGGACAAGAAGCAATGGGTGGAAACTAATCAAGGAGAGAAGCAACTTAGAACTGAGGAGAAATTTCCTGACCGTGAGAACAATTTATCAGTGCAGGGCAGAACTGCCACATACATTGGACAAACTAATAGGAGAATAAATGCACGCATTGCAGAACACAAGAACACAATCAGAAAAGAAGAAAAACTTCCTCCCTTTTCCAGCACCTTAAAGCAACAGGACATGAAATTGATTTTGAAGGAACCAAATTAATCTCCAAAATAGAACACTTCAACAAGAGAATAATTATGGAAGCCATCGAAATAGAGAAACACCCCCACAATATGAACAAACGTGACGATACCTCCCACCTACCAGACATCTGGAAACGAGCCTTCCAGTCTCTTCTTGAATGCTTCCAGTGATGAAGCTCCCACAACTTCTGAAGACAATCTCTACACCTACACCTAGTCAACAAACGAACCCTACCAACCACCCAGGTTGTTACAACACAAAAGAACAACGGACACACAGCCAGCACCTCAGCCACACAGGATGATATGAAACAGCTGACCAATCTACAAACATCAACTCCATCTACCAATCAGGATGCAACTACACAGCCAATCAACCCACTTACAGCAAACAAAGTCAGCACTACACACCCACCCACCAAGATTTATAGAAAGACGACAGCTCTGACCACGCCTTACTCGCCCAAGCACAAAGCCGGAAACACCAGCCTGAAGATGGCGAGTGGGACCTCGCCGAAACATTGCCAAGACAATCTCACTCTTACACGGGAAAAGACCTGAATACAACAAGACCAGCATACCTACACCCATGGAAATCTACGAAAACATACATACATACATACATACATACATACATACATACATACATACATACATACACACACACACACACACACACACACATACATAGATACATACATACTGAGGTGTCAGTGTGTATGTTTATGTGTGACAGGAACATGCATGCATGCATGCATACATACATACATACATACATACATACATACATACATACACATACAGTATATCACGTCAATGTAGGAGCCCATCTCCTAAACTGAGCAAACTAAAGTCAACTTTTAAATATATATTTAAAATAATTGATTGACACTGCCAGGTAATACTTTTTAAACTCCTCCATTTAAACAAAGCAAATTTAATTTTAAGTTTAATTAAAAGGAAATTTAATTAGAAAGAAGATTAAATTTTAATTAAATTCCCTCAAAATCCTTATCCTTGCCTCCACTGCTAATATTTCTCTTCGAGGCAAATCCCTTCTTAATATTCGTAAATTCTATTCAGGTAAACTTCTTCTTTATATTTAAATCATATCTGCCTGGTTGAATATTCTCTCTTCTGGGGAAAGAAAAAGAAAATCATTATGCCTTTGAAAATACTTGAAGAGCTACTCCGATGAGTTAGCATCCACCGGAAGAAAACCTGGCCATATGTAAGAACCAACTTTGTAAAAACTAGGATTGCTGCTAGGGAAATATTGATGAATTGACTCAGACTCCATCTACAGCCACTGTCCACCTGACAGATGATATTCAGAAGTTCACAAATGGGTTGTGAAAACTTAGTTTGCTCAAGGTAACTCACCATCTGAGATTTTCCCTCAAGTATAGGCACTTCATTCTATAATATGTCAAGATCATGTGTGGTACTGTAGGAAGTTATCACCCAGTCCTCTCCCAAAAATGAAATATCCTAGAAAATATTGATAAGGCAGAATATTACATTTCCCTGGATGTGAAAAGGAAGAAACATGTTTAAAGAGAGAATAGCTCCTTGTAGCTTCCTGCCTCCACCCACTTTATCAATGGGCCCTTAAGAAGGCCAAGCCAGTCCCTTTACATAATCAAGAGTTTTCCCCTTCAGCTCCAGGAGGATGGGATTAAGGCATGATAATATTGGCCCTTTACCCAACTCCCCACATGGCATTGAGAACTCAACCAAACCTGGATTCAAAACGCAGCCTAGAGAGTTGCCCCTGCATGGCCCCCATGGGAGTCTGACAACCCATCAGAAGACAAGCTCAAGATCAAAGGCCAGAGAGGGCATAAAACCAGGGACTCAGCATCTCAGTCCTCCCTTCTCTTCTTCTCCACCAACATTGAAGCATGTGATCACCTTTTCTGTTCAGGACTCAAGCCATGTGGTCCTGTCCACTAATAAACCATCTTTCCAAGCAGCCTCCAGGTTTTTTTTTCCCCCACTTGGAGCCGAACCCAAAAGGACATTTCTTTCAACATTACAATTCTAAGCACATTCCTTTTTTAAAAAAATCTTCTGCTAGAATTTACTGTTCCAGCAGAAGAAATATCTTGTCAATTCATGGACCAGCGACCGTCTTTCAGGTGAGTTAACTATCGATTCGTGTTGGAGCAAACAAACACAGACCAACAAAAAAAAGAACAAAGAATTAGCAGCTGGAGATAAGTACAGGCTAAGCAAGGTGAGATAGGAGAGGATTGCTTCAGAGCAAACAAGACAGGAACAAGTATGGCTGGGCTTACAGATCAAGTGAACAGGATATAGTGTGTGGCTTGAAGTTGGTATCGCTGAGAGGCAATCAGTAGCAAGTGGATAGGTCAGCGTTCGGTCCCAAGGTCAAGTAGCAAACTGAATGAGAAATTCCACTGGCAGGTTGTAATTCAAATGCTTGCAAGGAGACTGTAGGAAGCCAAGGAAATACGAAAAGGAGAACATGACCATAATTAAAGAAGATACCAGAGATAAGAAGTAAGGAACATTGCGTTGCATATTAAGATCTAGTTTCTCCTTCCGTGGAAGCATTCTTTTTCTAGAGGGGGAGGAGTGAAGTCCTTTCTCTGATGTTCTCAAAGCTCCATGAACATTTTGCTGCAAGAAATTCCCTGAGTTTGTTCCCAGCTGGGACACACCACAGACACTGAGAAGAAATGGAGGCAGAAGCCAGTTGCCAGAAAATGGAATAGCTAACACCCTAGAACAGAGGTGGCTAACCTTTTTCGGACCGAGTGCCCAAAGTGTGTGTGCACACACACACACACCCTCCAAAATGCAATGTGTGTGTGGCCCTCCTGCATGTGCCCCCCCATGTATGCACATGCCGCCCCGCACATGGCCTACCCCCCAATGCATGTGCACCCCCCATGTGGCCTGGCATCCACGCATGCATGGTAGAGAACCAAGGACCAGCTGGCCGGTGGGAGGTGTGCATGCATGTGCAACAGAGCTGCACTGGGGGTGACAGCTCACATATCCACAGAGAGGGCATTGCATACCACCTGTGGCACACATGCCACCTGTGGCACACACACCATCACAGCCCTAGAAGATAGGCTCAAGATCCAGAAGGATCTTGACAGACATGAATCCTGGGCCATATCTAACAAAATGAACTTCAAGGGAGAGAAAAGTAAAGTGTTACACTTAAGTAAGAAAAATCAAAAGGACGCATATAGACTGGGTGAAACCAGGCTTAATAGCAGTGACTATGAGAGGGATCTTAGAGTCTGAGTGGACAACCAGCTAAATATGAGTCAGCAGTGTGCAGCGGAAGCCAAAAAAGCCAATTAACAGAATGATACAATCAAGATCAAGTGAGGTACTAAGCCTTAGTATCCCACTTTACTCTACAAAGCCTTAGTAAGACCACATCTAGAATACTGCATCAAGTTTTGGTCACCACACAATAAAAATTATGTTGAGAGTCTAGAAAGAGTGCAGAGAAGAGCAAACAGGATGAGACTAAAACATACAATGAACGGTTGCAGGAACTGGGCATGGCTACTCTAGTGAAGAGAAGGACCAGGGGAGACATGATAGTAGTCTTCTAATATTTGAAGGGCTGCCACAGAGAGGAGGGATCAACCTGTTTTCCAAAGCACCTGAAGGCCAGACAAGGAATCATGGATGGAAACTGACCAAAGAGAGATCCAACCTGGAAATAAGGAGGAATTTTATGACAGTGAGAACAATCAATCAATGGAACACAAGTTGCCTTCGGAAGTTGTGGGAGCTTCCTCACTTGAGACTTTCAAGAAGAGACTGGACTGCCATCTGTTGGAAATGGTGTAGGGTCTCCTGCTTGGGCAGGGGATTGATGACCTCCAAGGTCCCTTCCAATTTTGTTAATCTGTCATATCTTTTGTTTGTCCACCTTTGGTCCCCACCTGTCACTCAGCTCTTACCTGGGGCTCCTAGTAGCAGTAGCATGCACAGCGGCCACACCCTGTGCAACAGCTTCAACAGGCTGGCCAAACCAGGTTGAGAGTAGCCATTGGGTCATTGATGAATTGATGATTTTTGGTGAGACAGGGACTTGTCTATCCCGAGCATGTGAAGACAGATTCTGGCAGATTGAGCAGATGAAACCTACTAGAATAGGACAGTGGTCATGAAGACGATCTCTGCAAGCGATGTGGTACACTAAGAGCATGACAATACACAAAAGACGTCCTGGTCAACCACTGTGCCCAGCCCATCTCCAACTGTCTCGACTCTTGTCCTGCTATTGGAGCAAGATGGAATCTGGGAAGAGAGGGTGAGGCTGACTGCACACCTCTCTCTCACTGTAATCCAATTCACGGGCAAGTCTTGACATCCCCCCAATTAGAAGTCAAGGTCCTCTTTGAATATGATGGATGAACATAATTTGCCTGGATAGACTCCTTAGGAGAGTAGGCAGAGTCATTAAGGGTCATTGCTCCTAAATTCTCTCTTAGGTGGGTTGTCTCAAAGGTGCTTTTTCAAGAGACAAGTGGACTTCCTTTGTTTTTCCTTGAAGACATTTGTCTTCTCATAGAAGAAGCTTCATCAGTTCTGGATGAATTCTGGAGGATGGAAGGATTCATATTCCTTGCAGTCAGGCTCAAGCTATTTGCTGATGTTCTGCCTTAATCATGTGCCCCTCTTTCCTTTTTTGTCTTTCAATTTGTCAGAGAGTTCTTTATGCAGCCATGCTGGTTTCTTTTGAAAGCTGTTATTTTTTCTTCTTCACTGATATTGTGCCAGACTGGGCTTTTATCATCTCACTTTTCAAAATTTCCCAAGCTTCTTGAGTTGTTTTCCCCTTGAGGATTCTCATCCATGGAATCCTTCCCAAGTGTCTCTAATAAGTTTATTGAAATTAACTCTCTTAAAGTCAAGACACCAGTTTGACTTTGTTCTACTATTTGTACTGGTCATTAGTGCTCCCTCTGAGAGTCGTTGAGGCCACTTGGAGGTTTATCTGTGCCCTCAAGATCACATAAATAATGGAAATGAGTGTGGAACCTTCTTGAAATTGCTGAAAGGACTGTTTTGTAAACAGGGGATAGGGGGTGTCATGTCCCTCCCATTCTATTAAGAGAGAGCTGTTTAATTTTAAACATAGATAGCCCCTTTGACCCATCTTTTCAAACCAGCGGTCCTCTCTAGAATATGGACTTTGCTGTCTTCAAAAGAATGACCTTTGTCCCTTAAGTGGATTGTTAAGTGTCACCTTCCTGGTGAACCTGTGAAATAGTCTTGATCTTAACAGCTCATCTAAGAGAAGGATTTAGGAGTCATAACCCTAAGAACTCTCTGACTAATCGTCCAATTGAGCCTATTCAGATTGGGTGAGAAATTAAAACACCCTAGAGGACATCTATAGGGGTCTATAGATGTCCTCTAACCAACTTGTTCAGCCTGAAGAAACTACTTGGATAAGCAATGATATTTTTCAAGCCAGAAAAGAAAAGAAGTCCAGTTGCATCCATGACTCATCTTCCAAACCTTCTTCTCCAGCTGGATTACCTCAGCCATCATCATCATCATCATCATCATCATCATCATCATTTAATGATCCCATAATCCCTTGTGGGGTGGAGTCTGGACAACCGAATGGAGCTAGCAGAGTGTTTTAATGGCCAGATGCTCTTCCTGTCACCATTGCGGAGTTTTGTTCAGCAGATGTATTTTCAGTGTCCCCAAAGAGAGAAATATCTGCCTCTACCTAGGATCGAACTCACAGCCTCTTGATTGTGAGGCAAGAGCTCTGCCTCCAGGCCACTGTACCACTGAGGCTCTGAGTTCGATCCTAGGTAGAGGCAGATATTTCTCTCTTTGGGGACACTGAGAATACATCTGCTGAACAAAACTCCGCATTGGTGACAACCATCACGTGGTGAAAAGCAAAATAAAAAGGCAATCACCAGAAGCAGCCTCTGAAATCTATTTTATTTTGGTATTGGCTTATGTTGTGTTAATTGAAGATTCTGAATGCACAATCCTGCTTTGGAAAGTCAAGTCAGATTTCAGAAAGACCAACTGAAGATCAGACTGTAGATCTTTAAGGGTGCATGGATTCTCTAGCTTCAAGGTTACCATATTTTTCGGAGTATAAGATGCACCGGAGTATAAGACTCACCAAGATTTTGAACAGGCAAAAGATTTTGCACTCTGCAGACCTCACAAAAATATGCCCGTTTTTCATAAAAGAAAGGGAGGGGCATGCATAACCTTTAGAAGGCTTATACAGTGCTCCTGGGGGCTGGGGAGGCAAAAACGAGCAAAAAAAGACTAATTTTTCACTTATTTTTGCCCTCCCCAGCCTCAGGAGCACCCTGGAAGCCTCCTAAAGGCTATGCATGGCCATTTTTGCAAAGAGGGCAGGATTTCAGGAGGCCAAAAATGCTGTGTAAGATGCACCCTGATTTTCACCCTCTTTTTTGAGGGAAAAAAGTCCATCTTATACTCCGAAAAATACAGTACGTTTTACTCTACAGTAGTGTTGGTGAACTTTTGGGCACTGAGTGCCAAAACAGGAGTGAGCCCATGCATGCGCGGGGGAACCCCAGAGACCGGAAGAGAAGCTTCCCGGTATGTGCTGGGAAGCTGAGCTTCCGGTTTTTGGCATGCGAATATATGTGCCAGTCAACTTGTCTTCTGGTTTCTGGTGCGCATGCACACATGAAGTCCAGCTTGCTGGCATGCATGCAGGTCCCGGAAACCGGAAGCCCAGCTTCCCGAGATGTGCATGCCAATAGGGAGCTGCTCTTCCGGTTTCTGGCACTTCCATGCATGCGAAGACCAGCTGGCCGGCACGCATGTGCACATCGGAAACTGGAAGCTCAGCTTCCCGGAACGTGAATGCGCACCAGGGAACTACTCTTATGGCTTCTGGGGTACCCATGTGTGTGCCAGAAGCTGGTCTTCTTGTTTCTGGTCTTCCCCTGCGTGGGCGGGGATACACTCCTGTTTTGGCACCTCCGTGCCAGATGTCTTGGGAAGATATAATTTTAGAAGTGTAAGAATTTCAATTTAGCAGAATAACAGAGTTGGAAGGGACCTTGGAGGTCTTCTAGTCCAACCTCCTGCTTAGGCAGGAAACCCTACACCACTTCAGACAAATGGTTATGCAATCTCTTCTTAAAAACGTGCAGTGTTGGAGCATTTACAACTTCTGGAGGCAAGTTGTTCCACTGATTAATTGTTCTAACTCTCAGGAAATTTCTCCTCAGTTCTAAGTTGCTTCTCTCCTTGATTAGCTTCCACCCATTGCTTCTTGTTCTGCCCTCAGGTGCTTTGGAGAATAGCTTGATTCCCTCTTCTTTGGGGCCGCCCCTGAGAAATTGGAACACTGCTATCATATCACCCCTGGACGTTCTTTTCATTACACTAGACATGCTCAGTTTCTGCAACTGTTCTTCATATGTTTTAGTTGTCAGGCCTACAGCCATCTTTTCTTTTGGGTCTTTGGCCTTCCACACTTTCTATTATTCTACTATGCATTTTCTATTGTGGGAAAATGGGAGGGGGGATTGTACGGAGTTAGACGATATGTAGCCATAACAAAATTCTTTCTAGAAAGCCAAGGTCATCCTTTGTCTTTGCACCTCTGCACTTGATCGGAACTGGATGGGTGGAACTGCCAGCATGGCAGTGGGAGATTGGACCATGTGATGGACTTGGGGGTGTGAGGGCAAGATCTTGAACTTTCAATTAGGTGGGGAAAACCGGGAAGCTTTCAGATTCAGGTTTTCCCAGTTGTGCCAACAGGGCTCTCTTCATAAATTGGAACTTTGAGCAATTCTTTGCCTTGGACTCTGATTTACTTTTGGATGCTATTTGGAACCCTGGCATTAGTCTCCATTCCCCTAATGATTTTTGTTTTTCTTCTCTGCACTCATTCCAGTGTGTCAACATCTTTTTTTTTCTATTGTGGCAACCAAAAAAAGTTCTGGAGGAAGAAAGAAGAAATGTAGAAGTGAAGTTGTCTCCAGGCAAACTTTATAAATGACGTTGGCAATTCCTTCAGTGGTTTTCAAGTTTCCATATTTACTTCTAATTCTTGCATGAAATATGAAAGGTGCATAATTCTTGCTTCCTTGATCTCGCTCAGCTTTGTGAGTCGTGACAATTCTTTGCCGTTATTTAACAATGGGATTATCCACAGTTTAAATATGTCTAGAAAGGAATCCTAATCAGGCCGGCCTTCACCAAGTCCAGTTTTAATCACTGTAAAGTAAATTCTAATTTGTGCAACTGGGTTAAAGGCACACTTGTAAATTCACGAAAAGTTAATCTCTTTTTGAAAGGTAACTCTCTAGGAATTAAAAAGCTTTGGGCCTTTTAAAACACGGCAAAACTTGGTTGACGGAGGCATTACTGACCCTCTGGAAATCACGAAGAGTTGATTCAAACTTCTTTTAATATGTGTCTGGATGTGGTTATAAAATTGTTTGTTTGTTTGTTCTTCCCCAACAGAATTCAGCAAGACGCTAAAAAAGGATTGCTTTCGGGGCGATAATACAACAGTGCAGAATTCAAAGGTAATTAATGAATTGGTTAAAGAATAGATTATGAATCAGCTGAAGTTCTTAAATTGCCCACCCCGGGTATAGTTCTTCAATAAATAGGCTCATTAATTATTTCTAAATTATATCTGTCAATTTGCTTGCTTAGGACATGATCCAGGCCACCTTAACTACTCTTAGAAGATTCATCAATTCATTCTACTAGAAAACTCTGAAGTCAGCTGGAATTGTCACAACAATGGAATAAGAATGACATTAACCTCTCAAAGATTCTCATTCATCTCCCAATTGTCCAAAAGGTGCTTTTTCTCCAAAAAGCAGATGGACTTTCTTGTTTTTTTTTTCCCTTTTGAAAATGTTTTGCTTCTCGGCCAACGAGCTTCAGTTCCGAACTGAAGAGGCTTAGAAGTTCAGAACCGAATAAGTTCCACGTTTGATAATATTCTGTATCTTCTTTCCATTTAATCTTCAATGGGAGCCTGCTCATTTCTGCACAGTCCGGTGTCTTTCTAATGCATGGTATTTCTTCATTTCTCCAATATTGTGCAAATATAATCCTCGCCTCTGTTAATAAGTGCAATATTAAATATATATTTTGTTTATCAATATTTTTTCTGGTACTATACCCACCCCTCTCCTGGGAAATATTGAAAATGCAGAATGTTATATTTCCCTGGATCAGAAATGGGGAAACATGTTTTTAGCCAGGAAGCTGACTCACTCTTAATAGCCCCACACCTTTGTCAATCAAAATGCCTGGGTCAGTCTATTCTACATAACAAAGACCTCCTCCCCTTCAGCTCCAAAGTAATGAGATGAAGGCATGATAGCATTAACCCTTTACCCATCTCACCACAGGGGACCTGGGAGGAAGAAATGCTCCACCAAACACTGGCCTCAAAGCACAGCCTACAAAGTTCCCCTGCATGGCCCCATGGAAGTCTGAATACAAGGTCAAGATCAAAGGCCAGAGAGGGCATAAAACCAGACACTTTCAGCATCTTGCTCTCTTTTTCTTCTTCATCCAACATCTGGAAGCATGGGATCCCCCTTTTCTGTTCAGGAGCTCAAGCCATGTGATCCTGTCCACCATTAAACCATCTTTCCGAACAGCCTCCATGTTTCCAGTGTCTTTTTCCCCACTTGGAACTGAACCCAGAAGGACATTTCTCCCAACAATACCTAAAAGAAAATTTAAATTTAAAGATTTAAAGTCTACAGGTTTTCCTACCACGTTTCCCCGAAAATATGACCTAACCGGAAAGTAAGTCCTTGCTTGATTTTTACACATGCGCCCAATATAAGCCCCGCCTCCAAAATAAGCCCCAGTTAAGACCCCACCCACTCCAGACTGCACAGGTAAAAATTAAGCTAGGGTGGGGATGGGGGTGCGTGGAGCTGTCCTACTACTTACCTTCACATAGTGACAGCCAGGCCTCACACACCTCGGTCACACTCGCATGTGCGGGGGGGGTCATTCACACATGTGCAGGTGGGGGGGGCACTCATGCATGCACAGGTGGGGGGGCACATGCATGTGATAGTATACACAGAGAGAGTTTTGGCACACCTTTGCCATCTCTGTCCTAACCCTTCCTTAAAAAACTTCCAAAGAGATGTCCCATGTCTAGCTCATTGAAAGCATTTATGACTTAAGGTAGGAGTCAGCAAACTGCGGTTCTGGAGACGCATGTGGCTCTCTCCTTCCTCTGCTGCGGCTCCGTCACGGGTCGGCACCACAATTTTGAGAGGAGCTTCCGTTGGGGGGGGGGGGGAGAGAAGCACAGTGCGCCAGGAGAAGACTCTATGGCAAGGGGAGGGTTTTCCAGTTCTCTCCACAATTGATAGAGCTTTCGTTTATGACAGGTAGATGAAAAAGTACACCACGTTAGGAGGAGACTCTATGGTGGGGAAACTGAACTTCCGGTCAGCTCCAGAATTGAACAGGGGGCTTCCGGTTAGGACCTTTGGGGCTCCTGGTGTTTTCTTTTCTGTGGGAAACGGGTCCAAATGTCTCTTTGAGTGTTTAAGTTTGCCGACCCCTGACTTTAGGGAGAAAATCAGCGTGCTAGAATCATTCCTTCCAGCTAATGAGAACTTCTACCCAACACTAAACCTGCATGTTCCATTTAAGGACCGGCGTTATTCCTTCCGTTTCGATTCAGCCTGGTTTCAAACCATTTTGCATCTCCTCTCAAGCTGCCCAAACAAAGCCCCAGGCCCTTCGGTGTCTGTTCTCTCTTTAAGAATCCATCACCCATGTCCATCTGCCTTAATGACTGTTCACTCATAATGACAGATGCTGTTCGAACAGGCAGTTCGCCATCGTATATATATTTTTGGAGAGGGAGAGAGGGGGGGGAAGAAATCTATGCCGCGACCTTCCTTGATATACGGAAGTCTGTTCGCCAGGGGGTTTCGGAGACCACATTACCTCTGAGCCTCCAAAGCTGGAAGATGATGGAGCTCTGAAGAGATAAAGCAATCACTCAGGGCCTTGCAAATAAACGTATGAAGGTTGACCCATTTCTGATTTATCTTTTGGGCTGCTCTGAAATGAGGTTGGCCAGGTACCGTATTTTGGGGAGTATAAGACGCACCTTAGTTTTTTCAAAGAATTTTTTTTATATTTTCATTCTCTTACATATCTTTTTAAATATGCATTTACATAATTGTTATTCTTCTTTACATTTATCATTCTTATTCATTTATTATTTCATTTAATAAGTTATGATGTACAGTTTGGGTTGCTTTATTTACCACCCCTTCCTCCTTTTGTAACACCTCCTTGTTTTTCCTTTCTTTTCTCCCTCCCTCCCTTTTCTACTTCCTTCCTCCTCTCCTTCTCCTTCCTTCTTCCCTTCCCTTTCTCCTACTCCTGCTCTTCCTCTTCCTACCCTCTCTCCTTCTCTTTCTCTCCCTTCCATCCTCCTCCCCTTACCTCTTTCTCCTTTCCCCCATCTGCCTTTCATTCTCTCCTCCTCTCTCCCTTTCTTTTTCTATTATTGTTGGTGTATATTTCAAGACTCAGTTTATGTTTCCTTGGGATGGTATTTCCGCCAACCCAAATATAATTTAGCATCATTTCTTATTCCCTTACCTTCACTAATCTACCCTAGTTATGTTTCCCGTAGACGCACGTTAGTTTTTGGGGAGGAAAATAAGGAAAAAAAAACCATTCTGCCTTTGCCTACCAGCATCCATCGGTATTCATCTGACTAGCGTCCTTAGCAAACAGCCTGGTCAGCTTCAGCACATTAGTTCACTGGTTGTGAGCGCACAAGCGCACATTAGCTAGGCTTGCACAGACTTCGTTGGGGCTGATATGCAGCTTCAAAAAGACAGCTGATCGTCACGGGGAGCTCCGGTGAGTAAAGTTGGTGAAGCGCAGAACTGGTCAGACAAGGCAGCGACTGTTCCCTGCTGCCATTTTTGACCTCTGCTCCAAACGCTCCATTTGAGATCTGTTGAAGACTGTGGGGATCACCAAAGCGCATTGCCGCTAATTGCACCTGAAAGCACATGTGCACAGGCGAAAAACGGGGCATGCTGAGGCCTAAAATGTGATGCGCAGAGGCTGAAAATGTGATGTGCAGAGGTGGCGATCAGCAGTGATGTGCTCTGGCGATCCCCGCAGCCTTGAATGGGTCTCAAATAGAGCATCTAGAGGCTGAAAACAGGAGGCGCAGAGGCCGAAAACGGAAGCCACAGAGGGGGCAATGGTCTATGGCAATCCCTGCAGCCTGGAACAGGTCGAAAACATGACATGCGGAGGCTGTAGGGTGGGGCCCGCCAGATGTGTGGGGCTACATTTGGTGTATAAGACTCACCCACATTTTTACCCTTTTTTTGGGGAGGAGTGTGTCTTATATTCTGAAAAATATGGTAAATGCTTTCCCCCACCCTTCACTCTCCTTTCCCATTCTCTGTCCCTCTCATACATCCCTCTCCCTTAATTCAAGTTGGAGAAATGCGTGGCACTAGGCAATTTTCATTCCAAAACGTTTTGATGTCAGGAGGAGCCACCCCATGTATCCAAAGATTAAGAAGGCACTTGACTGATAGTATCAAAGGGGTTACGCAGGGAAGATACAAAAAAACAAAACAAAACAAAAAACAACGACTGCAGGATCCTGTTGGAAAGATTGATTTGTAAGAGGCTGGATAATCTACCCGAGCTAAAATATTTGCCTCCAAGCCAACGTGATGTTTAGTTAATGGACAGAATTCAGACGGAATGACAAGAAGCACATCGAAATGGCTTTCGCAGAGAGCAGATTCAGGGGGGAAAAGAGTTATATTACAATGGCAAGGACTGTTAAGGAGCTTGTTTCGTGGTGAGAAGTAATTGCTTCATGCAGAAATCAGAAACTGGAAATGAAGATCAGGAACTGCTCATTATCTTAATGTTTGGAGGTTTTCAGAAGCGCTGCATACTGAAGTCTTGGAAGAAATGCCCACCTGGGTTCCTTTCCAAGTGGGGAAAAAGACACTGGGAACATGGAGGCTGTTTGGAAGGATGGTTTTAATGGTGGACAGGAGCACATCAGTGGTGGCTTCCGGACCCTGGCGCAGACAATACGCTGCACACGGGGCAGGGAATCCTAGACAGGCATGCGCATGTACATGCCACCGCCTTGTGACACCCAGCTGGTCAGCGGGGGTTGTGCAGGCATCGCACACTGTGTGAGCATGCACAATGGGCCAGTCACATTATAAACAACCAGGGAACACAGGCGGGTGGGCCAAACGACCCACCGTACCGGTATGGTGGCCGCTGCTGCTCCTAGCTACTACTGGTACGGCCATACCGGGCCATATAACCTGGAACCCACCACTGGACCACATGGGTTTGATGTCTTGGGTAGTGACCACATGGAGTGGAGAGAGATCAGGGTTGAAATCTAGCAGGTTCTGGAGAACCGGTAGTGGCAACTTTGAGTAGTTTGGAGAACCAGCAAATGCCACCTCTGGCTGGCCCCAGAGTGGGGTGGGAATGGAGTGTTTGCAGTATCCTTCCCCTGCCACGCCCACCAATCCACGCCCACCAATCCACACCCACCAATCCACACCACGCCCTCCAAGCCACACCCACAGAACCGGTATTTAAAAAAATGAATTTCACCACTGAGAGAGATACATATGTATACCCTCTCTTGGGCCTTGTCCTAGAGCTTCCTGCTCCTGTGGCAAGGGCAGGTATTCTGATTGGTTGTTGCAGGGGTCATGTGCAAATCCTAGGAGTTTGTCTGATAGAAGTCTGGTTGAATGGTGGGCTGATGTAATGTCCGTAGGTGATTTTGCAATTCCGTGGGCCCTGGATAGAGGGCTAATCCTATCATGTCCTGAGGGCCATGTCTTAATCCCATCACCCTGGAGCTGAAGGAGGGTCAGGGAGCTGCAGGGTGATGCTTTATTTTTAAAACATGTTTCTCCTTTTCTCATCCAGGAAAATATAATAATCTGCCTTGTTAATATTTCCTAGAATATTTCATTCTTTTAGGAAGGGTGGGTGGGTGCTACCTTTCTTCGGAAGCCAATAGCATGGAGATAACATCATCATTTATCTATTGAAAACAAAAGGCCATGACAGGCTTTTAAATGTGAAGGCTTAACCTGATGTTTCCTGAATCTTGAGTAAATTACCCCAAAGTTTGGATCATGAGAGTCCTTGGCTCTCACAGCTCTTCCTCTTGAAGTCTGTTGCCTGTTTTCTATCTATGCCTCCTTCCTTGGTTCTTTGGTAAGCTGAGAAGCCCTAATGCAGGGGTGTCCAAACTTGGCAACTTTAAGACTTGTGGACTTCAACTTCCAGAATTCCCCAGCCAGCTGGCTGGGGAATTCTGGGAGTTGAAGTCCACAAGTCTTAAAGTTGCCAAGTTTGGACACCCCTGCCCTAATGGTTGCAACAGCATAAATGTCCTTTTAGCTTGACAAAGAGAATGGACAGCCACTTGTCCGGAATGGTCTAGGGCCATGATGGTGAACCTATGGCACGAGTGCCAGAGTTGGCACACAGTGCCCTCTCGGTAGGCACATGTACTGTGCCCCAGCTCAGCCAGCTGGTCGTCAGGTTTCTGAGGCATGCATGTGTGCTGGCCAGCTGGTCGTGAGATTTCCAAGGCGTGCATGCGTACCAGTCATTGGGTCATCAGGTTTCTGGTGCTCTAGTGCACCAGCCAGCTGGTTGTTGGGTTTCCAGGGGGCGCATGTGTGCCGGTCAGCTAGTTGTTGGGTTTCCAAGGCACGCATGCACACCAGCCAGCTGATAGTCAGGTTTCCAGCGTTCTAGTGCACCAGCCAGCTGATCGTCAGATTTCCGAGGTGTGCATATGCACCGGTCAGCTGGTCATTGTGTTTCCAAGGGTTGCATGCATGCCAGCCAGCTGGTCATCAGTTCTCCGGTGCTCTAGTTGCAACAGCATAAACGTCCTTCATGCTTGACAAAGAGAATGGACAGCCACTTGTCCAGAATAGTCTAGGGCCATGATGGTGAACAGAGTTGGCATACGGTAGGCACATGTACTGTGCCCCAGCTCAGCCAGCTGGTTGTCGGGTTTCTGAGGCATGCATGCATGCTGGCCAGCTTGTCGTCAGCTTTCTGGTGCTCTAGTGTGCCAGCCATCAGGTTTCCAAGGGGCGTATGTATGCTGGCCAGCTGGTCATCAGATTTACAAGGTGTGCATGTGTGCCCGCCAGCTGGTCAACAGGTTTACGAGGGGCTCATGCATGCCGGCCAGCTAGTTCCAGTATTCTGGCATGTGTGTGCCTTTCGGTTTGGGCACTCTGTGCCTAAAAGTTTCGCTATCACTGGTATAGGGGCTCCTGCTTGCATAGAGAGTTGGGCTAGATGGCCTCCAAGGTCCCTTCCAACTCTATTATTCTGGGGAAAGCCAGATGATGAAGAACAGGTTGCTCTTCCACTGTTCGTCATGTCCCTCAATGACACCAGTCAGCAAAATGAAACAGGTGAGGTCTGCATTTGTGAATAAACCTGCAGAGGGCTGTTCTTGGCAATTGTTTAGCTCAGCTTGAAAAGAATTTCTTAAATCTTCTGAATATGCTAAGAGAGAAAATCTGCAAGTCTGATCTTTTGAGACGTTTGAACGCTTGCTGCTTTCACTTCTAGTCAAACACCCATCAAACTGCACCCCGCCGCTTAAGACAGGAGTTGGTCGCCAGCGTTCAGATTCTCATAAAATGACGCTATCCTTGAATATTATTAAAGTAGAATCTTGTAATATCGGCTAAACCTTCAGTGTACCTCCATTTTAAAGCAGAAGAGAGTAAAAATAGAGAAAAAGGAAATTGTGGACATCTATATGTGAAGATAGAGACCAGGGTACCTATCTCATCTGTCTGTCTGTCTGTCTGTCTGTCTGTCTGTCTGTCTGTCTGTCTGTCTGTCTCTCTCTCTCTCTCTCTCTCTCTCTCTCTCTCTCTCTTTCTGTCTCTCTGTCTATCTATCTATCTATCTATCTATCTATCTATCTATCTATCGATATCGATATCGATATCGATAATATATATAATACCACTTACTCATCACAAAATCTCCAGAACCGTAAAACCTACAATCTTGAAATTTGGCACGTATGTTCCTCTTGGCTTCTAACTGCTCGCTAAAAAAGGATTTTTTGAAATGACCATCAGATCATTAGTATTTCTTATACAGTAATTAACACTCTCTGATGCCAAGGAGTTCTACTCTCCCTCCCCACCTGAAATGAACTCTGTTCCAACTGCCAGTTGCCTTTTATTAACACGCTCTGATGCTAAGGAGTTAGACATTCTAATCCCCCTCCCCACGTGAAAAGAACTCTGTTCCAAGGTCTGCCAGTTGTCTCACATTCTGTTAGCCCAGTTCAAACTGGCAGACCTTCCACTCCTTCACTCATGGCCTGGGGCTCCTTACAGTACTAAACATCAGTACCTCACAAAAATGTCTATGCCTTCCACCTATGGAACTGTCTCCAGACTCAAGGCGGCCGGAGCGATATTCCCTTAGGTGTTTCGATCACTGGCCACCACTGTGCCAATGGACTGTGGACCAATTTCTCCTGCATCGCCCAATCACATCGTTTCATTGCGAAGCACGGATATCCAGCTAGCAATTTATAAATGTGCAAATGTTACTCTCATTGCAAACAGTTGTACCAATAAAGGATAATATTTGTAGCGCAGGATTGAAGTGTGGGGTCCTTGGTGCTCTCTGAACTTGGTTGTTTAGTTGCAGAAATTTCATCACCCAAACTAGGTAAAATCATCAGTGCTACAGTTAGCACTGTTAGAATTATCTAAGTAGAATTAATTCTAATTGGATAGGTAGAATTATCTACCTCCTGCATTGTGATATGATCAGGGTATGCGCCTCAGCTGCAGTAGAAAGTAAGTTTTTTACTTTTGTTTTAACCCACTGAGGGCGCGCTCAGCAAACCGGTTGTTAGACTGGTTGAATCACACCACTCAATATGATTCAACTCTTTGGGAGGGGAATTAGACTAAACACAAGATGTTGCTTCAGTTTTGCTTCTCTAGCCCAACTTTGCTTCTCTAGCAAGTGGGAAATTATTCTCCTGAATGAATTACCTTTTGAACATTTCTCCCTGACACCATCCGAGCCCAACGACAAGATCTGGCAGAGGTCTTGAAACTTCATTTGAGGTTTTGCGTTGTAAATCGAGGATGCTTTATTCCGTGTGCTCCATTTCCTGGCCCCGTCCTCTTCCCAGTGACCTCAAAGCATCTTCAGGTGTGATGATTGATGTTCATAAACCATGTCCAGGTGAGAAAAAGAATTCAATTCCCTCTATCCCAGGGGCAAAATGCTGCCAGTTCGGGCCAGTTCACCCAAACCAGTAGTAAAAAATGTTACTGGTTTGCAAAACCGGTAGTAAAAAATACAAAAGAAAAATGGAGGGAGAAACCTTCTGATGATCGCACATCACACAGCTGAGCTTCGGAATTTTTAAAAAACTTTTTCAGCATTTTTTTTTTTACTACAGATTCTGCGGAAACTCAGAGGTGGGGTCAGTTTTTGCTCCCAGCGGTATGCTAGGCTGAAAACAGGGGGTGGGGGGGGGGTCCATTTTTGTTCTCAGCAAACTTCCCCGAGGCCTGCTAGGCTAAAAAGAGGGAGGGGGGCTGAGAAAGAAAGAAAGAAAGAAAGAAAGAAAGAAAGAAAGAAAGAAAGAAAGAAAGAAAGAAAGAAAGAAAGAAAGAAAGAAAGAAAGAGAAATGGAGGGAGGGAGGGAAAAGGAGAAGAAGGAAGGACTACAAACCTGGCACTAGATGCAGCTTCAGAGGATAATCCAGAGCTGGAAGGGATCTGGAGGTCATCTAGTCCAACCCTGCTCCAGCAGGACATTGTGAGTTTCTGTCTTTTGATCCCCCAGTTACATGACTATATAGTCACACCCACCAAGTCACATGACCCCACCAAGCCACACCCACAGAGCTGGTAGTAAAAAAAAATTAGATTTCACCACTGTTCTATCCTCTCCTGAAACACAATGCAAATTCAAGGTGGAATCATGTTACTACAACTCTACTTGAGGTCAGCCTCAGATGGACCCTTCTTTTCTATGTGTCTGCACCAGAAACCTTACGATGTGAAGTCCTGGAGCAATTGAATTCACTGGTTGAGATAAATTGATGTGGCCCTCAACACTCCAAATATTCCCCTGCAAAAGAATGGCATTATCTCGGCATTTTATCAAGTGCTCAGGTGGTCATTCTCTTTGGTATCAGCCAGAGCTTGAAGGAGAGAGCCGCAAAGCAAGGATTGTCAGTCATAAACATTCCTCAAAATCCTGAAAGCCACAATTGGAAGTTTAAGTACCGTTTTCCCGAAAATATGACAGGGTTTTATTTTCTTTTGCCCCACAAAATATGGCCTTGGGCTTATTATCAGGGAGGGCTTATTGTTTTGGGGTTGCTGGGCGGCTGCTCCCTTGCGAGTGGACTCCTGAAGAGCCGGGCACAGCCTCAAGGGTGAAGCAGCCATGAGGTAACCACGCTCACGAGCAACCGCCCAGCAAATCCCCTCTCCAGCCGGGCAAAGTGCCATTAACTAACCCTAGAGGGTATCACTAAGGCGCCAAGCCACGTGGCACTCTGCCCACCGCCCAGCTCCAGCGGCTTGGCACATTCGGGATACCCCCTAGGTCATGAATGGAGCTCTGCCCGGCTGGAGATGGGGGTTGCGTGAGCGCCTGTTCCGTCCCCAATAAACTTGCCTCCCAGCCTCCCCAAGACCTTGCCCAGCTCTCCCAGGGCACCGCCACTGGCCGCTGCTGCCACCACCGCCACACTCCAAGCATAACTTCCAAACTCCAAAACTCGGCTGTTGAGTCTTCCAGCATCGGCCGCTCTAGGAGTGCTCTTTATGGTGGGCCGGCTACTGGACAGAGAGTCTTCCGGACAGAGAGTCTTCCAGCAGAACAATTCACATTGAGTTCAAAGCAGTTGTCGCACATGTATTATTGTGATTAAAACAGAAAAAGTCATTTACAGGTAAAGCATTACTATGTCAGAGTCAGATGCCCTAATTAAACTGTGAGTTTTGAGCTTCAAAAGAAATCCAGTTATTTATTAGGAGCAACATGTCAGCATGTACTCAAGGGAAGCCAGCTCTGACCCCACGTAATTTACGATCCAATTATGACCCTGTGTTCCTCTTCCAGGCAGAGTGTGTCATAAATCACATTCTCCAATGGAGCACTTTCACGGGCTGTAGAGATCACGCCCCTCCAGCTGCTGCGGGTAACCTGGGAGACAGCCTTCAGAAAGATATGTATGAAATGTGCTTCTTTTTGTGGCTGCCATCCTGTGTCATCAGTTCTCATCCCCCTTGCCTGTGGCAACTTGAAAGCAGGCCAATATTATTTTCTACGCAATACCTAGTTCTGATCGCAAGCAATGCTGTTCTATGTTATCCAAACTGAGAATGTTCATCTTAGGTATGAAAACTGGATGACTTTTGACCAAACCCCACGAGATGATGAATTCTAGTTCTCTCTTAGCCATGAAAGCCAGCTGAGTAACTTTGAGTTAGTGTCTCTGTCTCTCTGTCTCTCTCTGTATCTCTCCCCAACCCACCTCACAGGATTTGTTCTGACTTAAGTTTCCCAAGAGCATGAAGCAAACTCCTTGTCCCAACAAAAAACCCTTTTATTAATTCAGCTCATCCACATCCAACAAAGTCTTTCTAGGGAGAATTTACAGTCACAAACCTTATCTGGCTTAGAGAGCTGACAGGCCGATATCTGCAAAACTTGGCAAGGAGTCTGAGAGAGTCACGAACCAATTAAGGAAACTCATTGTCTCCTGCAAACTCCACTCTCCTTTCGCTCCTCTTTTATTTCCTCTGGGAGGGGCCATTCATCATCCACCTGTGGTCTTACTCCCAAGTCGACCCCTGTTCTTTAGCTTTTCCCTTCATCTGGCAACTCTGCACATGCGCACACTGGGAACAGGCTCCAGCTGTTCGTCTCCCTCACTGATGTCTGACTCCGAAGGCAGCTGATAACTGTCAGATGGCTCTGGCCCCCTCTCTGTCTCCGATGCAGAACCCTCATCCGAGTGTTTCCCAGACTCCAGGACTGGCCCAGGTTCCTCCCCAACTTCCTCACTGTCCACCACCTTTTTTTCAACAAGAAGATGATGAAACTCTGAAAAAACTCTGTTGCTGAGAAGAGCAACAATGTTGATTGGGTAGGCTGGAGGGTTACAGGAATTGGGTATGTTTAGTCTAGTGAAAAGAGGACTAGGGGAGACACAATAGCAATAGCACTTAGACTTATATACTGCTTCACTGGGCTTCACTGTTAGGGTGTGATTTCCGCCCTCAATTAAGGAGCTGTGAATCTTGGCATCCCTTGTAGCATACTTTTGAAATAAGCAAAAATAAACCTGAAGCAAAATCTAATAAAAACATTTTAATATGAAATAAAAATAAAAATACAAAACTTGCTAACTGAATTAATTACATTTTGGCAAAAGCTATGAGCCTGCCTCCTTCGGCAGGCGAACAGAAGATCAGAAGAGAAAGTTAAGAAGGAATGTGAAGGAGCATGCGCACTAAGTCATTTGCAGATAAGAACTGTGACCTGCGCAGTAAATCTCAGCACAGCCAGCAAACCAATTAACGCAGTGACATTCACAACCCTCTCTAAGCGGTTTACAGAGTCAGCCTGTTGCCCCCAACAATCTGGCTTTTCATTTTAACCAACCTCAGAAGGATGGAAGGCTGAGTCAACCTTGAGCCTGGTGAGATTTGAACTGCCAAATTGCAGTCAGCAGAAGTCACCTGCAGTACTGCACTCTAACCACTGCGCCACCTCGGCATGATAGCAGTTTTCCAATATTTATGGGGCTGTTACAAAAATGAAAGGGTCAACCTATTTTCCAAAAGACCTGAATGCAGGACAAGATGCAATGGATGGAAACTGACGAAGGAGAGAAGCAACCTAGAACTAAGAAGAAATCCCCCAACAATAAGAACAATTAATCGGTGAAACAGCTTGCCTTCAGAAGTTGTGAATGCTCAAACACTGGAAGTTTTAAAGAAGAGATCGGACAACCATCTGTCTGAAGTAGTGTAGGGTCCCCTCCTTCAGCAGAGAGTTGGACTAGATGACCTCCAAAAGTCACTTGCAACTCTTTTATTTATTCTATTGAAGGAGGTTAGCACCCATCCCCCTCCTAATATTTCTAGGAAATATTAAAAAGGCAGAAAATTATATTTCCCTGGATGAGAAAAGGAGAATCGTGTTTTTTAAAGACAAAGCAGTTTCCTGCAGCTCTCTGTTCCCCCCTACCCAGTTCAGCTCCAGGGTGATGGGATTAAGACATGGCCCTCAGGACATAGTAGGATTAGCCCTCTACCCATCTCACCACATGGCACCTGGGAAGATTACATCACCCAGCAAGGCTCAATCAAGCCTGGGACTCAGGACAACCTACAGAGTTGCCCCTGCATGGCCCCATGGGAGTCTGACAACCAATCAGAATACAAGCTCGAATCCAAAAGCTGAATGAGGGTATACAACTCAGGGACTCTCAGCATCTCTCCCCGTTTTTTTCTTCTTCACCCAACATCTTCAAGGCATGTGATCCTGTCCACCATTCAAACCATCTTTCCAAGCAACTTCCATGAACCCAGTGTCTTTTTACCCACTTGGAATTGAACTCAGATGGATATTTCTTCCAACAAGATGTTCTCTTCTCTTCTTAGACTATTCTTCTCCAGTCTGTCCTACAGGGTTATATGAGGAACTTGATTGGTGGGCTTGCAGATGGGGCAGGATAAGGAAAAAGGAAAGAAAATGAAGAGCAGAAGAAGGAATAACAGCCACGAGTCTTCTACTCAGGGGTAAATAAGAGGACATAATCCAGAAGCAGCTACTGCTTCTTCTGGGGTCACCCTTGGCTGCCTTAGAAACTGCTGACTTTGTTGAGCTGTCAAGGCGATGCTTGGGATTCATTTATTCACTCAATTTCCATGACAAAACAGGTGATTTTTGTGCAAATGTGTCACATCTTTAAGGAGTGGGAGAAACACACTCACTGGGAGGTGAAAAGGGGGCTCCCAGTGCTGTGTTAGCACAAGTGGAATGTTGCAAAGAACAGTGATATTAAATCCCCTCGTGTCCCCGTGGCTCAGCAATAAAATATGCGTCCGGTATTGTCTGATTCCTCATTTTCTGCTAAAGCCATTGTCAGCAGGAGCCATCAACATAATAGCATTTAAGTGGAGCTGTGCAGCCAGCTTGTAAAATAAGTCCCGTTAAGCACTTCTCAAGAATTCCATTAAAAGTCCAGAAATGCCTCTGTTGATTGAGTTGGAAGAGATTTAGAAATGAAGATAACAAGGAGCAGGTTCAGACGTTGGAGTGGGCAGAGGTCTGAGTTTAATCTCTTCGAAAAAATTAAGGTTATAACCACAAACTGGATGATTTTATAACCCACTTTGCATGCGCAGGGGTGGGCTGCTGGGTGTCCGCACTCATTCGGGCGATCATCTACCTAGGATTCTGCTCAGTTTGGCAAACTCCCAAAGGCCACCCCTGGCTGGCCATGCCTGCCCCACCCCACCTCTCCCAGGAGTCTCCAAATGAGGAAAAAGGTACATCTTATACTCCCAAAAATACGGTACATATATGTATAAAGTAAACCTTTATTGAAGTTTTTGAGCAGTGTGAGCTACCTGTTCTAACATATGCTGGTGAAACATAGACGCTAATCTCACATATCTTAGAATCGGAAGTACCAATGGTCAAAGCAAATTGATGGTAGAGGAGAGTCAATGGAATTCAAGTTGGGCTGGATGTCTTTTGAGGGCAAAGAAACTCAAGACTGATGACATATTTGACCCCTCTCTTGAGCTCAGCCTAAGCATCTCCTACAATTCGTGTGTGTGTGTGTGTGTGTGTGTGTGTGTGTGTGTGTGTTCGAGCATAACTCTGGAACACCTTGAGCAATTTCAACCAAACTTGGTACACAGATGACTTACTCTCTGGAAAAAAAATACTGTGTGTTTTGTTAAGATCCATCCTGTTGTGCCTTAAAATGGCTTCTATTGTACAGCACAGTGGAGTTGCCATGGTAACCGCTTCACAGTCCTCCACAAAGGGGCTCCCTCTGCTAAGGGGGAAAATCCAACATTAGAAATTACGAGGCCCTGATGTCACTATGAGAGGACAACTGTCTGTTGCTTGCTCAAGGGTGGGTTCACCCATGAATTTATTTATTCTTGTGTCATGCCTGCAGCCATATTTGCTTGTGGATCTCAGGCCTGCCACACTTTCTATTATTTTACCATGCATTTTCTATTGTGGGAAAATGGGAGGGGGGATTGTATGGAGTTAGATGATATATAGCCATAACAAAATTCTTTCTAGAAAGCCAAGGTCATCCTTTGTCTCTGCACCTCAGCACCTGACCGGAACTGGATGAGTGAAACTGCCAGTATGGCAGTGGGAGATTGGACCATGGGATGGACTTGTGAGTGTGGGGGCAAGATCTTGAACTTTCAACTGGGTGGGGAAAACCGGGAAGATTTCAGATTCGGGTTTTTCCAGATGTGCCAAAATAGCTCTCTTAATAAATAGGAACTCTGAGCAATACTTTGCCTTGGACTCTGATTTACTTTTGGAAGCTATTTGGAACCCTGACATCTTGCTTCTGGAGGTGAAACTAAAAAATGTTGTTCATAACCAAGGTTTGTGTTAAGTTAATATTATAGTAAATTTGTGAAACATGTTACTTTACAATTTGTATACTCTACTTATACTTTTAAACGTCTGTAAATATAATTACTTTGATTTGACACTATGCATAGAATTCATTCCTTTTCCTGTGAAATACAGGACTGGGATAAATAAACACCAAGCAATGCAGGGTTATCAGCTACTAAATAAATAAAGTAGGTAAGTAAATTAATACATCTTTACACGTTCATTGCAAAGGAAAAAGTATATATTAATTGCATTTCATTTAATTGGCCTTTGCAGAAGGCAAAGTATTGCTTTAAGAGAACGGCACTGCCACCTCAGTCAACCAGCAGCCTGATGGATAGCTACTTTCCATAGTTATCTAAATCAGCAGCACACTTATCTTCTTAACTGTGGCTTCACGTTGCAGCAGGAAACAAAAAGGATAAGATGCTAATTGAGATTTGTGTGAGCAAACCTGGAAAACAGCAAGTTAAGCCATAAAGAGCAGCTTTTCAAAATGACTAATAAAGAAAGTGGTGAGGACAGCACATTGATGAACGCCGGAAATATTTTTTTAAAAAAATATTTGACGCAAGCGCCAAAATGTTAAAACACTGATTGGGCAGAGAGAACGGAGAGCTGGGTTGCGGAGGATCACAATATATATGAAATTCGGCACGTATGTTCCTCTTGGCTTCTAGGTGATCGCTAAGAAAGGATTTTTTTGAAATGACCATCAGATCATTAGTATTTCTTATACAGTAATTAACAGGCTCTTGATGCTAAGGAGCTCTACTCCCTCTCCCCACCTGAAAAAAAAACTCTGTTCCAACTGTAATCCTGGAAAGACTGCAAGCATGACTAACTGTGATTACGTAGATAGGTTCTCTCAGGTTGGTGAGCCCTCCAGATTGGTTTGGCCATCTTACCTGGAAGAGAGTTTGCTGTTGACGGGAAATAGATATTAAGCTAGGCAATGGAAAACAAAATTCAGATGAGCGAAGAGACGTCATGAACCAAGCTGAGCTTTGCTGCCCCTTGCTTGTTTTCCTTCCCTTTCAGCTGTTTCATCTCCCCAGCATCATTGTTGGGTGGGCTTTCCTCCTGTTTTTTCTTCTCTGTGGGAAGAAATCACCATCTGACTATGTGTCAGAATGGTCAAACAACTGGCAACTCCAAATCCGAACCAACAAATGCTCTGTCTTACACATTGGGGAAAAAATCAGAACACCAAATACAAGTTGGGCGGATATGACCTCATAGATGACCTCCACCCTGTCAAGGACCTTGGAGTACTCATCTCAAATGATCTAAGCCCCAGAGGCCACTGTAACAGCACATGCCAAAAAAGGCATTAAAGAATTGTTCACCTGATCTTGCAAAGCTTCTTCTCTGGTAACATTGTACTGCAAACTAGGGCATCCAAAACCTTTGCCAGACCAATCCTCGAATACAGCTCATCTGCCTGGAATCCACACTGTATATCGGACATTAATACAACTGGGCGGGTCCAGAGATATTTCACGAGAAGAGTACTCCATTCCTTTACTCACAACTGATTTCCCTATGCCTCCGGGCTTGAAATATTGGCTTGGAAAACCTAGAACTACGCCGCCTATGGTCTGACCTAAGTGCAGTACACAAAATTATCCACTACAATGACTACTTCAGCTTCAACCTCAATAATACACAGGCAAGCAATAGACACAAACTCAAGGTAAACCTCTCCAAACTTGATTGCAGAAAATACGACTTCACCTGCAGAGTGGTCAACGCCTGGAATGCTCTACCTGACTCTGTGGATTCTTCCCCAAACCCCCATCACTTTAACCTTAGACTGGTTACTGTCAACCTCACACCATTCCTAAGAGGTCTGTAATGGGGCGTGTATAAGAGCACCGGCCTGCCTACCGTCCCTGTCCTACTGTCTCAATTTATTTGTGTGGGAGAGAAAGGATGGTGGGGGGAAAGATAAGAATAAAGGAAAGTAAGAAGGGAGGGAGGGAGGGAAGAAGGAAGGAAGGAGGAAGGAAGGAAGGAAGGAAGGAAGGAAGGAAGGAAGGAAGGAAGGAAGGAAGGAAGGAAAGGATGGAGGGAAGATAAGAAGAAAGGAAGGTAAGATGGGAGGGAGGGAGGAAAGGAAAGGAAATGTTGAAAGAAATGTCCTTCTGGGTTCAGCTCCAAGTGGGGAAAAAGACACTGGAAACATGGAGGCTGCTTGGAAAGATGGTTTTAATGGTGGACAGGACCACATGGCTTGAGTCCTGAACAGAAAAGGTGATCACATGGTTCAATGTTGGGGAGAAGAAGAGAAGGGCCGACTGAGATGCTATGTCTCTGGTTTTATGCCCTCTCTGGCCTTTGATCTTGAACTTGTCTTCTAATTGGTTGTCAGACTCCCATGGGGCCATGCAGGGCCAATTCTCTAGGCTGCGTTTTGAATCCAGGTTTGGTTGATTTCTCAGATGCCATGTGGTGAGTTAGGTAAAGGGCCAATATTATCATGCCTTAATCCCATCCCCCTGAAGCTCAAAGGGAGAACTCTTGATTATGTAAAGGGACTGGCTTGGACATTTTAATGGCCCATTGACAAAGTGGATGGGGGCAGGAAGCTACAGGGAGCTATTCTCTCTTTAAAACATGTTTCTTCCTTTTCACATCCAGGGAAATATTCTGCCTTTTCAATATTTCCTAGGATATTTCATTTTTCTGGGAGAGGGCTGGGTGATAACTTCTACAGAAGGAAGGAAGGAAGGAAGGAAGGAAGGAAGGAAGGAAGGAAGGAAGGAAGGAAGGAAGGAAGGAAGGAAGGAAGGAAGGACAAGATCAATGGTATACCCTAGTATCACTTACATGCATCTGAGAGGGAGATGCCCAGATTCTGTTAGAAAAATGAAAGCAAGCAGATCTTGGCTTCTGGCAAACACAAGCTTGATTTTCCATCCAGGTGGAAATAGGTTCCATTCCTACAAAGTCTTCATAGAGAAGATTATCCATCAGAGATGCCCTAGTGCAGGGGTCTCCAGACTTGGCAACTTGAAGACTTATGGACCTTCAATTCCCAGAATTCTTCTGGCAGGAATTCTGGGAGTTGAGATTCCACCAGTCTTCAAGATGCCAAATTTGGACATTTGGACACATCCCCTCTCTTAGTGGATCCTGCACCAGTCAGGGGGTTGGATTTAGAAGACTTGGAAAGTTCCTTCTCACTGGACTTCCTATGACTTTGTACCTTCTCCTCCTCTTTCCGAGAACATTTTCCCTGGAAGAACACGTACAGAGACGGCTTAATGGGATGCAATGAATTACTCCAGATTCCTCCTTATATGTGGAGCGAGCTCACCAACGCAAAGTTCCCCTGCCCCTTTCCAAGTTGGGATGGCAAATAAAGTAGCTTTGGATTGAAAATGAAAGTTGGAGTTGAGAGAGCAAGGGGCATGTAGGTCTCTCTTTTTTTTTTTTTTTTGCTTCTGTTGTTAAAAACACAACAGAAACATGGTTCTGGATCTGAGCTGCTATTTTGAAGACCTGCTGCTTGATAGAGTGTCATTTGTCCCCTGCTTTCACAAGTACCAGCTGGCAGCTAAGTGACTCACATGTGTTTTTCTGACATTTAACAAATGGGAACAGCTTGCCGATCTGTGTTAAGTTACTCCGGCAAATAATCATCAGCTATGCAGCATCAATGTTCAGGACATTAGTGAAAACATGGACACGTACATTCAGATAAAGAGTGGAGAGGGTAGACTAGACTAGACTAGACTAGAATAGAATAGAATAGAATAAGAGAGTTGGAAGGGACCTTGGAGGTCTTCTAGTCCAACCCGCTGCTTAGGCAGGAAACCCTACACCACTTCAGACAAATGGCTATCCAACATCTTCTTAAAGACTTCCAGTGTTGGGGCATTCACAACTTCTGGAGGCAACTTCTGTTCCACTGATTAATTGTTCTAACTGTCAGGAAATTTCTCCTCAGTTCTAAGTTGCTTCTCTCCTTGCTTAGTTTCCACCCATTGCTCCTTGTTCTACCCTCAGGTGCTTTGGAGAATAGCTTGACCTCCTCTTTTCTGTGGCAGCCCTTGAGATATTGGAACACTGCTATCATGTCTGCTCTCATGTCTGTCTGTCTGTCTGTCTGTCTGTCTGTCTGTCTGTCTGTCTGTCTATCTATCTATCTATCTATCTATCTATCATCTACCTACCTACTTACCTACCTACCTACCTACCTACCTACCTACCTACATCTATATCCGTCCATCCATCCATCCATCCATCTATCTATCTGTCTAAATCCCTCTTCCTAGTAGCACTGATGATGTTACCTGATTTGATAGTGAAACGTCTGCAAAAAAACAAAACAACCAAGCTCAGAGAGCACCAAGATGCCCTCATTTCAACCATGAGCTACTAATGCTGGTCTGTTCTTTGGATAAAAGCAGGGATCCTCTGACATGCAAAGACCATGGTTGAAACTTTAAAAATGCTGAAGGAACAAAGTCAGGTAAGCAAAACTGGTATGAACAAGAATATGGAGAAATCAGGATGGTTTTATCCCATGCTTTATTATTATTTTTTTTAAAAAATTGAACAGTAAATTTCATTCCTTCCTTGCTTCCTTCTCTTCCTAACTCCTGGTTGACCTTCCTTCCCTCCTTCCTTTCTTTCTTCCTTCCTTCCATCTTTTCCATCTCCTCTCGTCCTTTTCTCTCCCTAACCTAGTCTGGCCTATCATCTCTGATTTCCTTCCTTCCTTCCTTCCTTCCTTCCTTCCTTCCTTCCTTCCTTCCTTCCTTCCTTCCTTCCTCCCTCCCTCCCTCCCTCCCTCCCTTCCTTCCTTCCTCTTTTCCAACTCCTCTCTTCCTTTTCTCTCCCCAACCTAACCTAGCCTATCATCTCTGATTTCCTTCCTTCCTTCCTTCCTTCCTTCCTTCCTTCCTTCCTTCCTTCCTTCCTTCCTTCCTTCCTTCCTTCTTTCCTTCCCTCCCTCCTTCTTCATTCCTTCCTGATCTTGGATGTCTTTTGTGAAAGGGCCATTCTGAAGAGTTACAACTCTTCTCATATTGAATTTGGCCCTTAAATTTCTCATCGCTTCAACCCCTAAGCATTAGTAGCAGTAAGCCTTTTGGATAAGTGTACTGTTTGCAAAGTACCTGGAGAATTTCCAAAGTGGTGTTTATTTGTTAGATTTAAATCTTGTCTCTCTTTTTTTTCCCTAGGAGCTTAAGGCACTTCAATGAACTTTCCAAACATCTTATTCCGTGCCTGTATTTTCCACCCTTGAGGGTGGAGAAAGAGATTTAGATTGAGGAAATGGGGGATTAAAAAAACCTGCTAGAATCTCTTGAATAGCTTCCTTGATAACAATTTAAAAGGGAGGGGATCCCAGATGACTACACTCAACCAATATCAATAAAGGAGAATATTTGTAGCTCAGGGTTGAAATGAGAAGTTCTTGGTGGTCTCTGAACTTGGTGGGTTATTTTTACAGATGTTTCATTACACAAACTAGGTAACACCATCAGTGCTGGAGGAGATGGGAGTTTACTCCCAGTTTATATTCTGGTAGCTTGGCCTATCCGTGTGGATAGAGATTCTTTGGTTGGGCTGCTTACTGATGGCTTCCTTGGCAATTTCTTGATTGGGATATTGTTGGTCTGATGTGTTCTGACCGAAAGTTCCCAAGAGCATGAAGCAGACTACTGGTCCTGTCAAAAAAAAAACCCCTTTTATTAATTTAATTCTGCTCATTCACATCTGGCAAAATCTTTCAAGGGAGGGTTTACAGTCACAGACCTTATCTGGCTTGGAGAGCTGCCAGGCCGATATCTGCAAAACTTGGCAAGGAGCCTCGGAAAGTCAGGAACCAATTAAGCGAACTAATTGTCTCCTGAAAACTCCACTCCCCTTTTGCTCCTCTTTTATTTCCTCTGGGAGGGGACATTCATCGTCCACCTGGGGCCTTACTCCCAGGTCAACCCCTGTTCTTCAGCTGTTCCCTTCGTTTGGCAACTCTGCGCATACGCACACTGGGAACAGGCTTCCAGCTGTTCTTCTGCCCCACTGATCTCATGATCAGGCCTTATAAAGTGGTATTAACACTTCACGTGATCTTGATTCTATCCCTCTGTTTATGTAGCCTAGAACTGTGTTGGCTTTTTTGGCAGCTGCTGCACACGGCTGGCTCCTATTTAAATGGTTGTCCACTAGAACTCCAGGATCCCTTTCAAAGTTACTACTATTGAGCAAGGTATCAACTATACTGTACCATTTGCATTTTGTGTGGGTTTTTTTTGCCATAATTGCCATAATATTTTTTCTTCCCATAATATATTTGCCTAATTTCCCTGCGTGCCCATTCCTTCCTCTTACCCCCTTCTTACACTCCACCCCCCTCCCCTTTTATTTTCTTATATTTATTTTGAGAGACAGAATAGCTGAAGTAGGCAGATGGGAATCCCATACTTTTGTAAATGGGATATCTTAATGTACTGACAATTTTAATTAGTGGCTATTAATTCCACTAATATACTTCTCAAAAAAAATTATGCTGGCTTTGCATCTATCAAACATAAAAGCTTTCATTGGTGGGAAAAAATTTTCATAATTGGTTGGAGAAGGAGTTGGCTTCCCAGGCTGACAAGGGGCAGAAGTGGAGGGGTTTTGTCTATTTTTGCAATTTTTCATGAGATGGTCTTCAATTCAGGTTCTTCTTCTTTTCAGAAGCAATATGGCTACGATGTGGTTATTCAACAGATAACAGAATAACAGGCTTGGAAAAGACCTTGGACATCAATCCAGTGATGGCTAATATTTTTACAATACAATACAATTACAAGAGTTGGAAGGGACCTTGGAGGTGTTCTAGTCCAACCCCCTGCCTAGGCAGGAAACCCTATATTGTTTCACACAAATGGCTATCCAACATCTTCTTAAAGACTTCCAGTGTTGGGGCATTCACAACTTCTGGAGGCAAGCTGTTCCACTGATTAATTGTTCTCACTGTCAGGAAATTTCTCCTCAGTTCTAAGTTGCTTCTCTCCTTGATTAGTTTCCACCCATTGCTTTTTGTCCTGCCCTCAGGTGCCTTGGAGAATAGTTTGACTCCCTCTTGTTTGTGGCAACCCCTGAGATATTGGAACAATGCTATCATGTCTCCCCTAGTCCTTCTTTCTCTTAAGCTAGACATACCCAGTTCCTGCAACCGTTCTTCATATGTTTTAGTCTCCAGTCCCCTAATCCTCTTTGTTGCTCTTCTCTGCACTCTTTCTGGAGTCTCCACATCTTTTCTACATTTTGGTGACCAAAACTGAATGCAGTATTCCAAGTGTGGCCTTACCAGGGCATTATAAAGTGGTATTAACACTTCACGGGATTTTGATTCTATCCCTCTGTTGATGCAGCCTAGAACTGTGTTGGCTTTTTTGGCAGCTGCTGCACACTGCTGGCTCATATTTAAATGGTTGTCCACTAGGACTCCAAGATCCCTTTCACAGTTACTACTATTGAGCAAGGTACCACCTATACTGTACCTGTGCATTCCGTTTTTGTTGCCTAAATGTAGAACCTTACTCTTTTCACCATTGAATTTCATTTTATTAGATAGTGCCCAATGTTCAAGTTTGTCAAGATCCTTCTGTATCTTAAGCCTATCTTCTGGAGTGTTGGCTATTCCTGCCAGCTTGGTGTCATCTGCAAATTTGATGAGTTCCCCATTTATTCCCTCATCCAAATCATTGATGAAGATGTTGAAGAGCCCTTTTTTCTCGAGGTGTGCCAAAAGTGGGGAGTGGGGGGGGGCACACACATGCGTGCCCACACCCATAATGTAATGCCCTCCCCCTGCGCACGCGCTCATAGGCCTCATGGAAGCCTCCAGATTTCCAGTTTGTACGTTGGGCTGTTTTTCGCCCTGTGGGGGCTTCAGGGAAGCCTCTTGAAGCCTGGGGAGGGTGGAAAATGGCCCAACATGCAAACCGGAAGTTCGGGAATGGACTTCCAGGTTGCCCATTGGGCGTTTTTTTTTCCTTCTGACAAGCAAAGTCAATGGGGAAGGCGGATTCACTTAACTATTGTGTGTGTCACTTGACAACTGCAAAGATTTGCTGAATAACCGTGGCAAGAATAGTCGTAAAATGGGGCAAAGCTCCCTTTACAAATGTCTCACTTAGCAACAAAACACTGCAAATTTTCCTTCCTTCCTCTTCTCCTTTCTCATTCTTTTCTTCCTCTCTCCCTAACCTATCATTTTAATTTCTTCCCTCTCTCCCCACCTTCCTTCCTTCCCTCCTTCCTCCCCTCCTTCCTTCTTCCCTCCCTCCCTCCTTCCTTTCCTCCCTGTTCTCTTTCCTCATTCTTTTCATCCTCTCTCATTACCCTATCATTTCAATTTCCCCCCTCCCCCCTTTCCTTCCTTCCTTCCTTCCTTTCCTTCCTTCACTTCCTGTTCTCCTTCCCCATTCCTTTCCTCCTCTCTCATTATCCTATCATTTCAATTTCTTCCCTCCCCCTTCCTTCCCTCTCTCCCTCCCTGTCTCCTTTCTTCCCTTCCTATTCTCCTTCCCCATTCTTTTCTACCTCTCTCATTACCCTATAATTTCAATTTCCTCCCTCCCCACCTACCTACCTACCTTCCTTCCTTCCTTCCTTCCTTCCTTCCTTCCTTCCTTCCTTCCTTCCCTTCCTATTCTCCTTCCCCATTCTTTTCTACCTCTCTCATTACCCTATCATTTCAATTTCTTCCCTCCCCCTCCTTTCCTTCCTTCCTTCCTTCCTTCCTTCCTTCCTTCCTTCCTTCCTTCCTTTTCTCCTTCCTTCCCTTCTTTTCCCCGTCTCTCCCTACCCTATCATTTTAATTTCTTCCCTCAGCCTCTCCCTCCCTCCCTTCTTCCTCTCCCTCCCTCCCTCCCTCCTTCCTTCCTTCCTTCCTTCCTTCCTCTAACATATCATTTCAAATTCCCTCCTTCCCTCTAAATACTGAATATCTATCGAAATTGCACGCTGTCCCTTCCCTTCCCTTCCCCTTGCCATGCCTTCCTTAGGCAACCGTCCCCCCACCCCCACTTTCCTCTCCTGCTTCTGTCAAAACCGGCATGGCTGTGATGAGGGCAGACCCCAAGGATGCCTCCGCTTGCTTCGATGTGAAGCCCTCTGACCTGGCAAGTTTTTCCTTGCTAATCCCAAACACCCCAGAGCAGCTTAGAGTCATGCAGCAGGAAGGGAAAACACAGCAGGTCCTTTTCAGCATGCAAGCTGCCCCGTTTAAGCTCTCTCTCTCTCGGTTCTTTTGTGAGAAATTTGCTTCCCCTGATGGGAAAAAATAGCCTTGCGCTAATTCGAAGCATAGCGAAGGCAGAAGAAAAAGTTCCTAGCACCATTAAGGAGGTAGTATGGTTGGGTCGAAGAGAGGTGGCTCGGTGGCTAAGACACTAAGCTTGTCGATCAAAAAGATCGGCAGTTCGAATCCCTAGCGTCGCATAAAGGAGTAAGTTCTCATTACTTGCCCCAGCTTCTGCCAACCTAGCAGTTCGAAAGCATGCAAAAATGCAAGTAGAAAAATAGGGACCACCTTTGGTGACAGCGTTCCGTGCGCCTTTGGCATTTACTCATGCCGGCCACATGACTACGGAGACATCTTCGGACAGCACTGGCTCTTCGGCTTTGAAACGGAGATGAGCACCGCCCCCTAGAGTCAGGAATGACTAACACAATGAGGGGAATCTTTACCTTTACCTATAGCTGGGTTGAGAGATTTTGCCTTCCCTGGGGCTTCTCAAGAGCTTCTGTATCTCTGACATTAACACCATTGTTAATGCGAATCAACAACTACATTCTTATAATTATTTATAAAGTAATTATAATTCTGTATAACTGCATATCGGACATTAATGCAATTGAGCGGGTCCAGAGGTATTTCGCAAGAAAACTACTCTACTCCTCTGCTCACAATAGAATCCCTTATGCCATCAGGTTTGAAATTTTGGGCTTGGAACTAGGCCGCCTACAATCTGACCTAAGAATAGTACCCAAAATACAATACAATACAATACAATGGTAGAGTTGGAAGGGACCTTGGAGGTCTTCTAGTCCAACCCCCTGCCTAGGCAGGAAACCCTATACCGTTTCAGACAAGTGGCTATCCAACATCTTCTTAAAGAGTTCCAGTGTTGGGACATTCACAACTTCTGGAGGCAACTTCTGTTCCACTGATTAATTGTTCTAACTGTCAGGAAGTTTCTCCTCAGTTCTAAGTTGCTTCTCTCCTTGATTAGTTTCCACCCATTGCTTCTTGTTCTGTCCTCAGGTGCCTTGGAGAACAGTTTGACTCCCTCTTCTTTGTGGCAACCCCTGAGATATTGGAAGACTGCTATCATGTCTCCCCTAGTCCTTCTTTCTGTTAAACTAGACATACCCAGTTCCTGCAACCGTTCTTCATATGTTTTAGTCTTTTTGTCTACTGCAACGTCCTACCTGTCAATGACTTCTTCAGCTTCAACCTCAGTAATACACAGACAAACAATAGATACAAACTCAAAGTTAACTGCTATAAAACTCAATTGCAGAAAATACGGCTTCAGCAACAGAGTGGTCCATGCCTGGAATGCTCTATCTGACACTGTGGTGTCTTCCCCAAATCCCCAAAACTTTAACCTTAAACTGTCTACTGTTGACCACACCCCCATTCCTAAGAGGTCAGCAGAGGCATGCATAAGTGCACCAGTGTGGCTGATATCTCTGTCCTAATGTCCCCATCCATTGGTACCCATTGGCTGTGTTCTTATTCATGCTTATTTTTATTCCTGTTACCTTGCACATGAGTGAACAACTAATTTTTTTTTAATTCACCTACATCAAATATTTGGGAGCGTCTAAGAGAACACCGGTCTGCAATATTTTAGACAAAGCCTGACTTTGTGAAGATAACATCTTCTTCAAAGGTAGACAAAGCTGGGGGTTGCTTTCTTTTTGTCCTGCTGTAGTTGTATGGTCCTTGGTGCTGTCTGAGCTTGGCTGTTTTCTTGCAGACGTTTCATTACCCAACTAGGCAACATCTTCAGGGATAGAAGGGAGTGTGGTTTGTGATGATGATGATGATGATGATGATGAGGAGGAGGAGGAGGAGGAGGAGGAGGAGGAGGAGGAGGAGGAGGAGGAGGAGGAGGAGGAGGAGGAGGAGGAAAGGAAAAGGACAGTGGGGTTCTTGGTGCTGTCTGAGCATGGCTGTTTTCTTGCAGACATTTCATTACCCAACTAGGTAACATGATCAGTGCTAGAAAGGAGCGGGGTTTGCTCTCTGTTTATATACCTGTGGTTTCCCTGTCGGTGTTGATGGCAATATTCTAGGGCAGGGCTTGGCAACCTTAAACACTCAAAGAGCCACAAAGGTCCTAACCGGAAGCCCCCTGTGCAATTGTGGAGCTGACCGGAAGTCCAGTTCCCCCACCATAGAGTCTCCTCCTAGTGTGGTGTCCTTTTTCCTCTACCTGTCCTAAGTGAAAGCCCTATCAATTGTGGAGCTGACCGGAAAACCCGCCCCTTGGCATAGAGTCTCCTCCTGGCATCCCGTGCTTCCCCTCCCCTAAACCGAAAGCTCTTCTCAAAATTGTGGTGCCGGCCGGCAACAGGGAGTCACAGCAGAGGGATGAGAGACACATGAGGCTCCAGAGCTGCAAGTTGCTGACCTCTGTTCTAGAGGGTTCCTTGATTAAGCTGTTATTTACTGTGGGGTCCTTTGGTTGTTTTCTTGCAGACGTTTCATTACCCAACTAGATGACTTCATCAGTGTTGGATGGGAGTGGGGTTTGCTCTCTGTAGAACAAACTTTATATAGAGAGAGCAAACACCATTCCCAAGAAAACGATAAAACTCAGAGAACACCGAGGGACAGTCCTTGTCTTCCTCCCCCTCCTCCCCACACACCCCACTCCCTTCCAATACTGATGAAGTTACCTAGTTGGGTAATGAAATGTCTGTAAGAAAACAACCAAGTTCAGTGAGCATCAGGAAAGCCATAGTCGTCGTCCTCCTCCTCCTCCTCCTCCTCCTCCTCCTCCTCCTCCTCCTCCTCCTCCTCCTCCTCCTCCTCCTCCTCCTCCTCCATGCCATAATCTCCACTCCATTCTAACACTGATGAGGTTACTTAGTTGGGTAATAAGACATCGGCAAGAAAACAACCAAGCACAGCGTGTACCCAGGACCTCACAATCCTCCTCCTCCTCCTCTTCTTCCTCCAAAAAAGCCATGCTGCTTGGATCCACACACTTACTACACCAATACATTACGACATCCTAGGAACTTGAGAAGAATTTGATGCACACAAAGGCCAACCCAGCTAAAGAAGCGGCGGCTGTGACTTTAATGTTGTTGTGTACATCATCATCATAAAAATGCATCTTTCCTGCCATCTAATGGTTGTCCAGCAGCATAGTCTGAATCTTTATTGATGCTCCACATGATCAACATTACAAAACCAAGCCAAAGTTATAAAACAGATGTTGGTCACCTTCCCATATCTGGATACCTGTTGTTATCGTGGCCTGCCATAATTTGAAAGACGAAGAAGCAATTTGGTGTAAAAACCTATCCTTTCTGCTTGGAAATTGAGTCGCAGAAGCAAAATATGAATTGTGAGAATGGAGGTTTGTTTTCCCAGCTTGTGAGTTGTTTTCCAAATATTTCGTGACCAGGCTAAGGAACAACTTCAGCAAAAATTTAGGGAATGTCAGTGTTGGTATTCTTCTGCTTATAAAGGCTTTGTGTGGTCAGAAGGTCTTGTGATGGGTCAGGTATGGGTATTCCAAGCCTGGCATTTCACAAGTAATTCCATCAACAGACACATCAACCTACAACCAGCCTACATGTCAGGCCTGCAGCCATGTTCCTTTTGGATCTTTGGCCTGCCACACTTTCTAGTATTCTACTATGGATTTTCTATTACGGGGAAATGGAAAGGGGGATTGTACGGAGTTAGATGATATGTAGCCATAACAAAATTCTTTCTAGAAAGCCAAGGTCATCCTTTGCCTTTGCACCTGACTGGAACTGGATGGGTGGAGCTGCCAGCATGGCAGTGGGAGACTGAACCATGGGATGGACTTGAGGGTGTGGGGGCAGATCTTGAACTTTCAACTGGGTGGGGAAAACCAGGAAGCTTTCAGATTCGAGTTTTCCCAGATGTGCCAACTTGGTTCTCTTAATAAATTGGAACTTTGAGCAATACTTTGCCTTGGACTCTGATTCAATTTTGGATGCTATTTGGAACGCTGACACTATGAACTCAAGAATTCAAATCAACCGCACAACCAACCAGTGACAGCACTGACCCTCAACTAACCCATGCAACACCCCCAACCAGCATTCTACCTCCTAATGACCCTCATCTGCTATGACCAGTCCATCACTAGTTCCACATTTGATGTGACCCACCCCTGACCCCTCACAAGACCCACCACAAGACTCTCACCTGATGTGACCCACACCTGACCCATCACACCCAGAGGTTGTATTCAGCAGGTTCTGACTAGTTCTGGAGAACCAGTAGCGGAAATTTTGAGTAGTTCAGAGAACTAGTAAATACCACCTCTGGCTGGCCCTGTCCCCATCTCTTCTCTGCCTCCCGAGTCCCAGCTGATCAGGAGGGAATGGGGATTTTCCAATATCCTTCCCCTGAAGTGGGGTGGAAATGGAGATTTTACAGCATCCTTTCCCTGCCACGCCCACCAAGCCACACCACGCCCACAGAACTGGTAGTAAAAAGTTTAAATCCCCCCACTGATCACACCCATCACAAAACCTTCACCTGACATCATCCACGCCTGATCTATCATGACACATCCCAAGACCTACACCTGACCCACCACAACGCCCTTACCTGACATGACCTCCCCATCACAACGCCTACAGACCCCATGAAGCCCTTATAAGTAGAAGAACACCAACATTGACATTCCCTAAATTCCATGGAAGATGTTACCTAAACTGGTAACAAAATGTTTGGAAACCAACCCACAAACTTGGAGAATGAACCTCCACCCTCATTCTACACCTGAGGCCAGAGGTGGTATTCAGGAGGTTCTGACCAGTTCTGGAGAACTGGTAGTGGAAATTTTGAGTAGTTCAGAGAACCGGTAAAAACCACCTCAGGCTGGCCTCGCCCCTATCTATTCTCTGCCTCCTGAGTCCCAGCTGATTGGGAGGGAATGAGGATTTTGCAGTATCCTTCTCCTGCCATGCCCACCAAGCCACTCCCACAGAACCGGTAGTAAAAAATGTTGAATCCCACCACTGACCTGAGCGACAGATATTCACCACTATTGCCTATCAATTATGGACCCGAATTATTCTGAAAATGGTTAGCCCCAAATCATCTGCCAGCTTGCAGTCCTTTCTTCAGCACTAAAGTTAGTTTAGATCCATCACTCATCACCACCATGTTATCACAGGTAGTCCTTGACTTACAACCATTGATTTAGTGAGCCTTTGAAGTTAAAGTAGCACTGAAAAAAAAGCGACGTTTGACTGTTTTTCACACTTAACGACTGTTGCAGTATCTCCAGGGTCACATGGTCAAAATTTGGACCCTTGGCAACTGGCTAAATATTTATGATGGTTGCGCAAAATCAATGGGGAAGCCAGATTCACTTAACAACCACGCTACTAATTTAACAACTGGAGTGATTCACTTAACAAGAGTGGTTGTAAAATTGGAGCAAAATTCATGAGACACTGTGGAAATTGGCAGTGAAAAATTTTGGGCTCAATTTTAGTTGTAAGACGAGAACTGCCTATATGACGAAAATCGGTGATAGGAGCATCATAAGTAAGTAACCAGGCCATTTCTTGAATACAGCTCATCTGTCTGGAATCCACACTGTTTATCGGACATTAATAAAATTGAATGAGTCCAGACGTATTTCACAAGAAGAGTCCTCCACTCCTCTACTCAAAACAGAATTCTTTTTGCAACAAAGCTCGAAATGTTGGGCTTGGACAACCTGGAACTATGCCAACTAAGGTCTGACCTAAGCAAAGTACATAAAATTGTCTGCTACAACATCCTACCTGTCAACGGCTACTTCAGCTTCAACCTCAATAATACAAGGGCAAACAATAGATACAAACTCAAGGTAAACCACTCTAAACTCCATTGCAGAAAATACGACTTCAGCCACAGAGTGGTCAACGCCTGGAATGCTCTACCTGACTCCGTTGTTACATCCTCAAACCCCCACACCTTCCACCTTAAACTGTCTACTGTGGACCTCACCCCATTCCTAAGAGGTCTGTAAGGGGGGCGTGCATAAGCGCACCAGCGTGCCTACCATCCCTGTCCTGTCTCCATTTATTTGTATTCATTTCCTTTGCCCATGTCCATGTTTCTACGTAGACCTGTTATCTTGTATATGTTTGACAAACTAAATAAAGTAAATTAAAATATATCCTTGATTTACAGCATCTAAATCTGGTTAAATGTCCAAATAAAATTAGTGGAACAGTCAAAATCCAGCTTTATTTTTAAGAGAGAGTCAGGATCCCACAGAATGAGATGACTAGAGATAAAGTGACAATTTCTGGAGGATAAATTTACAAATAAAACGTGCTATGAGATCCTCATCAAATGCACTCCAAATGTCACATGTATCCTCCAGTCATTTCTTCTCCTCAGTTCATCCTCTAAGTACCGAAATATCCAGCTTCAGAGACGGCAATAGCACAGTGCCAAATATTTTCAACTGAAAAGGCTGTTTTGCAATCTTCACTCTACAACAAAAATGGATTGATTTGGGTCAAGGCATTAGTATATGGATATGGATATATATCATCATCGTCATTTTAGCCAGTCTAACCACTGCAGGATGAAGGCTCTTTGTCATGTTTCCAATGAAGACGGTTCTCAGCAATAGCACTTAGACTTATATACCACTTCATAGTGCTTTTATAGCCGTCTCTAAGCAATTTTACAGAGTCAGCCTCTTGCCCCCAACAATCTGGGTCCTCATTTTACCCACCTTGGAAGGATGGAAGGCCGAGTCAACCTTGAGCCAACGAGATTTGAACTGCAGCTAGCAGTCAGCTGAAGTAGCCTGCAGTACTGCACTTGAACCAATACAATACAATACAATAGTAGAGTTCGAAGGGACCTTGGAGGTCTTCTAGTCCAACCCCCTGCCTAGGCAGGAAACCCTATACCGTTTCAGACAAATGGCTATCCAACATCTTCTTAAAGACTTTCAGTGTTGGGGCATTCACAACTTCTGGAGGCAAGAACCACTGCGCCACCTCAGCTCAGCTAACCCTTAGCTTTCTTTTCTGAACTGGGTCCAACATATTTGCTGATGTTGTTGACCCATCTTGTTTTAGGTGTCTTCCGTAGACACTTTTGATCAAATGGGATCCATTCTAAGATTGCTTTGGTCCACCTGCCCTCCATTCCTATTGATATGTTACCAGTCCGTTTTCCATTTCAGTTGTATATGTATCATCATCATCATCATATTGGCCGTTGTCTGTCCACTGTGGGATGAAGATTTCTGTGTGTTTCCAAGCAATATGGTCCTAAGTTTTCTTTTGCCAATTGGGCCCACCGTACTTGTTAATGTCATCGCTCCATCTTGTTTTAAGGCTCTTTCACCGAAGCTTTTGATCAAGTGGGATCCATTCTATGACTGCCTTGGTCCACTTACCATCAGTTCCTCTTGCTATGTGACCAGCCCATTTCAACTTCCATATCCATATGTATATGTTATATGTATACGTATATGCACATACTGTATATGTATATAGCAGGGAATTGTGAAGCCAATGTCCAACTGGAATTAGAGATGCTGACAGAAACATTATTTTATATAAATAACAATATTTTACATCTATTATGTACAGTAAACGAGATAGTCAGGCATATCACTACATCATGAGGTAAATCATGAGGTAATTTTCAGAACAGTACACAGAGCACACCAATGAAAAAGGTGGGGGGGAAAGGGAAACTCCCCCTTCACACCCAGCAACCAATCCTAACGTAGATTGCCTCATACAGAAACCTGCACTCTCCAACTAATCAATTACAACCGTGTGTTCTGGCCCATTATACACTTTACTGTTCTACTCTTAAATTAAATATCTTAACTGTATACGTATATGAGCTTGTCTAGGTGAGTCAAAGTGATGGAATGAGTGAGAATATTTGTCCCAGTGAGAATATTTCTTTGAGAAGCTCAAAATTGAAGACAGTTTCTAAAGACTTTATTATAATCCCATTCAAATTGATTTAACTGATATTTGTTTTAAATTCCACCTTCATTATTATTTCATAAATAACCCAAGGCTACCCAATACTCCTTTCTCCTCTTAGTTTTTCCCACAACAACCCTGCAACGTGAGTTGAACTAAAAGAGAATGATTGGCCCAAAAATCACATGATTTTTGCGCCTAAAGTGGAATTACAATTCACAATCTCCTGGTGATTGGCCCAAAGTCACCCAGCCAGTTTTTGTGCCTAAGACAGGACTAGAACTCACAGCCTCCCGGTCAGAGGTGGTATTCAGAACTGTTTCAGACCAGTTCACCCAAACTGGTAGCATTGAACTGCGAGTGGGTCCGTCTACCCACCCCATCTCTAAAACATCCCACGTAACCTCATTTTTGATGCTGTGCGCATGCATGCATGCTGCAAATACAAGCAAAGCACCTGCGTGGAAAATGCGTGCACGCTCACAGTTGCAAACCGGTGGTAAGCCAAAGTGACTCCCACCGTTGCTCCCGGTGATTGGCCCAAAGCCACCCAGCTGGTTTTGAGGTCTAAGGCGAGATTATAAATCATTTTCTCCTGGCGATTGGTGCAAGGTCACCCAACTGGCTTCCATTCCTACAGCAACAATAGAACTCACAGTCTCATAACTTCTAGTCTGCTGTCTGGCACAAAGACAAACTCCTACATTTTTGGATGCAACAAAGGGATATAACCGTCATGGCGAACCTATGGCATGCATGGAGCCATTTCTGAGGGCACGTGAGGCGTTGCCCTTTCAGCTCCAGCTGCTTTTTGGGCTTGATTTTTGGCTGTTTTTCGCCCTCCGGAGGCTTCCCTGAAGAGTGGAAACGGTGCAACGGTTTGCGTGTTGTGCCATTTTTCGCTCTCCCCAGGCTTCAGGAGGCCTCCCTGAAGCCTGGGTAGGACGAAAGACAGCCCAAAAGGGCCCACCGGAAGTTCGGAAACTAACTTCTGGGTTGCCCGTTGGGCTTTTTTCTTCCTCTGGAGGCTTCAGTAGACTTTGCTGAAGCCTGCAGAGGGCAAAAAAATGGCCCAATGCGCCTCCCGGAAGTCCGGAGGCTTCATTGAGACCTGTGTACATGCACGGAGAGGGGGGGGGGTGTTGTGCGCGCATTCGCAAGGGGGAAGGCATTGCATTATACATGTGGGCACATGTATGCACGACCCACTTACCCTCCCCCTGCTTTTGGCACTCCTCGACAAAAAGGCTAGTCGTCACTGGGATATAATATCAGATCATATAGAATAGTGTATGAATTAACTCCAATGTCTCCCATGTGGAGTAAACAGAGATTTGCAATTCAGAGAGCGGAGTATAAATTCAAGATACGCATTTGTGTCCGCACTGGGATGACTACGAAATGCCTCATAAATTTGTTTCCGTCTAACCAGGAACGTTTATAATACAATACAATACAATAGCAGAGTTGGAAGGGACCTTGGAGGTCTTCTAGTCCAACCCCCTGCCTATGCAGGAAACCCTATACCGTTTCAGACAGATGGCTATCCAACATCTTCTTAAAGACTTCCAGTGTTGGAGCATTCACAACTTCTGGAGGCAACTTCTGTTCCACTGATTAATTGTTCTAACTGTCAGGAAATTTCTCCTTGATTTTTCAAGATGTTCATTGTTCTTTTGAAGTTTAAAACAAATTAATAAAGAGGTTTAGTAGTTCTGTGTTCAGGTGAATCTCTTTCCTTTTCCTTAGTTGTTCAGTTTTAAAAATATCTACCCAGTTTCCTCCCTCACAAATGTGTTTTTTTTTTAAATTTAACTTTACCAATATTGGGCGGAAAAGTTCCCAATTCTTGTGCTTTGTTTCCATCTAGTGGTTGATACCTGAATATGCCTTCCAGAAATCTTTTTGGTATATGGATAACTTAATGGAATAAGATTATTGTGCTGATTTTTAATTAGTGCATTAGTTATTCAAGCATGTACAACTGGCATTTCAACCCGTGAAATTTACTGTTGATTTATTTATTTATTTTGCCAAACCAAGTAGCAGGAAAGGACTCCTTTAAAGATGCCTGCCTCTCAATTCCTTTTCCAAATTAATATACTTCTTAAAAATCTTCTTAATGAGTTTAGTATTGCTTCTACTACTTGCGCTGATGAAGATTAAAAAGCTTTGAAGCTCTCCGTTTCCCCCCCAGTTCCTCCCATCTCTTCTCAGTGGCAAGGATTATAGACAATAAATAATTAAATGAGGGAAGAAGGGAGGAGGGAGAGGGAAAAAAAGAGGAATTGTTTTGTGAACTGGCACCCAAAGACTGCTGGATAAAACCCATCGCAAATCTCTTTTCAAACCGGAGGGTGTTTGAATGCTTTTGTTGACTGAATGGACCTCAGATTTTGGAAGTTCATGGGCTTCAAAAATATTTCTTGTCTGCAAAAATTGTGCCTAAGGGGTGCGGGGATGTGAGGAAAGACGCAAACATGACTTTCTTAATGCATTTGGGTTTTAGAGCTTTTATGTGGCTTTCATGCAATTTTCACTTTTGATTGAGGGCCACCCAGAATGGTGAGAAAATGGGTGGCTTTATCAATGTTTTAAATAAATAGGTGAGTAGAATAAATAATGTATAAATACTTCCCCTTCTTCTTCCTCCTCCTCCTCTTTTTCCTCCTCCTTCCTCTTCTTCTTCCTCCTCCCTCTTCCTCCTCCTCCTGCTTCCTCTTCTTCTTCCTCCTCTTCCTTCTTTTCCTCATCCACTTCTTTCCTCTTCTTCCTCCTCCTCTTCCTCTTCTTTCTCTTCTTTCTTTCTTCCTCCCCTTCTTTCTCCTGCTACTCCTTCCTCTTCTTCCTCCTCTCTTCTTCTCTTTTCTTCCTCCTTCCTCTTCTTCTTCCTCCTCCTTCTTCCCCTTCTTCCTCACCCTCCTACGTCTTCTTTCTTCTTCCTCACCTTCCTTCTCCTCCTCTTCCTCCTTCCTCTTTTTCCTTCTCCCTCCTCCTCCTCCCTCATCTTCTCTTCCTCTTCTTCTTTCTCCTCCTCCTTCCTCTTATTCTTCCACTTCCTTCTCTCCTCTCCTCTTCCTTCTTTCTTCCTTTCTTCTTCCTCCCCTTCCTCCTCCTCCTCCTTTCTTCCTCTTCTTCTTCCTCCTTCTCCTCTACCTCTTCCTCCTCTTCCTCTCCCAGAGACCCTTAAGAAAACATTCTGTTAAGTGTCAACCTTCTTAGCCCCTTTTGTTCTTCTTTACAGCCCACAGAATAATACAGAACTTTGAATAATAAGTGAAGGCATGCATGGGAGATTAATGACTTGGATTAGGAACTGAATACCCAATTGAGATGATTAGATACAGGAGGTCTAAGTCAATGTTAAGCCATGAAATTTGAATTTTCTCATGTCATTAGCTTTACAAAAGCCATCAGGGATCTCAGGGGGGGGAGGGTATGGAACCCCATCCTTTCTGGGGGAGAAGGCATCCTCTGAAAAGCTCTTCTCACCCAAACGTATAACCCTCCCCACCCAAAAAAAATCTTTTCATTCCTCGTCTTCAGAATACATAAAAAGAGCAGCCTGCCATCTGGAATTTTGCTGGACAGTCCAGATATTTTGATGTTTTAATTTCAGTATTTCTTTTAAGGAGACTCATACAGGTAGTCCTTGATTTATAACCATAACTGAGCCTGGCAATCATGGGTGAAATCCTCCCGGTTCAGCCCAGTTTGGCCGAACCAGTAGGGACGATTGTCCTTGGTTTTGCAAACCAGTAGTAGAAAAAAAAAGATTCTGAGGATCGAGCGGCTCCCAGCTGAGCTGCGGGATTGTCAGAAGCTATTGTCTTAGATTTTTAAAGCATTATTTTCCCTGAACCGGCAGGAAAACATGCTTTAAAAAGCTTTAAAAAATGCTGAAAGTGAAATAAAGTTGGTCATGCCCACCCAGTCACATGACCCCACCCCCAACCAAGCCACCCCCACAGAACCGGCAGGGAAAAGATGCTTTAAAAAGCTTTTAAAAATGCTGAAAGTGAAAAAAAGTTGGCTACACCCACCCAGTCACATGACACCCCCCCACCAAGTCACACCCACAAAACCGGGGAGGGGGGAATTAGATTTCACCACTGCTGGCAAATGTCCGTAAGTCGAGGACTACGCATATTTTATCTGTCATGTTTGTTTGTTTACTCTGCTTTCTGCTGTCTTGTAGAAGTGCAAGATCAAGGTTGCAAAAATGCACATAACCACCAGGTAGCAGCAAAGAGGTGACATTTAAAGGGCTCTCTCCTGCCATCCTATGGTCTCTGAAACATTTGCACCCTATATGTACCGTATTTTTCAGAGTATAAGACACACATCCCCCCCCCAAAAAAAAGAGGGTGAAAATTGGGGTGCGTCTTATACTCTTAATGTAGCCAAAAATGCGATGGACTGTGACAATCCCTGCAGCCTGGAACAGCTGATTGGGGGTATTCCGGGAGGCTGATCCACCCGCCAATCAGCTGCTCAGGCTGAATCAGGCTGCAATAATGTGCTGAAGTTGACCTGGCTGTTTGCTATTTGCTGCAAGGATGTGTCAGAGTTTGCAGCAGCAATCACATTCGGAAAGCACACACAAGTAACTGATTCAACAGGATTCAATAATTTCTCTTTATATATAAAATAACACATGAAGTAAATATACAAAGCAAAAGCAGGTTTTCCAACTGGTAGTTCAGCCGAGGAGAGAAGTTTCACTTTCAGGTTCAGTTTCAGACCAGCGCATATCTGATACTAAATTGTTGGAGCATTCAGAACTTCTGGAGGCAAATCCTTCCACTGGTTCTCACTGTCAGGAATGTTCTCCTTAGTTCTAGATTGCTTCTCTCCTTGATTAGTTTCTGTTCTGACCCCCCCTCTCGTATACCAAGTCACTCCGACACAAAGTCTCTTCAAGATGTTTATTTACATACAGGTTCAACCTTGTCAGCAATCCAGCCTGCCAAGGTCCAGATAGCACTTTGGGCAGCAATCCAGCTACAGCGAACCCTTTGGCAGCAATCCAGCTACCAAGATCCAGATAACCACCTTGGCAGCACTCCAGCCTGCCGAGGTCCAGGGAACAGATTAGCAGCAATCCAGTCTGCCAAGCTACGATACAGATCAGATCTCCAACTCTAATGATCAGTTGATTCCTGCAAAGGGCGTGTCCACAAGCAGCCCCTTTATAGTCTGGAGAAGAGTCTAATTATCAGCAGCTGAGAGCAATTACCTCCTGTAACTGCTCAATTGCTCCTTACCCCGGATAGCACGCCGGTAACGAGCTTCTAATAACTCACTGCTGATGTCTGACTCACTGTCCCATGACTCCTCCCCACTGCTCCAAGGCATGACATCAGGAGCCCCCTTCCTTTGGCTTTCACCACTGCTCCATGCCTCAGGGGCCTCCTGGTGGCCAACCAGCCTCTCTGCACCCTGCTCAGAGTTGGAACCCTGTCCAGGGTCCTCCACATCCTCCTGAGCCGACTCATAGGGACCCTCGCTGTCTGAGTCTGGTGGCAACTCCAACGGCTCCTGCTGGGCCACAACAAGTTTCCATCCATTGCTTCTTGTCCTGCCCTGAGGACTTTTAGAGAATAGGTTGAGACTTTCTTCTTTGGTATAATTAGATGCAAAAGAAATCTTCCTGATGTAAACTCTAAGGTAAAGGTAAAGGTAAAGGTTTCCCTCGCACATATGTGTTAGTCGTTCCCGACTCTAGGGGGCGGCGCTCATCTCGGTTTCTAAGCCAAAAAGCCAGTGCTGTCCGAAGACGTCTCCGTGTTCATGTGGCTGGCATGACTAAATGCCGAAGGCGCACGGAACACTGTTACCTTCCCATCAAAGGTGGTTCCTATTTTTCTACTTGCCTATTTATGTGCTTTCAAACTGCTAGGTTGGCAGAAGCTGGGGACAAGTAACGGGAGCTCACTCCTTTATGTGGTGCTACGGATTCGAACCGCCAAACTGCCAACCTTTCTGATCAACAAGCTCAGCGTCTTAGCCACTGAGCCACTAAGTCCCTTGATGTAAACTATATATGTATGAATAAAAGAGAAAGAATAAGAGGAAGTGAAAACCCACAAAGCTGATGGAAGACTTCCTTCCAGAGATAAACTTTTGACTGAAATCTTTTATTCTTCTTGATGGATAGTCTTGAAACCAAGCTGAGAAAAAGGCCAGCTATACTTATAAAATATTGCACCGAGATCCGATGTTTGGAAGGTGTAAAACTGTCTGATGGGGTAAAATATCCTGATGATATTAATGTCACCCTTGATGGAGATATAAAACGCTTGCCTCGTTATCTCAAGCCATCCAAATGCAGAACATTTCTAGGCGCAAATCTGTATCAATTTATCACCAGAGATAAACATGCTTTTTCAAATGCAGAAACCCCACTTGTGGCTTTGAAGAGAGTTACAGATTATCTGGGAAGGAGAGACATTTTCACAGCCGAAATAGATCAAGAGGGAGCTGCAGAATCTTGATTTAATGACATCAACCGCCGACTTTGCTTTCCAAATACACACTTGGATACCCCTACAAATGGTCTGAAGCTTTATGTAAAAGGCCAAATAAATTCAGGGCAAGTTATACTCTTTTTGTTATTTTCAGGAGGGGAGAGAGAATGCGGAACTGTAGACGTGTTCAAATGGTTTTGCACATTAGCGTCGCTGAAATGTCTAACGTAGCTGTTTTAACTTTTGATGGGGAGTCACCCAGAGTTGGTCAGAAGAATGGCAGCAATGTAGATCTTTCAAATAAATAAATATAAATAAAGAAGGGAGGGAGGAGAGAGAGGGGAAGGAAGGAGAAGGGAGGAAGAGGGAGGGAGGAAGAAAGAAAGGAAAGAAAGAAAGGAAGGGAAAAGGAAAGGAAAGGAAAGAAGAAAGTGAAAAAAGAAAGAAAGAGAGAGAGAGGAGGGAGAGAGTGGAAGAAGAAGGAGGAGGGGAGGAGGGAAGGAGGAAAGTGGGGAGAGAGAGAAGGAGGGGAGGGAGGGAGGATCAAGTAATAAATAAAATGAAATAAAGAAGGAATGAAGGAGAAAGAATGAAGTAAGGCAGGGAGGGAGGAAGGAAGGAAGGAACAAAGAAAAATGAAAGAGAAAGGAGAGAGGGAGGGAGGGAGGTTAGAGGAGAGGGAGAGGGAGGGTGGCAGGAAGCAAGGAAGAAGGAAGGAGAAAGGAAGAAGGGAAAGGAAGGATAGAAAGAAAGAAGGGAGAGAGAGGGGGAGGAAGGGAGGACAGAAGTGAGGGAAGGTGGCAGGAAGCAGGGATGAAGGAGGGAGAAAGAAGAAGGGAAAGGAAGAAGGGAAAAGAAAAAAGTAAGGAAAGAAGGGAGGGAGGAAGATAAAGTAGGAAGGAGAAAAGAGGTAGGAAGAAAAGAAGGAAGGAAGAGAGGGTGGGAGGAAGGAAGAATCCTGAATAATCGGATCCTACCCATATGTGTGTGTGGCACAGCCTTCCTAAACTGATTCATCTTCTCCAAAAACATTCAACTCAGCTTCACTCCCCAAAAGAGTTTCCCTCCTCCCCACCTGACATAGGTAAAGATAAAGGTTCCCTTCGCACGTATGTGCTAGTTGTTCCTGACTCTAGGTGATGGTGCTCATCTCCGTTTCAAAGCTGAAGAGCGAGCGCAGTCCGAAGACGTCTCCGTGGTCATGTGGCCGGCATGACTCAACGCCGAAGGCGCACGGAACACTGTTGCCTTCCCACCAAAGAGTTCCCTATTTTTCTACTTGCCTTTTTACATGCTTTCGAACTGCTAGGTTGGCAGAAGCTGGGACAAGTCACGGGAGCTCCCTCCATTACTCGGCGCTAGGGATTCGAACTGCCAAACTGCCAACCATTCTGATCGACAAGCTCAGCATCTTAGCCACTGAGCCACCGTGTCCCTCACCTGACATAAGTCTTGCTTAAATTTCCCACCTTCTTCCTTCCTTAAGATTCTATTCACAGATTTTACTTCTTGTATGTTTTTCTAAGCAAAGCAAATATTTGAATAGCAATTCATGCCCGCAATATATATATTTTTCATTCAAGTTCCACGCTCGGTAATATCGCACGAGCAACCTGTCATCGGTGGGGGGAAAGAAATCAGAGACTGTAACAATGCATTTGTGAACTTCCAACCTAAGCATTGCTTCCATTTTTCTATTACGGTGCGATTTTAGCATTTGAACAATAAAAGAAAAAAACATGCAGGGAGAGCTGAGAATTCATTATCTCTTACCTTAACGTTGAGGAGTGTTTAGCAATTAATGCTGTAACCTGCCCTGAAATATTTATTTATTCAACAACGGAAGCTGTGTTTGGCGAGATGTATTTCACCATCTCAGAAGTCCTTAATTGTTTCTTTGTTGAAGAATATCTTTTGCTTCATGGGCTGCACAATGCTTGTCTTGTAGAATACTAATATTTCAGACTAAAAAGCTGCTGGCAAGTCCGGCTTCGTTATAAATTCCTGTTTATCATTTAATGCTGCCCAGAATCACCCTGCGGTTAAGGCACGTGGCAAATAAATTTAATAAATGAATACATACATGCACACTGTTGGAGGTAATTATCCATCTGGTTCAGTTCCAAGCAGGGAGAAAGACAGTGGAAACATGGGGGCTGATTGGAAAGATGTTTTAATGGGGCAGAAACCATTAAGCTTTTGGTGCAGCTGACCACATGGAGGGGAGAGTGAGGGTTATTTATACCCTCTCTTGGGCCTTGCCCTTGAGCTTCCTGTGAGATTCTGTAAGATTGTAAGCTAGACTATAAAATCTATCTCTATCTATCTATCATCTATCATCTATCTATCTATCATCTATCATCTATCTATCTATCATCTATCTATCTATCTATCTATCTATCTATCTATCATCTATCTATCTATCTATCTATATCTCCAAACATCCATCCATCCTTCCATTCTATCATCTATCTCCCTATCCTCTATATCTATTCATCCATTCATCCATCAACCCTTCTACTATATTTCCATCCATCCATCCATCCATCCATCCATCCATCCACCCATCCATCCATTCACCCATCATCTATCTATCCTGTTTGTCTGTCTGTCTGTCTGTCTGTCTGTCTGTCTGACAGTCTGTCTATCTATCTATCTATCTATCTATCTATCTATCTATCTATCTATCTATCATCTATCTATCTATCTATCTATCTATCTATCATCTATCTATCTATCTATCTATCTATCTATCTATCTATCTATCTTTTATCTCTCTCCAAACATCCATCCATCCTTCCATTCTATCATCTATCTTTTCTTTACTTTACTTTATTTCATATTTCTAGACCGCCCCCTCTCCCAAAAGGGACTCGGGGCGGTGTACAGTCGGGTTAAAACACAAATGGAATGCATAAAAATGAATACATAAATACACAAATACTTAAATACTTAAATGGAGGAGGCTATAAAAACTGTACCTTCAAGTAAAGCATTTAAAAAACAGTATTTAAAAAACGACCCCTAAAAATACCCCCAAAAATTAAATTTAAAATAATTACCCAAGAAATTCCCAATTAAAAATATCTGCCAGGAGGTAAGATAAAACTATGAGTGGGCCAAGCCGGCTAATCGAAACAGGTGAGTCTTTAGTTTTTGTCGGAAGGAGCGGAAGTCGGTGGTAGTTCTGATGTCGGGGGGGGGGAGGTCATTCCAGAGGGTTGGGCCCATCACAGAGAAGGCTCTACTCCTAGGTGCCGCCCGTTGGCATTGCTTGGTGGACGGCACCAGGAGGAGTCCCTCCCTGTGAGAGCGAATTGGTCGCAGGGATGTATGCGGTAGGATCTCCCTATCCTCTATATCTATATCCATTTCTATATCTATATTTATCCTCTCTCCATCCATCTGTCATCCACCTACCTATCTACCTATCCCTCCCTCCCTCCCTCCCTCCCTCCGTCATCCATTCATCCATCCCTCTACTATATCATCTCTCTCTCCCTAACATATGTATATCAATTTCTATATTTTTATCATCTATCCATCCATCCATCCATCATCTATCCTATCTGTGTCTTTATCTATATATCATCTATCTATGTATCTATGTATCCATCCATCCATCCATCCATCCATCCATCCATCTATCCTAACTGTTCCGTTCCATTCCATTTTTCTTTTCTTTTTTTCTTTTGGCACTTTAACTCCCCCCCCCCTTCATTCCTTCCCCCCCCCCCCTTCTTGCTTTATTTGAGTATATATTCCATTTTCCTCTTTTTTTTCCTCTTACAACTTTCAATCAAATGATATTTATTTTAAAAAGACAAGGGGGAAAAAAACCCCACTGCTTCAGAGGGCTCCAGCTTCTGGAAGTGCAAAGTTCATATAACCAACTGAGAAAACAAAATAAAAAAGAACGCGGACAAAAAGAAAACGAAACTCCACCTGGCCCCGCCTTAAACTGCATTGATTGGTCAGCTTCTCTTTTTTGTACGGAAAAACAAAACCCCAGGGCGCTGCCATCTCGGTCCATTTCCCGTGGGCGCGGCCATCTTTATTCCCCCCCCCCGCTCCTCTACGCGCGCCTTCCGTACAACCCCCCCCTCTCGCCATCATAGCGTCGGGCAAAAGGAAGCCGCCCCCGCAACGAGGAAAGATGTTTCGTTGCCCTTTCTTGGACGTCAGGGGGGCGGGGCGGCGGCGCGCTCCAATCAGACCGCGCCCCAGGGAGCGGCCCAGCCGCGGATTGGACGGCTGGCAGAGCGCGGAGGGAGGGGAGTCGCGCGAAAGCATCAGCTGGTTTGCCGATGACAGAGGCAGCCGCGGAGGGTTGGCGCACCGGCCGCCATGGGGGAAGCGGAGAAGTTCTACTATGTCTACAGCTGCGAGCTGGACCTGAACGTGCAGCTGAAGATGTGAGTTGACCCCCCTCTTCCCCCACCCCCACCCGAGGATGCGCATGCTCTGTCCTCCCCTTTTTAAGGGGGTGGGGGAGGACTGCTCCTGTCCCAGGGCTCAAGAGTTTGGGGAGAGGGTCCCTGCTTTGCAACTAACTGGGGAGGGAGGAGGGTCCCTGCTTTGGATATAACTGGGACGAGAGGAAGGGTCCCTGCTTTGCAATTAATTGGGACAGGAGGAGGGGTCCCTGCTTTGCAACTAACTGGGGAAGGAGGAGAGGGTCCCTGCTTTGCAATGACCTGGGATAAAAGGAGGGCCCCCCGGCTTTGCAGTTAACTGGGGGAGGGAGGAGAGGGTCCCTGATTAGCAATTAATTGGGACAGGAGGTGTGTCCCTGCTTTGGATATAACTGGGGCTAGAGGAGGGTGTTCCTGCTTTGCAACTAACTGGGACAGGAGGAGGGTCCTTGCTTTGGATATAACTGGGGAGGGAGGAGGGGGTTCCTGCTTTGCAACTAGCTGGGACAGGAGGAGGGTCCTTGCTTTGGATATAACTGGGGAGGGAGGAGGGGCCATGCTTTGCAAATAATTGGGGAGGGAGGTGAGGTCTTCTTTGCAATGACTTGGGACACTGTTCTACTCTTGCTGGATACCTGACTGCAAAATGTCCTGTCCTGCAAGATGCATCTGTCTCCTGGTGATTGGCCCAAAGTCACCCAGCTAGCTTTCACATCTAAGGTGGGACTGGAACTCACCATCTCCTGGTGATTGGCCCAAAGTCACCCAGCCACCTTCACGCCTAAGGTGGGACTAGAACCCATTGTCTCCTGGTGATTGGTCCAAAATCACCCAGCCAAATTTTCATGCTTAGAGCTAGAACTCACGCTCTCCTGCTTTCTAGCCTGGTGACTTAACCAACTACACCAAACTTGATTCTCATTCTCATTTCCAGTAATAATGATATTCTACTCAAACTTTTGTTTTCCTGCTTGGTCCACTTAGAGGCAGTTTGGAAGGGAAGAGAGAGCAGAAGAGCTACAAAGCGGTTTTGGAAAGCCCCATGCTGAGGTTCTCCGGGTTGTATCAAGAAACGTGTTCTGACCTCTATGTCACCTGCCAAGTGTTTGCAGAAGGAAAGCCCCTTGCTCTCCCTGTCCGGACATCCTACAAAGCTTTCAGCACCAGGTGGAAGTAAGTCCTCTGGGTTGGGGAATCAGTAGTGCATATCCTAAACATCTCATCTGGATGTCTATGGAGATTCTCGGTCATCCAAGTTATGGTGGTCCCAAAGCAGGGGTGAAATCCAGCAGGTTCTGACAGGTTCTGGAGAACCAGTACCAGAAATTTTGAGTAGTTCAGAGAACGGGTAGTAGAAATTTTGAGTAGTTCAGAGAACCAGTAGTAGAAATTTTGAGTAGTTTGGAGAACCGGTAGTGGAAATTTTGAGTAGTTCAGAGAACGGGTAGCAGAAATTTGGAGTAGTTCAGAGAACCAGTAGTGGGAATTTTGAGTAGTTCAGAGAACGGGTAGTAGAAATTTTGAGTAGTTCAGAGAACCAGTAGTAGAAATTTTGAGTAGTTTGGAGAACCGGTAGTGGAAATTTTGAGTAGTTCAGAGAACGGGTAGCAGAAATTTTGAGTAGTTCAGAGAACCAGTAGTGGGAATTTTGAGTAGTTCAGAGAACGGGTAGCAGAAATTTTGAGTAGTTCGGAGAACCGGTAGTAGAAATTTTGAGTAGTTTGGAGAACCGGTAGTGGAAATTTTGAGTAGTTCAGAGAACCAGTAGTGGAAATTTTGAGTAGTTCAGAGAACGGGTAGTAGAAATTTTGAGTAGTTCAGAGAACCAGTAGTAGAAATTTTGAGTAGTTTGGAGAACCGGTAGTGGAAATTTTGAGTAGTTCAGAGAACCAGTAGTGGGAATTTTGAGTAGTTCAGAGAACGGGTAGTAGAAATTTTGAGTAGTTTGGAGAACCGGTAGTGGAAATTTTGAGTAGTTCAGAGAACCAGTAGTGGGAATTTTGAGTAGTTCAGAGAACGGGTAGTAGAAATTTTGAGTAGTTTGGAGAACCGGTAGTGGAAATTTTGAGTAGTTCGGAGAACGGGTAGCAGAAATTTTGAGTAGTTCAGAGAACCAGTAGTAGAAATTTTGAGTAGTTCGGAGAACGGGTAGCAGAAATTTTGAGTAGTTCAGAGAACCAGTAGTGGGAATTTTGAGTAGTTCAGAGAACGGGTAGTAGAAATTTTGAGTAGTTCGGAGAACCAGTAGTAGAAATTTTGAGTAGTTTGGAGAACCGGTAGTGGAAATTTTGAGTAGTTCAGAGAACCAGTAGTGGAAATTTTGAGTAGTTCAGAGAACGGGTAGCAGAAATTTTGAGTAGTTCAGAGAACCAGTAGTGGAAATTTTGAGTAGTTCAGAGAACGGGTAGTAGAAATTTTGAGTAGTTTGGAGAACCGGTAGTAGAAATTTTGAGTAGTTTGGAGAACCAGTAGTAGAAATTTTGAGTAGTTTGGAGAACCGGTAGTGGAAATTTTGAGTAGTTCGGAGAACCAGTAGTGGAAATTTTGAGTAGTTCAGAGAACCAGTAGCAGAAATTTTGAGTAGTTCAGAGAACCAGTAGTGGAAATTTTGAGTAGTTCGGAGAACCAGTAGTGGAAATTTTGAGTAGTTCAGAGAACCAGTAGCAGAAATTTTGAGTAGTTCAGAGAACCAGTAGTGGAAATTTTGAGTAGTTCAGAGAACCAGTAGCAGAAATTTTGAGTAGTTTGGAGAACCAGTAGTGGGAATTTTGAGTAGTTTGGAGAACCAGTAGTGGAAATTTTGAGTAGTTCAGAGAACGGGTAGCAGAAATTTTGAGTAGTTTGGAGAACCAGTAGTGGGAATTTTGAGTAGTTTGGAGAACCAGTAGTGGAAATTTTGAGTAGTTCGGAGAACGGGTAGCAGAAATTTTGAGTAGTTTGGAGAACCGGTAGTGGAAATTTTGAGTAGTTCGGAGAACCAGTAGTGGAAATTTTGAGTAGTTCAGAGAACGGGTAGCAGAAATTTTGAGTAGTTCAGAGAACCAGTAGTGGGAATTTTGAGTAGTTCAGAGAACGGGTAGTAGAAATTTTGAGTAGTTCGGAGAACCAGTAGTAGAAATTTTGAGTAGTTTGGAGAACCGGTAGTGGAAATTTTGAGTAGTTCGGAGAACCAGTAGTGGAAATTTTGAGTAGTTCAGAGAACCAGTAGTGGAAATTTTGAGTAGTTCAGAGAACGGGTAGTAGAAATTTTGAGTAGTTTGGAGAACCGGTAGTAGAAATTTTGAGTAGTTTGGAGAACCGGTAGTGGAAATTTTGAGTAGTTCAGAGAACGGGTAGTAGAAATTTTGAGTAGTTTGGAGAACCAGTAGTAGAAATTTTGAGTAGTTTGGAGAACCGGTAGTGGAAATTTTGAGTAGTTCAGAGAACGGGTAGCAGAAATTTTGAGTAGTTTGGAGAACCAGTAGTAGAAATTTTGAGTAGTTTGGAGAACCGGTAGTGGAAATTTTGAGTAGTTCGGAGAACCAGTAGTGGAAATTTTGAGTAGTTCAGAGAACGGGTAGCAGAAATTTTGAGTAGTTCAGAGAACCAGTAGTGGAAATTTTGAGTAGTTCAGAGAACGGGTAGTAGAAATTTTGAGTAGTTTGGAGAACCAGTAGTGGAAATTTTGAGTAGTTCAGAGAACGGGTAGTAGAAATTTTGAGTAGTTTGGAGAACCGGTAGTGGAAATTTTGAGTAGTTCAGAGAACGGGTAGCAGAAATTTTGAGTAGTTCAGAGAACCAGTAGTGGAAATTTTGAGTAGTTCAGAGAACCGGTAGTAGAAATTTTGAGTAGTTTGGAGAACCGGTAGTGGAAATTTTGAGTAGTTTGGAGAACCGGTAGTGGAAATTTTGAGTAGTTCAGAGAACCGGTAGTGGAAATTTTGAGTAGTTTGGAGAACCAGTAGTAGAAATTTTGAGTAGTTTGGAGAACCGGTAGTGGAAATTTTGAGTAGTTCAGAGAACGGGTAGTAGAAATTTTGAGTAGTTTGGAGAACCAGTAGTGGAAATTTTGAGTAGTTTGGAGAACCGGTAGTGGAAATTTTGAGTAGTTCGGAGAACCAGTAGTGGAAATTTTGAGTAGTTCAGAGAACGGGTAGCAGAAATTTTGAGTAGTTCAGAGAACCAGTAGTGGAAATTTTGAGTAGTTCAGAGAACCGGTAGTAGGAAATTTTGAGTAGTTTGGAGAACCAGTAGTGGAAATTTTGAGTAGTTCGGAGAACCAGTAGTGGAAATTTTGAGTAGTTCAGAGAACGGTAGTGGAAATTTTGAGTAGTTCAGAGAACCGGTAGTAGAAATTTTGAGTAGTTTGGAGAACCGGTAGTAGAAATTTTGAGTAGTTTGGAGAACCGGTAGTGGAAATTTTGAGTAGTTCAGAGAACGGGTAGTAGAAATTTTGAGTAGTTTGGAGAACCAGTAGTAGAAATTTTGAGTAGTTTGGAGAACCGGTAGTGGAAATTTTGAGTAGTTCGGAGAACCAGTAGTGGAAATTTTGAGTAGTTCAGAGAACCGGTAGCAGAAATTTTGAGTAGTTCAGAGAACCAGTAGTGGAAATTTTGAGTAGTTCAGAGAACGGGTAGTAGAAATTTTGAGTAGTTCGGAGAACCAGTAGTAGAAATTTTGAGTAGTTTGGAGAACCGGTAGTGGAAATTTTGAGTAGTTCGGAGAACGGGTAGCAGAAATTTTGAGTAGTTTGGAGAACCAGTAGTAGAAATTTTGAGTAGTTTGGAGAACCGGTAGTGGAAATTTTGAGTAGTTCGGAGAACCAGTAGTGGAAATTTTGAGTAGTTCAGAGAACCAGTAGCAGAAATTTTGAGTAGTTCAGAGAACCAGTAGTGGAAATTTTGAGTAGTTCAGAGAACGGGTAGTAGAAATTTTGAGTAGTTTGGAGAACCGGTAGTAGAAATTTTGAGTAGTTTGGAGAACCGGTAGTGGAAATTTTGAGTAGTTCAGAGAACGGGTAGTAGAAATTTTGAGTAGTTTGGAGAACCAGTAGTAGAAATTTTGAGTAGTTTGGAGAACCGGTAGTGGAAATTTTGAGTAGTTCAGAGAACGGGTAGCAGAAATTTTGAGTAGTTTGGAGAACCAGTAGTAGAAATTTTGAGTAGTTTGGAGAACCGGTAGTGGAAATTTTGAGTAGTTCGGAGAACCAGTAGTGGAAATTTTGAGTAGTTCGGAGAACGGGTAGCAGAAATTTTGAGTAGTTCAGAGAACCAGTAGTGGGAAATTTTGAGTAGTTCAGAGAACGGTAGTAGAAATTTTGAGTAGTTTGGAGAACCAGTAGTGGAAATTTTGAGTAGTTCGGAGAACCAGTAGTGGAAATTTTGAGTAGTTCAGAGAACGGGTAGTGGAAATTTTGAGTAGTTCAGAGAACGGGTAGTAGAAATTTTGAGTAGTTTGGAGAACCGGTAGTAGAAATTTTGAGTAGTTTGGAGAACCGGTAGTGGAAATTTTGAGTAGTTCAGAGAACGGGTAGTAGAAATTTTGAGTAGTTTGGAGAACCAGTAGTAGGAAATTTTGAGTAGTTTGGAGAACCGGTAGTGGAAATTTTGAGTAGTTCGGAGAACCAGTAGTGGAAATTTTGAGTAGTTCAGAGAACGGGTAGCAGAAATTTTGAGTAGTTCAGAGAACCAGTAGTGGAAATTTTGAGTAGTTCAGAGAACGGGTAGTAGAAATTTTGAGTAGTTTGGAGAACCGGTAGTGGAAATTTTGAGTAGTTCGGAGAACGGGTAGCAGAAATTTTGAGTAGTTCGGAGAACCAGTAGTGGAAATTTTGAGTAGTTCAGAGAACGGGTAGCAGAAATTTTGAGTAGTTCAGAGAACCAGTAGTGGGAATTTTGAGTAGTTCAGAGAACGGGTAGTAGAAATTTTGAGTAGTTTGGAGAACCAGTAGTGGAAATTTTGAGTAGTTCGGAGAACCAGTAGTGGAAATTTTGAGTAGTTCAGAGAACGGGTAGTGGAAATTTTGAGTAGTTCAGAGAACGGGTAGTAGAAATTTTGAGTAGTTTGGAGAACCGGTAGTAGAAATTTTGAGTAGTTTGGAGAACCGGTAGTGGAAATTTTGAGTAGTTCAGAGAACGGGTAGTAGAAATTTTGAGTAGTTTGGAGAACCAGTAGTAGAAATTTTGAGTAGTTTGGAGAACCGGTAGTGGAAATTTTGAGTAGTTCGGAGAACCAGTAGTGGAAATTTTGAGTAGTTCAGAGAACGGGTAGCAGAAATTTTGAGTAGTTCAGAGAACCAGTAGTGGAAATTTTGAGTAGTTCGGAGAACTGGTAGTAGAAATTTTGAGTAGTTTGGAAAACTGGTAGTGGAAATTTTGAGTAGTTCAGAGAACTGGCCAATGCACCTCTGGCTGGCCCCAGAGTATGGTGGGAATGGAGATTTTGCAGTATCCTTCCCCTGCACGCCCCCCAAGCCACACCATGTCCCCCAAGCCACGCCCACAGGACCCGTAGTAAAAATATTTGAATTTCACCACTGTCCCAAAGGTGCTTTTTTCAAGAGGTAACTAGACTTTCTCTTTTACCTCATGTAAAATATTTATTTATTAGCCTGATCAATCAATTATGCTAATAAATACATTAATGGAATTAATCACTCTAACAGAAATGTCAACCAAGAGGCAAAAAGATCTGACTTGGTTCAGTAGGCAAGGAAAGGGGATTATGCATAGGACATAAAAGTTGCTTTGCTTTATCACATTTTGTTTTTAGAAAAGCAAGCTAGAACACTTACAAATGTATCTTGTAAATGCATAATTTAAAAAAAATGAAATGCACATAGGCATATATATTGCTTCTACCTTAAGTAATGCGTATTAAAGTTTGGGCAATCATACTCACTCAGGGTTAATATTAGTAGTAATTTCCAACACGAGAAAAATATCCTGATAGTTGTTTTGCAACCTCCTGGTTGATGCTAGAATCAATCATGGTTTGTGACTGGATGGGGTATACCAGCAAGAAACCCCTAAGATTTGGGTTAGACTGAACATCACTGATGATGTTACCTATCTGGGTAATGAAATGTCTGCAAGAGAACAATCAAGTTTAAATGTCTATGGAGATTCTCAGTCCTCCAGGTTATGGTTGTTCCAAAGGTGATTTTTTTTCCCCCAAGAGGTAACTGGACTTTCTGTTTCTTCTTTGAAGACTTTTCACTTCTCATTCAAGAAGCTTCCTCAGTTCTGACAGGATGGTGGGGAATGGAAGGATTGATGTCTGTACCGATGTTGTTTTCTTGGAATTGTAAGAGATGGGGAAATCTTAGATGTGTCTTTCAAAGCAGGGGGTCTCCAACCTTAAGACTGGTGGACTTCAACACGCATGACTGGCTGAGGAATTCTGGGAGTTGAAGTCCGCGAGTTTTAAAGTTGCCAAGGTTGGAGACCCCTGTCTCAGAGCACATGCAGAAGGTTCCTCAAGATAGTTAAACATTATGGTGAACAGCAACGAAAATAAATGGATTGATCATGTTAATAAGGGGCTCAGTAACGGAGACAGATTTTGAGGCTCTAAACTAGGGAGAGTTAGACTACTGTGAATCTGAACTAAAACTTAACTTTTCTCCTCAGCTGGAATGAATGGTTAAAACTGCCAGTTAAATACCCTGATTTGCCCCGAAATGCTCAGGTGGCCTTCACAATATGGGACATCTATGGACCTGGGAAAGCAGTCCCTGTGGGGGGCACAACGGTCTCTCTCTTTGGGAAATATGGGTGAGTTGTTTTTCGTTCTCTTCTAACTGTTATGTATTATTATAATTACTATTATCCTTCTCATCTTTTCTAATCCTTCTCCTGTTGGTGTCTTATGATTATATTACTTTGTTGTTTGTATGTACACTGAGAACTTATGCACCGGAGACAAATTCCTTGTGTTTCCAATCACGCTTGGCCAATAAAGAATATTTTGTTCTATTCCATTTAATTCCATTAAATGTTATTCTATTCTGTTCTGTTCTATTCTACTCTACTCTACTCTACTCCACTCCATTCCATATTATTCTATTCTATTCCATTTAATTCCATTAAATATTATTCTATTCTACTCCACTCCACTCCATTCCACTCCATTCCATTCCATATTATTCTATTCTATTCCATTTAATTCCATTAAATATTATTCTATTCTACTCCACTCCACTCCACTCCACTCTATTCCATTCCATATTATTCTATTCTATTCCATTTAATTCCATTAAATATTATTCTATTCTATTCTACTCTACTCTACTCTACTCTACTCTACTCTACTCTACTCTACTCTACTCTACTCTACTCTACTCTACTCTACTCCACTCCACTCCACTCCACTCCACTCCACTCCACTCCACTCCATTTCATTCCATATTATTCTATTCTATTCCATTTAATTCCATTAAATATTATTCTATTCTATTCTCTACTCTACTCCACTCCACTCCACTCCACTCCACTCCACTCCACTCCACTCTATTCCATTCCATATTATTCTATTCTATTCCATTTAATTCCATTAAATATTATTCTATTCTATTCTATTCTATTCTATTCTATTCTATTCTACTCTACTCTACTCTACTCTACTCTACTCTACTCTACTCTACTCTACTCTACTCCACTCCACTCCACTCCACTCCATTCCATTCCATTCCATTCCATATTATTCTATTCTATTCCATTCCAATCTATATTATTCTATTCCATTCCACTCCACTCTAGCAGTCTTCCTAAATCTGCCTTCCATTCATAGGATGTTCCGTCAAGGGATGCACGATCTCAAAGTGTGGCCCAACGTGGAAGCAGATGGTTCTGAGCCCACCAAGACCCCTGGGAAAACAAGCAGTACATTTTCAGAAGACAAGATGAGTCGGTTAGCCAAGGTAAGAAGAAACTCCCCTTGTTTGTTGTTCTTATTCACCCGAAGGCAGGACAAGAAGGATGGAAACGAATCAAGGAGAGAAGCAACTTAGAACTAAGGAGGAATTTCTTGACAGTGAGAACAATTAAGCAGTGGAACAGCTTGCCTTCAGAAGTTAGGAATGCCCCAACACTGGAAGTTTTAAAGAAGGGATTGGACAACCATTTGTCTGAAATGGTATAACGTTTCCTGCCTAGGCAGGGGGTTGGACTAGAAGACCTCCAAGATCCCTTCCAACTCTGCTATTGTATTACTAATAGTGTTTGATTGATTCTGATTATGATTCTCCATGATTGTTTGAGAAGGATGTCAACCAGACTGAAGCCATGAACTGAACCAAGAGTTCATTCTGGAAGTTAAAGCATGTTTAGAGACAGTTTGGTTTAGTAGTTAAGGCACCTGGCTAGAAAGCAAGGAGTCTGTGAATTCAAGCCCTACCTTAAGCATGAAAACTGGCTGGGTGATTTTGTATCAATCACCAGGAGATTTTGAGTTCTAGTCTGAGCCTTAGAAGCAGCTACGAGTTCTTGTGAGAATAAAAAAAAAACCTGTTTCATCTCTCTGTTGAAACTCAAATAAAATACTAATAGTTTTGTAATTCATGGTGTCTTCTGACCAGTTAATGTCGGATGCCCATAGAAATGTAGGTCATCTTTGCAGACCTTCTATGCCAGTGATGTCCAGCCTTGGAGACTTTATGAATTCTGGGAATTGAAGTCCACAAGTAAGACTTTAACACTTGTGGACTTCAACTCCAAGAATTCCTCAGCCAGCCATGCTGAGGAATTCTGGGAATTGAAGCCCACAAGTCATAAAGTCACCAAGGTTGAACATCTCTCTCTATGCTATCTTTTGCAGTGATAGGAACATGACATTTCCATGGGGAGTTTCCATGTCCACAGGCCATTCTGAAGATTAGCTTCTGGGAAGGGAGGTTTGTCTTCTTGTCCTCAGAAAAGGTCTTCCCCCATCTCATACCTGGTCCATGGTTGTCCCAGAGGTCGATTTTTCAAAGTTTTGGACTTGTTTTTCCTTGAAGATGTTTCACTTCTCATTCAAGAATCTTCTTGAAGTTGAAGAACTTCAAGTTCTTCAGAACTGAAGAAGCTTCTTGGATGAGAAGCAAAACGTCTTCAAGGAAAAACAAAATCCAGTTGCCTTTTGAAAAAAAAAAACACCTTTGGGGTCTCATACCTTATTTCTTTACCCTGTCTTATCTTTGGATCTGTTTGTCAGGGTTCTGACATGCCCTAATTAAATCATGAGCCTCAAGCTTGAAAAGAAATCCAATTATCTATTAGGAGCAACGTCCCCAAGTGAAGCCAGCTCTGTGTGTACAAATATGTACCATATTTTTCAGAGTATAAGACACTCCTAAGTATAAGAAGCACCTAGCTTTTGGGGAGGAAAACAAGGGGGGGGGGGAATCTGCTTCTGCCTCCCAGCAATTTGCCTCCTTGCAACAAACAGCAAACAGTACAGACAATATACACTGTTTGTAGTGTTACATTTCAGACTATACTTGTACAGATGCTGCTAAAATTGATGTGCTTTCTGGAAGTATAGTTATTCTCAGCTATTTAAAAGAAGATACAGATAGCCCTGGGCCTCTTCAGATCAAGCAATGATTTTAAAAATCTTTATTTTGTTAAGTTGTCTAGAACAATAATAAAGTAGCCTTTGAAAAATAAGTCTAATAATTTGAACATTCTATAGGCATTTATAGTTATTGACTTACCTCCTTGCAGCAAACAGCTTGGCTAGAGCAAGAAAAAAATATCTGGCTCCGCCTCCCAGCAATTTGCCTCGTGGAGCAAACAACAAGTTTCACTTTCAGTTTAAGTGCGCCTTCCTATCATCAGCTGTTTCCGGCTGCAGGGATTGCTATAGCCTATTGCAGCCTCCGCAAGCCCCATTTTCCCCATTTGCTGCAAGGAGATAAATTGCTGGAAGGCAGAGGCCAAAGGGTGGGGGACAGTTTGTGTATGGGGCTACATTCAGTGTATTAGATGCACCCAAATTTTCACCCTCTTTTAGGGGGAAAAAGGTGGGTCTTATACTCCGAAAATACGGTAATTTATGGCTCCAATCATGACCCTGTTTCCCCCTCCCTCCCCCCAGGGTGTGTCATCAATCACATTTGCCAATGGGGCAATTTCGCAGGTTGTAGAGATCACTCCCCTCCGGCCGTTGTAAGTAACCCTGGGATACAGCCTTGGGAGACATAAGTCTGTAATGTGCTTTTGCTGCTGTGTCGTTTCATCAGTTTCCCATCCTCCCTTTCCTATGGCAACTCGAGAGCTGGTCAGGGACGCTTTGTGAGTTGACGCTGTTCCTTGTCTCTCTTGTGACACTGTTCTTCTTGGGATAACTCTTGCTAGGAAAAAATTGACCCATTTTCTGCTTTCCACGTCCCCTCTGACTAAAGTTATAACCACATTGCAAAACCTTTGACCCATTAGATCCAGGTACCATTTCCAGGAAGGACAGAGGATTCAAAGTTCAGTGAAGATCTCAGTTGCATTTCTGAGAGGTGCAGCTAATAGATAGGGTTGTTTTTTTTTCAATGTAGGCCTCAGGCGAGGAACATTTGGAGGAAGTAAGTATCAAGGAATCATGGCTTGTTGGCACCAGTCTTTGTAAAAGCACATGGTTGCAACTTCCTGAGGACTAACACCCTAATCTGAGCTTTCTTCAATTGGTTCTGTCAGTTTGCTCCTCTCGTATCTGTTAACCCTCCTGAGCTTCATAATAGGGTTTCAGCATTGGCCTAAACTAGAGATCGGCAACTTTAAACACACAAAGAGCCACAAAGGTCCTAACTGGAAGCCCCACCATCCATAGAGTCTCCTCCTAGCGCAGCGTCCTTTTTCCTCTGCCGACCGGAAGTCCGGTTTACCCACCACCATAGAGTCTCCACCTAGAGTGGCATCCTTTTTCCTTTATCTGTCCTAACCGAAAGCCCTATCAACTGTTCAGCCGATCGGCAAGAGGGAGCCGCAGCAGAGGGATGAAAGAGCCACATGCAGCTCCAAACTCGTGGGTTGCCAACCACTGGCCTAAATTGTGGTTTAGTTGCATATATTACATAACAAACTTTAAACCGTGATTCACAACCCACCAAGATGAAGATCACATATTGTGCTGAGCCAAAGAAGACATATAATAGTTTTAAGTTGAGGTCCGAATCCAGTGTCCAGGATTTAATAGTGGTTTTTTTTTTATCCCTAGAATGCAGGTTTTGATAATAACTTAAGATCCATGCTTGGAGTAGGTGTATTAATATATATACAGGTAGTCCTCGACTTACGAGCACAACTGAGCCCAACATTTCTGTTCCTAAGTGAGACAGTTGTCAAGTGAGTTTTGTTCCATTTTATAACCCTTGCCAGCGTTGTTAAGTGAATCACTGCAGTTGCCAAGTTAAATTAAGTCACACGGTTGTTAAACCTGGCGTCCTCAGTGACTTTGCTTGTCAGAAGGTCACAAAAGGAGATTCCCACGACCTCCAGGACACCGCAGTGGTCATAAACGTGAAACCAGTTGCCAAGCATCTGAATTTTGATCATGTGACCATTGGGATTAAGTGTGAAAAGTGGTCCTAAATCACATTTTTCAGTCCCATTGTAACTTCAAAAGGTCATTAAATGAATGTAGTAAGTCGAGAACTACTTGTAACATAAAAACTAAACACGTTTGACACTTTGTAGCTGTCCCCATAAATGGGACGCAGTGACTGAGACGCTGAGCTTGTCAATCAGAAAGGTCGGCAGTTCGGCGGTTCGAATCCCTAGCGCCGCTAATGGAGTGAGCTCCCATTACTTGTCCCAGCTTCTGCCAACCTAGCAGTTCGAAAGCATGTAAAAAATGCAAGTAGGAAAATAGGAACCACCTTTGATGGGAAGGTAACAGCGTTCCGTGCGCTTTCGGCATTCAGTCATGCCGGCTACATGACCATGGAGATGTCTTCGGACAGCGCTGGCTCTTCGGCTTTGAAACGGAGATTAGCACACACCCCTAGAGTCGGGAACGAGTAGCACACATGTTCGAGGGGAAGCTTTACCTTTAGCTGTCCTCATGTATTTTTCTTAACATGGTTGTGGAATTTTTAGATTATGGGCCTGATATTTCCTAATGATAACCCATTCATTCAGTAACCAAGGATGACTCTGCTGATAGTTAACTAGATAATTTCTAACTATCATAGTTAATTAGATAATTTCATTTATTTTTATTTAGTTGTTCCATTTCTACAGCCGCCTGTCAAAACCAAGTGCCTCTGGGTTTAGCTAGTTACTGGAACAAATTAAGCTTAGTCATAAATAAAGTCTCATTTATCGCAGCAAATTCCCCTTCTTACGCTTGGCTCAGACTTTTTTTTTTTTGTTTTCTGTAATATATAAATAAGAGAGATATTACAGTTTACTAATTTATAGGGACAGCGTTTGTTTCCAAAGACCATAAATATTATTTTCGTATTAATAAAGACTCAGATATAAATACTTGGGGACTTTTTCATTCATCTCCAGTTTAGTGGAAATATTTAATAAAACAACAACAAAAGGGCAACCATCTTTAGACGTTTCTCATCTTCTGAGATTAACCCTGGCTGGATTTCCATTTAATTATGGACCTTTTTGATAATGTCAGCATAGCAAAAAAAAATTTATCATACTGCAGAATTGGAAGTGTGAGTGTCTCATAACGTACTTAATCCGATAGGATGAAGACAGAACAATTTTATTTACACGGCACTAAGCTACACTAAGTTTGATGAATGCCAACCATTGTTAATTTTTTAATGGGTTATCATGATGTAGCATGACATTCAGGATCCAATGTACAGCTAGTCCTCGATTTACGACCACTGTTGAGCACCAAATGTACGTACTTTGCTAAGTGAGATCTTTGTTAAGTGACTTTTGTCCCACTTTACAACTCCCTTTGCCACCCCTCTCATTAAGCGAATCATCGTGGTTGTTAAGTTAGTGACACGGTCGTAAAGTGAATCTGTCTTCCCCCTCTTGACTTTGCTTGTCAGAAGGTGATCACGTGACCCCGGGGCACTGCAACCATCATAAATATGAAACCAGTTCCCAAGCGTCCGTATTTTGATTGTGTGACCATGGGGGATACTGCGACGGTCGTAAGTGTGAAAAACGGTCATAAGTCCCTTTTTCTCAGTGCCAGTATAACTTTGAAAGGTCGCTAAGCAGACTGTGGTAAGTCAAGGACTAGCTGTATATACCTAAACTCTATTTAGTTGCAAGCAGTAGACACATTTCATAAAACAGAAGAAAATCAATGGATAAATACACAAAGTCCGTAGAAATTCTCCGTCCTCCAGGCCATGGTTGTCCCAAAGGTGCTTTTTCAAGAGGCAACTGGACTTTCTGGTTTTTCTTTGAAGACGTTTCGCTTTCCATCCAAGAAGCTTCTTCAATTCTGGATGGTGGGGAAGGGAAGGATTTATATTCCAGTCAGAGCTGAAGAAGCTTCTTGGGTGAGAAGAGAAACATATTCAAAGAAAAAACAAGCACCGTATTTTTCGGCGTATAACACGCACCTTTTCCCCGCAAAAAAGAGGGTGAAAATCTGGGTGAGTCTTGTACACTGAATACAGCATTTTTGGCTTCCCGAAACCCCGCCCCCTTTGAAAAAATGGCTGTGGATAGCATTTAGTAGGCTTCCAGAGTGTTCCTGGGGGCTGGGGAGGGCAATTTGAGCAACAAACGAGCCTTTCTTGCTCGTTTTTGCCCCTCCAGAACCCAGGAGCACTCTACAAGCCTCCTAAAGGCTATGCATGCCCCTTTTTTTGGCAAAAAATGGGAGGTTTTCAGAGTGCAAAAACTTTTTTTAATTTGCCTCTTCAAAATCTTATGCGTCTTATACTCCTGTGCGTCTTATACTCTGAAAAATACGGGTAAGATCAGTTGCCTCCTGAAAAAAGCACCTTTGGGATAAAGTAATATTTTCACATCACATTAATACCTCAGAGTGTAGACATTTATCTTATCTGGTTGGTTAGAAGGCATAAAATTCTATATTTGGGGCATATTGCCATACACACACACACACACACACACACACAAACACATGAGTAAATGTATGTATGTATGTATGTGTGTGTGTGTGTGTGTATATATCCCGTAAGGAACATATATATGTTGTATTTGTGCTGATAAATAAATCTGGGCATACATGCTGGTTTTGTTGTATTCGGGTCTTTTCCTGTGTAAGATTGAGATTGTCTTTGCAACGTTTCAGCGAGATCTCACTCGCCATACATAACACATGAGTAAATGTACAACACCAAGAGTAGATTCTTCCAACATGGTAGAGAGGAGCGATTGTAAGCAGGTTCAAACACAGAAAGGTTAGATTAGTTTCAATTCAGAGAAGAATTCAGAGCTTAATACAGACAAAAGAGAACTTCCTCTAAGCCACGCCTAGGCACCTAGCTGTCTCCAGCAAATGCTGTTTCAGTTTCTAAACAGCCCTCATTGGCTGACTTAGTTCCTCTGCCTATTCATTGGCTGACTTTGTTTCCAGGTCCTATTCCAGTCAGTCCCCAATGGCTGACCTGTTGCTATGTCCTATTCCAGTTCATGAATATTCTGACAATTCTAACACCTCAAAGCGTAGGAGGGTTAATTGAATGGATAACCGCTTATGATTGCTGCTGGTTTTTCTGAAATTTTATTTTAACTATTTGGACTAAAACTGTTACCTCAGAAGTGTGTAGCAAAGCTTAATATTGCCGTCCTGTTTTGTTTTTTTTTTTGAATTTTTTTTTTTTTTTTTTTTTGCATTTTGGTGTGGACCAGTTCTCCTCAGTGAGGGGTTGCTGTGTGAGGTTTATTCTGTGTATTAATTTTAAAAGCTTTCCATTTAATCCCGTAAGGAATTTGGCATGCTCTTATCTTCTGTTGATGCTCTCTGGTTTTCTGAGTCTTGGTGAGTCTTTGAAAAGTACAAAAGAAAATTAGATATGTAAGAAGCTAATGATGGAAAGGAACAATTTTGAAGGCTTTACGCGTTAGTAGGCCCAGTCTATCACCAGATTAATCCCAATACAACATTTGCTGCCATCTCTGAGCGCTTCAATTTGGTGTCATTCACAAAACGTTCTGGGTTTATTGCCACAAGAACATGTGGTCAAGTCACTGGAGTACCAAATCATCATCATCATCATCATCTTCTTCTTCTTCTTCTTCTTCTTCTTCTTCTTCTTCTTCTTCTTCTTCTTCTTCTTCTTCTTCTTCTTCTCCCCCTCCTCCTCCTTCTCCTTCTCCTCCTCCTCCTCCTCCTTCCTTCCTTCTCCTCCTGCTTTCTCTTTTCCTCCTCCTCCTCCCCTTCCTCTTCTTTTCCTCCTCCCCCTCCCCCTTCTTCTTCTTCTTTTCTTCCTCTCCTCCTCCTTCTTCTTCCTCGTCCTTCCTTTTCCTTCTCCTTCTGCTTTCTCTTTTCCTCCTCCTCCTCTTCCTCTTCTTTTCCTCCTCTTCTTCCCTCTCCCCCTCCTTCTTCTCCTTCTTTTCTTCCTCTCCTCCTCCTCCTCTTCCTCCTCCTTCATGCCTCAGCTCAATAATGACTGTTGTTGTGAGGATAAAATGACAGGAGTTCCTTGTGCGTTCTACTTGAGCTCTTAGAAGGAGCTGATGCCAGAAAGATGAGGAGGCAAAGTTAGAAAGAAAAGGGCTGCACGTGATCCTTTACCAGCATTCTTTGCTTTGCTTTCACTTTCGCTTTCTGTGATGAAATGATAAGTAGTCTGGATCCCAAGAAGGGAGGGGTTGTATTCCAGAGGAGTAAGAGGCAACACAGCCCAGATATCACGTGTGAGAGAAAGAGGATGAGGACAGGCTCTTCTTAATAGTTCCCAGAATATATTGTAGATGCAGATGGTAGAGACTTTAATCTGGCAAGATTTGGTCTATAGGTGTGAAACCAAAAAGGACTTAGCTTGGAAGAATTATGATGTGTCATTCTTGATTTTGACCTGACACATGGTCATTGAAGAATTCTGGGAGCTGAAGTCCACAAATGGAGGCTGAGGCATTCTGGGAGTTGAAGGCCACACACGTGATTGGGTCAAGTGACTTTTCTCAATTTCATTGTTTTCAGTGAAAAATGAGACAGTTATTCAGCTCAAAATTGCCCTTGAGAGTGAAATCCTCTTTAGCTTGACATAATCTGAATTGCTTAATTGTCTTGATGAAGGTGTGTTGAACTGTGGCAAGTGGTGTAGTATGAACAGTTGGAAACACTCTAGCAATAACAGTAAAACTTACTTAGACTTATATACCGCTTTACAGCCCTCCCTAAGTGGTTTAAAGAGTCAGTATCTTGCCCCCAACCATCTGGGTCCTCATTTTACTGACCCCGGAAAGGATGGGAAACCGAGTCAACTTTGAGCCGATCAGGATCATACTACTGTCAATGGAATGCAGAGTTAGCCTGCAATATGCATTCTAATCTTTGTGCCCCCATAATCTGGATGGATGGATGGTTGATAGATGAATGATAGATGATAGAGATAAATAGATAATGGATGATAGATGGATGGATACGTAGATAGGTAGATAGATAGATACATGGGTAGGTAGATATATAGGTACAGTAGGTGGAAAGATAGATAGATAGATGGATGGATGGATGGATGGATGGATGGATGGATGGATGATAGATAGATAGATAGATAGATAGATAGATAGATAGATAGATAGATAGATAGATAGATAGATGATAGATAGATAGATAGATAGATAGATAGATAGATAGATGATAGATAGATAGATGATTGATAGATAGATAGATATGTAGATAGGTAAATATGTAGTTAGGTAGATATGCTTGTTGGTAGATAAATAGGTAGATAAATACATAGGTAGATAGATACGTAGGTAAGTAGGTAGATACGTAGGTAGGTAGATAGATACATAAGTAGGTATACATATGTAGGTAGGTAAATATGTAGGTAGGTAGATAGATATGTAGGCAGATAGATACGTAGATAGATAGACATGTAGGTAGGTAGGTAGATCCATAGGTAGGGAAGGAGATACATAAGTAGGTATAGATACATAGGTGGGTACATATGTAGGTAGGTAGATACATGTGTAGGTAGATACGTAGGTAGGTATGTGGATATATATGTTGGTAGGTAGATAGATATGTAGGTAGGTAGATACGTAAGTAGGTACGTCGGTAGGTAGATAGATATGTAAGTAGGTATAGCTATGTAGGTAGATACATAGGTAGATAGATATGTAGGTAGGTAGGTAGATATGTAGGTAGGTAAATATGAAGGTAGGTAGGTAGATATGTAGGTAGGTAAATATGAAGGTAGGTAGGTGGATATGTAGGTAGGTAGGTAGGTAGGTACAGCTAGGTAGGTAGATACATAGGTAGGTAGGTAGGTAGGTAGGTAGGTAGGTAGGTAGGTATGTAGGTAGATATGTAGGTAGATATGTAGGTAGGTAGGTAGATACATAGGTACATAGATACGTAGGTAGGAAGATTGATACATATCTAAGTATACATACGTAAGTAGGTAAATACGTAGGTAGATAAACATAGGTAGGTAGGTAGATACATAGGTAATTATAGATGCATAGGTAGGTAAATAGATAGGTAGATATGTAGGTAAGTAGATATGTAGGTAGATAGCTAGATAGCAAGAGAGAGAGAGAGAGAGAGAGAGAGAGAGAGAGAGAGAGAGAATCAGTGAGAATATGCACATACATATATGCATGTGTGTAATATCTTCAACATGGCAACTTCTTTCTGTCCAACTAAATAACCATCATCTACTTTTTCCTTCCAGCTCACCAAATCCCACAGGCAGGGGCACATGGTCAAAGTCGATTGGCTGGATCGGTTGACCTTTCGAGAAATTGAAATGATCAACGAGGTAGGTCATGCGCCTTGATGCGTCTTGGAGCCATAGCTCATTGGGAAACGGCAATGGACAACCGGGGCTGGATCTTCAGGGAACGCTCTCAATTCTTCCTTTTTCCTCTCCTCTCCCTCCCACCTCGGACCTCGTTGCAATGGCGTAATGTAGGACAAAGGATGAGGTTGTGTTGATATTTGGCCTCTGGATAACATCAGACGGATCTATAGAGGGTACCTCAAAAGTGCTTTTCAAAAGGCAACTGGGCTTCCTTTGTTTTTCATTTTGAAGATGTTTCACTTCTCATCCAAGAAGCTTCCTCCAACCCAGCAGTTCGAAAGCATGTAAAAATGCAAATAAAAAAAACAGGGACCACCTTTGGTGGGGAGGTAACAGCGTTCCGTGCGCCTTCGGTGTTTAGTCATGCCGGTCACATGGCCACGGAGACATCTTCGGACAGCGCTGGCTCTTCGGCTTTGAAATGGAGATGAGCTCTGCCCCCTAGAGTCAGGAACGACTGGCATTCATGTGCGAAGGGAACCTTTACCTTTTACCTGCTATGAAAGGAAAATAGGCTTCAGTCATGGAGTTGTAGCCACCATTTCAATTGTTTATCCCCTTTTATTTCTATTTAACTATTTTATTTTATTTTTTTATTAAGTGTTATGTTAAAGCACCTGGTATGCCCAAATATGGAAGGGAGCATACTGCTTCCCTTTTGCCTTTCAGCTCCACCCTAGGAGCCTGCAGGCAGGAAACCATTTTTGTGTTGCATTTTGTGCTGATAAATAAATGAAGGGAGACTAGTATAGATCTATTTCAAGCTATTTAACTCTCATCAGCTAGCCATATCCTTACTGGGATTTGAACCTGGGCTGTTTTTACATGTTAGACAGTTATATTAACCTCTAAGCCACAAGCTCTCCTCCCTTATCAGCTGAGCAATAGTAAATAAAACTTCATAGTAAAACATATGAAGAACTATTGCAGGATTTGGGTTTGGTTAGTTTATAGAAAAGAAGGACTAGAAGTGATAGCAATATTTCAGCATATGATGCCTTAGGCGTGAAAGCAAGCTGGGTGACTTTGGGCCAGTCACTGGGAGACTGTGAGTTCTAGTCCCACCTTAGGAATGAAAGTCAGCTGGGTGTCTCTGGATGAGGCATCAGGAGACTGTGAGTTCTAGTCCCACTTTAGGAATGAAAATCAGCTGGGTGTCTTTGGATCAGGCACCAGGAGACTGTGAGTTCTAGTCCCACCTTAAGAATGAAAGTCAGCTGGGTGTCTCTGGATGAGGCACCAGGAGACTGTGAGTTCTAGTCCCACTTTAGGAATGAAAATCAGCTGGGTGTCTTTGGATCAGGCACCAGGAGACTGTGAGTTCTAGTCCCACTTTAGGAATGAAAATCAGTTGGGTGTCTTTGGATCAGGCACCAGGAGACTGTGAGTTCTAGTCCCACTTTAGGAATGAAAGCCAGCTGGATTTCTTTGGATCAGGCACCAGGAGACTGTGAGTTCTAGTCCCACTTTAAGAATGAAAATCAGCTGGGTGTCTTTGGATCAGGCACCAGGAGACTGTGAGTTCTAGTCCCACTTTAGGAATGAAAGCTAGCTGGATGACTTTTGATTAGGCACCAGGAGACTGTGAGTTCTAGTCCCACCTTAGGAATGAAGGCCAGCTAGGTGACTTTTGATCAGGCACCAGGAGACTGTGAGTTCCAGTCCCATTTTAGTAATGAAATCCAGCTGGGTGACTTTGGATGAGTTCCACTCTTCTCTTAGCCTAACACACCTCACAGGGTTGTTGTGGTGGGGAAAATAGGACAAGGAAGGAGTATTATGTACATCCCCCATCTTGAGTTCCTGATAAAGAAATAAAGACATCCAATAAATATTGGCATGAATTATATTGATTTTGCAAATTAAAGGTCCAAGTTTCTTACACAGCTTTTTTTCTCTTCTTATTCTCAGAGCGAGAAGCGAAGTTCTAATTTTATGTACCTGATGATTGAATTCCGTTGCGTCAAATGCGATGACAAAGAGTATGCCATTGTGTATTACGAGAAGGTACGCAACGCTGGCCACTTGTTGATTTTCATCTGCTTGGTTTGAAGTGCCGCCTGACATTCTACAGAGCATGGGGGAGATCTAATACTAAACAATGATTAGAAGTATCAAAAGAAAACCACTGGCTTTTCACTCTTGATCTCCTATGGAGTCAAATATAATCCCCGAGAAGAGAAGCTGACATTTGCTCTCAAGCAGTTTTTAATATCCACATGCCGAGCAAATAGGAAACTTAATGGAAACTTTGAGTTTAGAATTTAAATTTAATTTAAAATGTAATATTCTTCGGGATTTGTAAAATCTCCCTTCCTGGAGCAAGGAAGGGTTTGTTGAAGCCTGAAGAAGTGAGGACTGAATCAAGAATTCCTGATTCACAACTTAGTCTTTCTTTCTTTCTTTCTTTCTTTCTTTCTTTCTTTCTTTCTTTCTTTCTTTCTTTCTCTTTCTTTCTTTCTTTCTTTCTTCCTTCCTTCCTTCCTTCCTTCCTCCTTTCTTTCTCCTTCCTTCCTTCCTTCCTTCCTTCCTTCCTTCCTTCCTTCCTTCCTTCCTTCCTTCCTTCCTTCCTTCCTTCTCTTGATTCTCAGTCATCCAGGTCATGTTTGTCCCTAAGTTGCTGTCTTTGAAAAAGCAACGTGACTTTCTTGTTTTGCTTGAAGATGTTTCACTTCTCATCTGAGAAGCTTCCTCAGTTCTGACTGAATGGAAGAGAATGGAATTTATATTCTTTGCAATCCGTGCAGTCCTTCTGTGGCTGCCATCTGTGGGTATCTTATAACTCTACTACAATTTATGTATAGAGAGACAATAAATATTATATATATATTAAGACAATAAAAGTAGGAAAACCAGTGAAATGGATATCCTCAGTCATCCAGGTTAACCCAAAGGTACTTTTTTTCAAGAGTCAACTGGACTTTCTGGTTTTTCTTTGAAGGCGTTTCTCTTCTCATCCAAGGAGCTTCAAATGTCTTCAAAGAAGCAAAATCTCTTCCAAGAAAATCAAGAATGTCGTCATTCTGGGATCTGTTGGGTTAAAACCGGCTATTTTAGATGCTTTGGCTGACTTTTCTTTGGCTTTCTAACCTAGGATGGGGATGAAGCATCTCCGATTTACACAAGTTCCGAGATTGTGAAGGTTCCAGATCCGCAGATGTCCATGGTAAGAACGTTTGGGGACCACATCACACTTGGGGAAGGCTGAATTTGGGAAGAAATTACCTGTTTGTGAGTCATGGGGCAGGTGAATATACAAACAGGGGGTTCCAGATGGCTGACCTTTCAAACTGATCATTTTGACTGACGAAGAAGGAAATTGAGCCACGATAGTGGTGAGATTCTTTATGCTTTCTGTGTGAATCGGGGGGGGGGGGGGGGGGGGGGGGGGAGGGTGTGAAATGAAATTGTGATACAAGGATTCTGAGGATTAGGAAAAAAAAATAGCAGGAAATAGAGAAATGGAAGTTATGTTGAACCTTAGATTGAGAGGTTGATTTAAATGTATATGTCTACTATATTTACAAATTTTATATATTTATGTCTATCTCTATCTCTATATCTCTATATCTACATCTATCTATCTATCTATCTATCTATCTATCTATCTATCTATCTATCTATCTATCTATCTATGTTGTATTTGTACTGATAAATAAATAAAGGGAGACTAGTATAGATCTATTTCGAGCTAATTAGCTCTCATCAGCTAGCCATACCCTTACTGGGATTTGAATCTATCTATCTATCTATCTATGTATATACATATATATAATATATGTATTTGTGTTACAACCCCTGGTATGCCCAAATATGGGAGGGAGCTCACTACTCCCCCTTTCTGTCCTTCGGCTCATTACAGAAGACCATCCAGGCAGAAAACCATATTTTTATTTTTAATGTTGCCTTTTTATATTTGTGTTGTATTTGTGCTGATAAATAAATAAAGGGAGACTAGTATAGATCTATTTCAAGCTATTTAGCTCTCATCAGGTTCAAATCCCAGTAAGGGTATGGCTAGCTGATGAGAGCTAAATAGCTTGAAATAGATCTATACTAGTCTCCCTTTATTTATCAGCACAAATACAACATATATAATATATCTATACATACACACAAACATCTCTGGTAAAAGAAAGTCATTTTTCACATTTTTCTTTCTCTGTGCTGTTGGGTTTGCTTTCTCTTTCTAGCCTTTTTCTCTTTTCTACCTTATCTATTTTTTTTAATAGTTTTTAATCTTTCTAGATTTTTTTAAACTAATAGAGTTATCTTTTAAAAAGTATCAAGTGCGATCTTTTTTTTTTCTTTCGTTCACATCCACAATGCCTTTTCTTTTTCAAAATTCAATTGATTTTGGTTAACCTTCTTCATTATTATGCATCCTTATTTATTGGTGTAGTTAGACATTATTTTGAGATTATTAGTTGCGAGATTATGCTGAAACAATGTCAAATGTATGGGAGGAACATTTTGGGTAGGGAAGGATAAATTTCTGTTGTGCCATTCTTGGCTTAAATATTTCTTGACTACCATGAGTTGAACTTCCTCCCTCCCTCCCTTCTTTACTTACTCATTCACTCACTCACTCGGCTGGAAGTAAAATCACATATGATTCTCTATACGGTATTTCTAATATAATTATAAAATTTATACATTTATTGTTTTATTGTTTTAATATGACTGTATACCGCCCCGAGTCCCTTCTGAGAGAGGGGCGGTCTAGAAATTGATTAAAGTTAAGTTAAGTTAAGTTATACATTCCTTCCTCCCTCCCTCCCCCTTCCTCCCCTCTCTTCCCCTTTTCTTTTCCCATTCTTTTCCTCCTTGCTCCCTACTCTATCATTTCAATTTCTTCCCTCTCTCCCCTTTCCTTCCTTCCTTCCTTCCTTCCTTCCTTCCTTCCTTCCTTCCTTCCTTCCTTCCTCCCTCCCTCCCTCCCTCCCTCCTACCTCTTCTACTTTCTCATTCTTTTTATCCCTACCCTATCATTTCAAATTCTTCCCCTCCTTCCTTCCCTCCTTCCCTCCCTCCCTCCCTCCTCCCTCCCCTTCCTTCCCCTTCTCCTTTCCCATTCTTTTCCTCCTCGCTCCCTACCCTATCATTTCAATTTCTTCCTTCTCTCCCCTTAACTTCCTTCCTTCCTTCCTTCCTCCCTCCTTCGCTCCCTCCTTCCTCTTCTCCTTTCTCATTCTTTTTACCCCTATCCTATCATTTCAACTTCCCCTCCTTCCTTCCTTCCTTCCTTCCTTCCTTCCCTCCCTCCCTCCCTCCCTCCTTCCTTCCTTCCCCTTCTCCTTTCCCATACTTTTCCTCTACTCTCCCTACCCTATCATTTCAATTTCCTCCCTCCGTTCCTTCCTTCCTTCTTTCCTTCCTTCCTCGTCTTCCCTGAACGATTGAAGGCTCACAATTAATCTGTTCGTGGTCTTGCATAAAATTCTGTGTCTTTCCAACTTCTGCCAGTTCAGAGCAGAGAATATTGTACACAGGTAATTGACTTTGGCAATTGACTTTGAAGCTGATCTGTTTTGTAATTATTATTTTCAAAGGAGAACTTGGTGGAAAGCAAGCACCACAAGCTTGCCAGGAGCTTAAGAAGCGGCCCTTCAGATCATGACCTTAAACCCAATGCCACTACTCGAGATCAGCTGAATGTAAGTTATAGCCTTAAAAGGGTTGAATTATTCTTTATTTATAGGGACACTGTGGCTCAGTGACTAAGATGCTGAGCTTGTCGATCACAAAGGTCATCAGTTCGGCGGTTCGAATCCCTAGCGCCGTGTAACGGAGTGAGCTCCCAGCTTCTGCCAACCTAGCAGTTCGAAAGCACGTAAAAAAGGCAAGTAGAAAAATAGGAACCAACTTTGGTGGGAAGGAAACAGCGTTCCGTGCACCTTCGGTGTTTAGTCATGCCGGCCACATGACCACAGAGACGTCTTCGGACAGCGGTGGCTCTTCAGCTTTGAAACGGAGATGAGCACCGCCCCCTAGAATTGGGAACGACTAGCACAGATGTGCAAGGGGACCCTTTACCTTATTCTTTATTTAATTTTGTCATGCTTATACAGAATTCAGAAGGACAGGGTTTGAAGGGTCATATAGTCCAACCCCAACAGAAGATCCTATACCATTTCAGACATGTGGTTATTCAGGCTCTTCTTGGAAGCCTCCAGTGACTGAGCACCCACAACTTCTGGTAGCAAGCTGTTCCACTGACTAATTGTAGTTGGACCGTGTGGGACACCGTCAGTCAGAAGTTGTCTTGCTGGTACCTTTAATCTAGAGGTAGTCTTCTTCTTACAACCAAACCTACCCAATCACAGTAGGGCTTCATTCATGTTCACTTACCATATCTGGTTGGTATCTCAGGCAGGGGTAGGATCCGGACGGTTTAACAACCGGTTCATTGAACGCTCACTTTGCACACACACCCAGATGTGTGCCGTGCGCATGTGCACAATTCAAAGAATACTCACCTTCCGGATTGCTACTTGGGAAGGAAAACAGTTGAGGTACGGCTACCCGCACGACTCAGCTGAGAAGATAAAGGTACCGTATTTTTCGAACTATAAGTCGCATTGGTGTATAAGACACACCAAGATTTCCATGACGTAAGTTTTAAAAGTTTTTGTCCTCCCCAGCCCCCAGGAGCACTCTGCAGGCTTCAGCTGGGCTGGGTGGGGGGAGGCAAAAACGCCCCCATCTATACGAAAAACAGGTGGAAAATGTGCAGAGTGCTCCTGGGACCTCGGGGAAGGCAAAAATGCCTCCGTTTTTGCGAAAAACAGCCCGTTATTAGCAAAAATGGGATGTGGGGATGGGGCTACAGGAGACCAAAAAATGGCTGTATTTGGTGTATAAGACGCACGAACATTTCCACAGTCTTTTAAAAGGGTGGTGGTGGAAGGTGCGTCTTATACTCTGAAAAATGTGGTAGGTAAAGCACAGGGCCAAGCAGGTGGGAACGAGCTTCCAGCTGATCATCGGAGCAACCGGTTCAGGCAAACCAGAATCCCACCCTTGATCTCAGGTCTTTAAAGGGGGCAGGTGGGAATGCTTTAGCAACTCTGGAGAGACGCTTTCTTCTGGTTGTAGAAAGGAAGCAGTCATCCTCTTTTAACGACACCATAATCCCTTGCGGGACGGACTCTGGGCAACTGAATGGAGCTGAGTTTTCCCTGGCCAGATGCCTCTCCTGTTGCCAATGCGGAGTTTTCTTCAGCAGATATATTCTCAATGTGCTCAGAGAAAGAGAAATATCTGTCTCTACCTAGGATCGAACCAACAGCCTCCTAATTGTGAGGCGAGAGCTCCCCCTCTAGGCCACCACACTACTTACCTTCGGTCACTAAATCATCATGACCCTATAATCCCTTGAGGGTGGTATCTGGGCAACTGAATGGAGCTGAGAGTTTACTGGCCAGATGCCTCTCCTGTTGCCAATGCAGAGTTTTGTTCAGCAGATCTATTCTCATTTTGCCCAGAGAAAGAAATATCTGCCTCTACCTAGGATCGAACCCACAGCCTCCTGATTGTGAGGCGATAGCTCCCCCTCTAGGCCACTGCACCACTCTGAAGCAGTCCATCAATATTTGCTGTTTTGTGTTTGTTTTGTCTTTGCTTTAGATCATTGTGAGTTACCCACCTACAAAGCAACTAACGTACGAAGAACAGGACTTGGTGTGGAAGTTTCGGTGCTACCTTACCCATCAAGAAAAGGTAAGCCTGAAAGCTTAAAAGGGATAGCATGCTCTGCCGTTGCCATGACTTGCAACTGCAATCATTCCTAACCTGAAAGTAGCAATAGTACTTAGACTTATATACCGCTTCACAGTGCTTTACAGCCCTCTCTAAGCGGTTTACAGAGTCACACTCTTGCCCCCAAGAATCTGGGCCCTCATTTGACCCACCTCAGAAGGATGGAAGGCTGAGTCAACCTTGAGCCTGGTGAGAATCGAACTGCTGGCAGTCAGCAGAATTAGCCTGCAATGCCGCATTTCAACCACTGTACCACTATGGCTGATGACAGATAGATGGATGGATGGATGGATGGATGGATGGATGGATGGATGGATGGATAGAGCACTTAGACATATATACCGCTTCACAATGCTTTTACAGCCCTCTCTAAGTGGATTACAGAGTCAGCCTCTTGCCCCCAATAATCTGGGTCCTCATTTTACCAACCTTGGAAGGACGGAAGGCTGAGTCAACCTACAAGGAGGAGGAGGAGGAGGAGGAGGAGGAGGAGGAGGAGAAGGAAGAATACCAATAGCACTTAGACATATATACCACTTCACAATGCTTTTACAGCCCTCTCTAAGTGGATTACAGAGTCAACATATTGCCCCCAACAATCTGGGTCCTCATTTTACCAACCTTGGAAGGATGGAAGGCTGAGTCAACCTACAAGGAGGAGGAAGAGGAGGAGGAGGGGGAGGAGGAAGAGGAAGAATAGCAATAGCACTTAGACTTATATACCACTTCATAAAGCTTTATAGCCTCTCTAAGTGGATTACAAAGTCAGCCTCTTGCCCCCAACAATCTGGCTGGCCAATTTACCCACTTGATGGAAGGACGGAAGGCTGAATCAACCTTGAGCCTGGTGAGATTCGATCTGCCAAATTGCAGGCAGCCGGCAGTCAGCAGAAAGTAGCCTGCACTACTGCACTCTAACCACTGTACCACCATAGCTATAATTCCACATATTTGGACCCTGTGATTCCCAACAGGTTCAGAGGACTTAGAAGCCAGGGAACAAGAGACATTCTGGGAATTATGTTTGAGGAGATGTAGGTGAGGAGGGTTTGAGAAGGTCTATGCACACATTGGATTGTTGTTTTTGTTTGTTTTCTTTTAAAGTCGCAAATGGGCCACGCTCATTCTTTATGTCTTGGCTTGAATTTCAGTCTTGTGAAACGTTCCTGCCCTTCTGTCACTCCATAAAATATGAGAACAATAAGTGGCTTTTATTGTATGGATTGACTAAAAGCATCATGCATGACGGTAACAGATCTGGAGCGCAGCTATTAACGGCCACCGCCAGATGGCAGCAAGAGGATTTTTGCTTTGTAAACTTATTCTGCAATAATATTTCTCTGCTAAAGATTTTCCTTCCTTGCTTGCTTCTTTCCTTCCTTCCTTCCTCCCTCCCCCTCCCCTTTCCTTTTTCCCCACCCTCCTTTCCTTTCCTCTCCCTTTTTTCCCTCCCTTCCTTCCTCCCTCTCCCTCCCTTTTTCCCTCTCTCCATTCCTTCCTTCCCCTTTCCTTTTTCCCCTCCCTCCCTTCCTTCCCCTCCCTTTTTTTCCTTCCTTCCTCCCTAACTTCCTTTCTTCCCTCTCCCTTTTTCCCTCCCTTCCTTCCCCCTCCCCTTTCCCTCCATCCCCCTCCCTTTTTTCCCCTCTTTCCATTCCTTCCTTCCTTCCCCTTTCTTTTTTCCCTCCCTCCCTCCCTTTTTTCCTTCCTTCCTCCCTAACTTCCTTCCTTCCCCTCCCTGTTTCCTCCCTCCCTCCCTTCCTTTCTTCTCCCTCCCTTTTTCCCTCCCTGCCTCCCTCCCTTCCTTCCCCTCCCTGTTTCCTCCCTCCCTCCCTCTCTTCCTTTCTTCCCCCTCCCCTTTCCCCCTCCCTCCCTGCCTCCCTTCCTCAAATCCTATGAATAGTTCTTTACTCTGCAGCCTCCATGTCTGATTCTGTTCCCCATTCTGAAAAGGGGCTTGAAACACTGATGAATATGGATTTCTTTATTTAAAACATTTATCTTCCCTTCCTTGTGCATTGCGTCCCCTGAGAATAGGCAAAATTAAAAATGCATCTGAATGCCACAAACAACATCCGTAGTGCAACAAAACAGGATTAAAAAAAAAACATTCTCCCAGAGGAAGAGGGACTGCACTACCGTTCAATGCTCTACAATTCCTGAGTGAATGAGATTGCATATATAGTGATCCTCGCTTAACAACCACTCATTCAGCAACTGGTCAAACCTACAACAGTGTGGAAAGATGGATACTTATGGCCAGTCTTCATAATTACAGTAGGTCGGTCACAGATTCCTTTCAGTCTTCATTTATAACCTCCTCCATCGGCTTCCTACAAGCAAAATCGATGGGGAAACTGACTGGAGGTTTCAGAGGGCAACCAAGTGACGGTCTTGCTTAATGACCTGCAGCGTTTCACTTAACAACTGCACCTGGAAGCTCTGTCATGAAGCAGTATTGTCATGGGATGTTGCATGATAAGACCCGCTACCTAAGTAGTGCCATCCGTGGTGTTCTCTGAGCTCGGTGGTTTTCTTGCGGACGTTTCATTACCCAACTAGGTAACATCATCAGTCCCGTCATGTGCTGATGATGTTGCCTAGTTGAGCAATGAAATGTCTGCAAGAGAATAACCAAGCACAAATCAGAGAAATCCTCCTTGCAAACCCTACTCCCTTCTAGCACTGATAGTGTTACATAGTTGGGTCATGAAACATCTGTAAGAAAGCAACCAAGCTCAGAGAGCACCAAGGATCCCATACTCATTGTCCTCCTCTTCTTCCTCCTCCATTTCTTCCTTCTCCTTCTCCTTCTCCTTCTCTTCCTTCTTCTCCTCCTCCTCCTCCTCCTCTTCCTCCTCCTCCTCCTCCTCCTCCTCCTCCTCCTCCTCCTCCTCCTCCTCCTCCTCCTCCTCCTCCTCCTCTATTCATGTTCTTTCCAGTTCTTCAATCCATATAATTCTGCTATAAAAAAAACTGTTTCGATTAATATATGTTTATGTGTGTGTGTGTGTGTGTGTGTGTTGTATTTGTGCTGATAAATAAATAAAGGGAGACTAGTATAGATCTATTTCAAGCTATTTAGGTCTCATCAGCTAGCCATACCCTTACTGGAAATCGAACCAGGGCTGTATTGCATATTAGGCCGATGTAATTGCCACTAAGCCACAGGCTCTCTTCCTTATCAGCTAGGCCAGGGAAATAGGTATGCATTTGTGTTACAACCCCTGGTATGGCCTATAACCTAGTCGCCCATTGTTAAGCTCTAACTTTCCACTGTTGTCCACATTTTTGTACATATTTAGTAGTACAGTCATTCAAAATCTATTTTTCCAATTCTTCATATCCATTTATGTTAAATTGTCATCCTGATATCTATCATGCTGTTAAAATCATAATCCAACCGGTAGAGTTCTTCTGACACTCCATTCAAAAGAAAGTACTGTTTTCTTGCTTGATCTCACTTCTGCGCTCGGAAAAGGGACGCTGACAAGTTTCTGATTTTTGATCCCAGGCCTTGACCAAATTCTTGAAGTGTGTCAACTGGTGTCTTCCTCAAGAAGCAAAACAAGCCCTGGAACTCCTGGGCAAATGGAAGCCGATGGATGTGGAAGACTCCCTGGAGCTTCTCTCCTCACAGTTCACCAACCCGACCGTTCGCCGCTACGCTGTGGCCAGATTGCAGCAAGCGGATGATGAGGTAACAGAATGACAGAGTTGGAAGGGACCTTAGAGGTCTTCCAGTCTGTCTGTCTGTCTATCCATCTTTCTGTCTCTCTGTCTCTATCTATCTATCTATCTATCTATCTATCTATCTATCTATCTATCTATCTATCTATCTATCTATCTATCATCTATCTCTCTATCTATCTTTATCTATCTACCTAATTACCTACCTACCTATGTATCAATCAATCAATCAATCAATTTTTATCTATCTATCTTTATCTATCTATCTATCTATCTATCTATCTATCTATCTATCTATCTATCTATCTATCTATCTATCTAGCTAGCTAGCTAGCTAGCTAGCTAGCTAGCTAGCTATCTTTATCTACCTACCTATCTACCTATCTATCTATTTTTATCTATCAATCTATCTCTATCTATCTATCTATCTGTCTGTCTGTCTGTCTGTCTGTCTGTCTGTCTATCTATCTATCTATTTTATCATCTATCTATCTATCTATCTATCTATCTATCTATCTATCTATCATCTACCTACCTACCTACCTACCTACCTACCTACCTATCAATCTATTTTATCTATCATCTATCTATCTATCTATCTATCTATCTATCTATCTATCTATCTATCTATCTATCTATCATCTATCATCTATCTATCTATCTATCTATCTATCTATCTATCTATCTATCTATCTATCTATCTATCTATCTATCTCCCTCTTCAACAATCCATCTGTATAAAACCACAATAAAATTGCAATTTAAAAAAAAAAATCTTCACTGCAGGTACTCTAGAGTTGGGCAAATGAACAATATGATGTTGTTAGCTGTCCAGAGTCTTGCTGAAATGGGTGACAAACAAATCAAACAAATAAACTATAAATGAATGAAAGCCATGATTTTTTTTTTACTTTCCTCCATCAACAAAGCAGTGGAGAAGTGAAAACGAAAAACAGAATAACAGGGTTGGAAGTTACTCCCTGGAGGTCATCTAGTCCAACCCCCTGCTCAGGCAGGAAAACCCTCTACCTTTTCAGACATATGGTTGTGCAATCTCTTCTTTAAAAACCTTGAGTGTTGGTGCATTTACAACTTCTGGAGGTGTTCCATTGATTAATTGTCCTCACTTGTCAGGAAATTCCTCCTTAGTTCTAGGTTGCTTCTCACCCTGATTAGTTTCCACCTGTTGATTCTTGTCCTGCCCTCAGGTGCTTTGGAGAATAGCTTGATTCCCTCTTTTTGGATGTCTGCTGGGATGATAATAAAAAAATTGAACAATGAACTTTTCTGCCTGGCTTTGATCTAAGGCCTTAGCAACACTTTTGAACTCTGAAAAGTTCAAAAGGGACACGGTGGCTCAGTGGCTAAGACGCTGAGCTTGTCAATCAGAAAGGGTGGCGGTTTGGCGGTTCAAATCCCTAGCGCCGTGTAATGGAGTGAGCTCCCGTGACTTGTCCCAGCTTCTGCTAACCAAGCAGTTCGAAAGCACGTAAAAATGCAAGTAGAAAAAATAGGAACCAGGTTTGGTGGGAAGGTAACAGCGTTCCGTGCGCTTTTGGCATTGAGTCATGCCGGCCACATGACCACGGAGATGTCTTCAGACAGTGCTGGCTCTTCCGCTTTGAAACGGAGATGAGCACTGCCCCCTAGAGTGAGGAACGACTAGCACGTATGTGCCAGGGGAACCTTTACCTTTACCATTTAGAAAATGTCCTACAAGGCAGGTAAAATCTTGGAGAATAAGAGAATAAAAGAGTTGGAAGAGACCTTGAAGGTCTTCTATTCCAACCCCCTGGTCAAGCAGGAAACCCTATACCATTTCACACCCAGAATTCCTCAGCCAGGACCTCCAAACCTGTTGACTTTAAGACTTCTGGACTTCAACTCCTAGAATTCTCCAACCATCATGTAGAATTCTGGGAATTGAAGTCCACAAGTCTTAAAGTCTCCACGGTTGAAGACCCCTCTTTTAACGCAAGGACATGCAATGTCTTTAAGACTTATGGACTCCAATTCCCAGAATCCCTCAGCCCGCCAGCAGCCAGCAGAGCTGGTGGCAGACTCAAGACAGTGAGGAGGTTGGGGAGGAACCTGGGCCAGTCCTGGAGTCTGGGGAAGGCTCTGATGAGGGCTCTGCGTCAGAGGCAGAGATGGGGCCAGGGCCGTATGCCAGTTATCAGCTGCCTTGGGAGTGGGAGATCAGTGAGGCAGATGAACAGCTGAAGCCTGTTCCCAGTGTGTGCATGCGCAGAGCTGCCAGGAGAAGGGAAAGACTAAGGAACAAGAGTCGAGTCGGGAGTAAGGCCACAGGTGGACGGTGAATCCCTCCCCCCCCCCAGGGAATAAAGAGAAGCAAAAGGGGAGGGGAGTTTGCAGGAGACAATGAGTTCATTTCATTCGGGTGAAGATCTGTTCCTGACTTCTTGACAAGTAATTGCTGCTACAGCATGGCATTTGGAAGATATCGGCCTGGCAACTCTCCAAACCTGATCAAGGTCTGTAGTTGTGGAATCTCTTGAAAGACTGTTGGCTGGGACTTTGCTGGAGGGGAATTCCCTTTAGCCTAAATAAAAGGGGTTTTATCGGGACGAGGAGTCGGCTTCATAATCTTGGGAAGCCTCGGTCAGAACAGAGTTCTCTCTTCAATTTATGGCAGGCGTAATAATGATGATGATTGCCACTATTGTTATTATGGGATAGTTCCCCTTCCAGGCTTCGTTCTCTTTTTGTCTTCCCCCTTCCTAGCCCCCCCCTCAATCCTTTCTGTCCCCTTCCTCAATGTAAAAAAAAAAAAAATCAACTTCCCATATCAAATTTCCCTCCTGCCCACGTTTTCTCCCCAGGATCTGCTGATGTATTTGCTGCAGCTGGTCCAAGCTCTGAAATATGAAAATTTCGACGATATCAAGAGTGGATTGGAGCCCACAAAGAAGGAAACTCAAGGATCCGTGTCGGAGAGCATGGCCGCGTCTGCAGTCACTGCACCTGAAATAGAGAGGTAGGTGAAAGAGTTTCTGAACCTGAAGCATTTTTATAGGTAGACCCAGGGGTGAAATCAGGGGTGAAATCCAGCAGGTTCTGACCACTTCTGGAGAACCAGTAGCGGAGATTCTGATAAATATGCAGGTCTTGGCGTATTCGGGTCTTTTCCCGTGTAAGATTGAGAGTATCTTGACGATGTTTCGACGAGGTCCCACTCACCATCTTCAGGCTGGTGCCTTCGGCTTCGTGCTTGTGCGAGCAAAGCGTGATCGGAGCTGACATCTTTCTATAAATATTGGTTTGTGTGTGTGTGGAGTGCTGGCTTTGTTGCTGTAAGCAGGTTGGTTGGCTGTGTTATAACATCTTGATTAGTTGATGGAGTTGATGTTTGCTGATTAGTCGGCTGTTTCGTAACATCCTGTGTGGCTGAGGTACAGGCTGTGTGCCTATTTTGTGTTGTAACGACCTGGGTAATGGGCTATGTGGTGACACCCTGAGCTCTATTGTAGTGATATCTTGACTCCTGTGCTGAAACCTCCTGGGGGATGGCTGTGTTGTAACATCCTGAGCCTTTGCATTGTAACCTCCTGAGTTCTGTGATGTAATGTCCTGAGCAGATGGCTGCGATGTGACATCCCGGGCTTTGATTTGGCTCCGAGTTTGTGGTCTGGCCATGTGTTCATGGCGTGTGTCAGTTTGCTTTGTGTGGGGGTCAGAGGGGGGTGCAGCAGTTGGTGATGCCACCGTGGTTTGGCTTCTGGATGGTGGTTGCATTTGGTCTATGGGATGAGTTTGGGTTTGAGTCTGGTGAGGGTGATTGGTGGTTGCGTTCTGTGTTTTTCTGGGTCCGGTGTCGGTTTTCGTGGCTGTGACTTGTTTGTTGACTAGGGCTAGTTTCTAGATGTCTGGTAGGCGGGAGGTATCCTCACGTTTATTCATGTTGTGAGGGCGTTTCTCCATTTCTATGGCTTCCATAATTATTCTCTTGTTGAAGTGTTCAGTTTTGAAGAGTAATTTGGTTCCTTCAAAATTAATTTCATGTCCTGTTGCTTTAAGGCAGTGCTTCTCAATTATTTTCTGTCATGCCCCCCCTAGGAAGGAGAAAACATTTCGCGCCCCCCCTCCCCCCCCGCGCGACTGTAAATAGTATCATTTGCCTATAAAATTGTTATAAGTACACCTCTGCATAACATAGCACACCGGTCTTTCCTCGTCTCCCACCGTAGTAACATGCTTTCTTTCCTCTTTCCCTCTTACTTGTCTATCCTTCCTTCCACCCTCCCTTCCTCCTTCCCTTCCTTCCTGCCTCCCTTCCAGTTCCCTCCTTCCTCTTTCTCCCTGCCTGCCTGCCTTCTTTCCCTCCTGCTTATCTATGCTTTCTTCCTTCCTTGCACCTCCCTCCCTTCTGCCTGCCTGCCTTCTTTCCTCTTTCCCTATCCTCCTATCCTTCCTTTCTCCCTCCCTCCTTCCCTGCCTCCCTTCCAGTTCCCTCCTTCCTCTTTCCTCCTGCCTGCCTGCCTTCTTTCCCTCCTGCTTATCTATGCTTTCTTCCTTCCTTGCACCTCCCTCCCTTCTGCCTGCCTGCCTTCTTTCCTCTTTCCCTATCCTCCTATCCTTCCTTTCTCCCTCCCTCCTTCCCTGCCTCCCTTCCAGTTCCCTCCTTCCTCTTTCCTCCTGCCTGCCTGCCTTCTTTCCCTCCTGCTTATCTATGCTTTCTTCCTTCCTTGCACCTCCCTCCCTTCTGCCTGCCTGCCTTCTTTCCTCTTTCCCTATCCTCCTATCCTTCCTTTCTCCCTCCCTCCTTCCCTGCCTCCCTTCCAGTTCCCTCCTTCCTCTTTCCTCCTGCCTGCCTGCCTTCTTTCCCTCCTGCTTATCTATGCTTTCTTCCTTCCTTGCACCTCCCTCCCTTCTGCCTGCCTGCCTTCTTTCCTCTTTCCCTATCCTCCTATCCTTCCTTTCTCCCTCCCTCCTTCCCTGCCTCCCTTCCAGTTCCATTCTTCCCTCCTTCCTTCTGCCTCCTTCCTGCCTGCTTGCCTTCTTTCCTCTTTCCCTCCGGCGTGTCTGCTTTTCTTTCCTTCCTTCCACCTCCCTTCTGCCCTTCTTCCCTCCCTCCCTGCCAGCAGCTCCTCCAGCATCCCAGCTGGAAGCAGCAGCACAACAGTCGCCGTTACCAGGGGCGGCGGTGGCAAGATCGGGCGACCGCCGCCCCTTTGTCCCTTCCCCAACAGCGGCTGTTGCGGTGGAGCTTCCAGACGGAATGCTAGCGGTGGAGCTGCTGGCGGGGAGGCGAGCTACGCGGTGGCGAAGACGGGCGGTCCCATGCTTCCCTCCCTCCCACCCCCGCCCGAGCAGGCTTCTTGCAGAGCTCCAGCCCGGGGCTCCAATGAAAATCCACAGTCCGAAGTGCTGCCACTTCCAGGCGGCATATATTATGCCTCGCCCACGCCTTCGCCGCCGTTGCACCCAGATGGAAAGGGAGCCTTTGCGCCACCCTTTACGGAGCCTCGCGCCCCCCCAGGGGGGCGCGCCCCACTATTTGAGAACCGCTGCTTTAAGGTGTTGGAAGAGGGAGGAAGTTTTTTCTTCTTTTCTGAGTGCGTTCTTGTGTTCTGCGATGCGTGCATTCATTCTCCTATTAGTTTGTCCAATGTATGTTACAGGGCAGATTTTGCATGGTATTTCGTAGACTCCTTGGTTTTCTAGCTGGATTTTGTCTTTGGGGTTTCTTAAGATGTTGGCTATTTTTTGGTCAGTGCTGAAGGCTGTCTTAATATTGTGCTTGTGGAGAATTTTGCTGATTTTATCTAATGTGCCTTTGATGTAAGGGAGGAGGGCGATGCCGTTGTCCTGTTCTGTGTCTTGGGTTTTTGGGGGAGTCTCCCTTTGGAGTAGGTTGGTGATTGTTTTTCTTTGGAATCCGTTGGAGATTAATACGTTTGTGATAGTGTGTAATTCAGTTTTCTTTGTTGGCTAGGCGTTTGGTTCTGGAGATGAGGGTCTTGGCTACAGAGTTGATCTGTGCAGGGTGATGATGGGATTGTGCATTTAAGTAGCGGTTGATGTGTGTTTTTTTCTGGTAGATGGTGTGTCCTAGGGAGCCATTGGGTTTTTTAATAGATTAGGAAGTCCAGAAGTGTGTTTGTGTGTGTGTTTGTGTGTGTGTGTGTGTGTGTGTGTGTGTGTGTCACAAGTGGTAACTATTGATTTCATATTTAAAAAAAACAACGAAGTGGTGTGTATGTTTGCATAGGAAAGTGTACATGTAATTGCAAAATCGCAAAGAGGGAAATTCACGAAATGCTGAAAAGGGAGTGTGTGTGCTCTTGTCTGGGTCGCAACCCGGAAAAGGGGGGCTGCCCAAGGTGCATGCGCGCACCTGAAAATGAACTTCCGGTTTCTGGCACGTGCATGCATGCCAGCCAGTTAGTCTTCCAGGTTGCCCCATGCACGAAAGCCACCTAATCATGGTGCACGCATGCGCGCCAAAAACCCAGAAGAGGAACGAGTGGTGCCGCGCATGCCAGGCGACATGGCTTTATTATTAAACAAATATTAAAGGCAGAATATAAATAAGCAAATATAATAAATACATACTATGATTTTTTTCTCCAATAGTATATTCACATGAGTTGTAACTTGAGCAAATCCTATGAGTCAGAGCCTGAAATATTCTTGCAATGCCAAGACAAGAAATCCATTTTAAAGTATTCTTTGACAACTCCAGTAAAAATGAAATCTTATTTTCTGATGAATTAAAGTCAATATATTAAATTAATTCAATTAATTTATAACAATATTTTTTTTAAAAAAACAATATTTAGTTCAGGTCAACTCAGCTCAATACAGGATCTCTTGCTCGGGCAAGGGGCTAGACTAGAAGGCCTCCAAAGTCCCTTCCCACTGTGTTATTCTATGTTTTCATTTCTCAAAGCATTGAGGAACCCATTTGAGTTTTTCCCCAGAATATTGTACATCCAAATTTTCTCTCTCTTGTTCTATTTTGCTCTTCTCCTCAGCTCACAGATCATCACAAGCCCTCTGCCCCTCATTTCTTCCCCACTACCCACGGCAAAAACGAAAGAATCGGCTGAGAATGAAAACCTTGAGGTGAGAAGAGAACCAAGAATTAATATCAAGTTTCAAAGGATAAACTTTGGAAATGGGCAAAATCTCTTCTGTTTCTGCCAACATGGGTGTAGGTATCTGGATCCACATATGTTTGGATGGATAGATGGATAGATAGATACAGAGTAGGCAGGTAGGTAGGTAGGTAGGTAGGTAGGTAGGTAGGTAGGTAGGTAGGTAGGTAGAGAGATGTTAGATAGATGATAGATAGATAGATAGATAGATAGATAGATAGATAGATAGATGATAGATAGATAGATAGATGATAGATAGATAGATAGATAGATAGATAGATAGATAGATGATAGATAGATAGATGATAGATAGATAGATAGATAGATAGATAGATTGATTGATTATAGATAGCTAGATAGATAGGTGATGATAGATGATGATAGATGATAGATAGATAGATAGATAGATAGATAGATAGATAGATAGATATATAGATAGATGATAGATAGATAGATAGATAGATAGATAGATAGATAGATAGATGGATGATAGATAGATAGATAGATAGATAGATAGATAGATAGATAGATAGATTGATTGATTATAGATAACTAGATAGATAGGTGATAGATAGATAGATAGATAGATGGATGGATGGATGGATGGATGGATGGATGGACGGACGGACGGACGGACGGACAGACAGACAGACAGACAGACAGACAGACAGACAGACAGACAGATATGCTAGAAGACTTCCACTGTTCCTTCCAGTTCTATTCTGATTGGTTGAAATCTTAGATCTCTCAAATTCCTGATTTTTTTTAAATTTAAAAAAAAAACCTGTTTTTTTTTTCCCTTCCAGCAAGACCTTTGTACATTCTTAATATCACGAGCATGCAAAAACTCCACACTGGCAAACTATTTGTACTGGTAAGTAACCTTTTGAACTTCTCAGTGCTGAAAATTGTCCCAGGTACATTTTTAATAGAGTTCAGAAACACACAGTTCCTTGATATTAATCAGTTGTTGGGTGGCCCATCACTGGAGGAGTTTAAGAAGAGGCTGGACAACCAATTGTCTGGAATATGTACAGGGTTTCCTGCTGAAGCAGGGGGTTGGACTAGAAGACCTCCAAGGTCCCCCCCATCTCTGTGATTCTGTTATTCACTTGCATTTTCTGGTAGGAAGATGTAGGAAAGAATTTTGAACTACCACAAACCGTGACACCTTTGATTTTGCTATCCAAACTGTCGTTTCCTCTCAGATGAGAGGGACTCTTGCCAGAGAGGTCATAACATTCTTTCAGAAAGTGAATTCCGCACTGCTCAATCTCTGAATAGAACCTTTGCCCAGCTTTTATTAAGTAAATACATCGATTTGATTCTAATAATCCAACATGAACAACCAATTAAAAATCATCACTTGAGACTATGAAGAAGAGACTGGACTGCCATTCGTCAGAAAAGGTGTAGGGTCTCCTGCTTGGGTGGGGGTTAGGCTAGATGACCTCCAAGGTCCCTCCCAACTCTGTTAATCTGTTATTCTACACATGCAGAAGGACAAGCTGTAGGTAATCGTTGACTTGCAACCATTCACTTAGCAACTCTTCGAATTTTACAATGTCATTGGAAAAAAAAAAACTGGACTTATGACCAGTCCTTTTACTTACAACCGTCACAACAAAGTCATGTGATCAAAATTTGGGTACAGTATTTAATAACTGGCATTTATTTATGACAGTTGCAGCTTCCAAAAGTCACTCAATGGCTATGCGATTCACTTATCAGCTGCTTAGGAACCGTGGCAAAAAAATAAATAAATTGTAAAACTGGGCATGGCTGATTTAACAAGCAGCCTTGCTTAACATTGGAAATTCTGGTCCCCGTTCGCCATCGTAAGTCGAGGACTGCCTATAGACGTTACCTTCTTTCCCCAAACTGGTCCTTTGCGGCTGTTTCTCCACCAGTCATCGCAGCTTCTTGTTGTCCCCACGAAAGGTACGTGATTGTGGAGTGCGAAGACCGAGACACACAACAGAGGGACCCCAAAACTCACGAAATGTACCTCAACGTCATGCGTAGATTTAGTCAGGCCCTCTTAAAGGTAAGGATTAATTTTTTCTCCCCATTGTGCAAGACGGACATTAGAAAAACTACAGACGAGAAGCAAAAGGTAGTATCTGTAGCTCAGGGTTGAAAGCACCAGAAGGCAAGACAAAAAAACAATGGATGGAAGTCTCAAAAATGTTAAATTATGTCAGGGTAAGGATTTAAGAACCGACCAACAGCTACCCTGTTTCCCTGAAAATAAGACCTCCCTGGATAATAAGCTCAATCGGGCTTTTGAATGCATGCACTAAAATAAGCTCTCCCCGAAAATATTGCAACAAAGCAGCAGCCATGAGGTGACCATGCTCACCACCTCCTGCACCTCAAAAATAATAAGACCTCCCCGAAAATAAGGCCAAGTGCTTATTTTGGGGGTCAAAAGTAAATAAGACCCTGTCTTATTTTTGGGAAAACATGATACAATAATGTAATGCTGGGAATGAGTCAGCAAGGTTTTTTGGCTGATATCCATTTAATAGAGCCTGTAATAAGAAGAGGCCTTGTGTGGGGTCATATCTCTCTCTCCGTGTGTGCTTCTGTGCTGTAATTGCTGATTGCTGTTCGTTTGAGGTCTGATTAAAGTAGGTGTAAGTATATATTCTTTGCTGATGAAACCACTCTTTAAATATAAACCTCTGTTTACTGTATTTGCTCCTGGGTTGTCTCACATAGTCACAATGTGCAACTCTGACAAATCATGGCCCCTGGACTAACGTTTATTAAAACAGAGATGTTTTGCTACACATCCAAGTAACTTCTTCGATCAAAATAAAAATTTTGGGTAGGCAGAGTGTGTCGATAGGGAGGGGCTTCTCCCCAAAATGAAAAACAAACAAACAATGTGTTAATGAAGACTCAATCATCCAGGCCTAGTTGTCATGATTCAACCTTTTGAAATACTTTTGACCTGGATGGTTGAGTCTTCATTTACACAATGGATGGAAGCTAATCCAGGAGAGAAGCAACCTGGAACTAAGGAGAAACTTCCTCACAGTGAGGACAATTAACCAGTGGAACGGCTTCCCTCCAGACATTGTAGGTGCTCCATCACTAGAGGTTGTTAAGAAGAGACTGGAACACCCATTTGTCTGAAATGGTATAGGGCAAGGGTGTCAAATTCAAGGTCTGGAGGACGAATCTGACCTGTGGGATGTTTAGATCTGGCCTACTGAGTGCTTAGATCTGGCCCGCGGGCCACCCTGGAAATAGCGAAGGACTGGCCCGTGGTGCCTCTGCCAGAGAAAACGGATCTTGGGAAGTGTTGTGGCTCAGCAGGATCCGGTTGAGCTGCTGATGGACTCGGATAGCGAGGGATCATTTGAGTCTCCCCTGGACGATGTGGAGGACCCTGCGCAGGGTTCAGATTCAGAGTAGGGACCAGAGGGGCTGGTTGGCCACCAGGAGGTGCCTGAGGCATGGAGCAGTGGGGAGGATCAAAGACAGTTTGTCCCTGATGCTAGAGTGAGAAGGGCTGAGAAACGAAAGCAGCAACTACGTAGGCAGGCTCATAGGCGATGATTAAGCACAGGTGGTTGTGGATTGGCCCCTCCCAAGAGAGCTTATAGGTGAGGCGTTGGGAGGGGACATTTGCAGGAAACAACCGTTCGAAATTAGCAGTGAAGAAAATCTATGTCTTCTAGCCGTGTTTGATCGTTGGGAATATTTGGGTTGTTTTTCTTGTACGTGAGTTATCTGGGCCCTCAGGCAAAGGGTTTGTTATCTTGGCAATTAAACAGTGGCAAACAGCCAAGCCTGTGTTCTGGCTTGTTCACAGGTGTGGAGAGAGGGGGGTCAGAACAGGAAGGAGCTGTGTTTTCACCTGCAGAGGGTTGCAGGAGGCCATTGCAGCCGAAAACGGAGCTCAGGAACCTGTTTTTGCGCACAGAGTGCTCGGACCATCATAGGCGCCCCTGACACGTGTGACATCAAGTTGGCCACTCCCACCCTGGCTGTGCCTGACACTCTCTCTCTCTCTCTCTCTCACACACACACACACACACCAAGGTTAAACACAACCCTAATTCAGCCCTCCATGAAATCGTGTTTGACACCCCTCATATAGAGTCTCCTGCTTGAGAAGGGGTTGGACTAGAAGACCTCCAAGGTCCCTTATGGCTCTATTCTGATTGCATTTGGTTCTCGGTGCTCTCTCTGAGCCTGGTGGTTTTCTTGCAGACGTTTCATTATCCAACTAGGTGACTTCATCAGTGCTGGAAGGGAGTGGGACTTTCTCTCTATTTAGATATAAGTGGCTTGCTCTGTTAAGTGTTGGTGGGAGCAGTCTTGATAGTTCCTTGGTTTGCTGTGGTTTACACCTTAATCAAGAGTGAAAGAAGGTGAGAGAGAAGGGGGGGGGAGGGAGGAAGGGAGGGAAGGAAGAGAGAGAGAGAGAGAGAAAGGGGGAGAGAAAGAAAGAAAGAAAAAGAATGAGAAGGAAAGAAAGCTTTTTAAAACTTCTGATTTACCCAGGGTGACAAATGTGTCCGGGTGATGCATTCCTTGGCTTGTTTATCTGAGCTAGTAGTTTCTTTATTGGGACATTGTGCACTTCTTGATTGTTGGCCTAGTGTTAATCTGCTTGTCTGGGTGTTGAGGCGTTTTGGTCTTTTTGTTATGTTTTTGGAGAGCATGCTCCACACCCTTCTAGCAGTGATGATGTTACCTAGTTAGGTAATGAAATGTCTGCAAGAAAACAACCAAGCTCAGAGAAGGACCAAGCTCATTTTAACCCTGAGCTGCAAATATTCTCTTCTATTAGTCTTTCATTTATCATGGATTTCCTTGCCATTCTACAATCCCCACCCCACCCCCACCTCCCAACCTCTCTCAGTGCAAATTGGCTTATGTTCACTTTCAGAATGATTGTTATTGACAAAGCTGTGGAAAAGCCAGAAGGTCAGTCAGCCATCATCTTACTAGGGTCACCTTTGATTACATTATATGCATTGCGGGGAGTGAAGGGTTGGGTGGGTGGGTGTGGGAAGGGACAAACATTGATGTGGAGCGAATGTCACAGTTTGTTATCTACTCAGAAAGGAATTGCTAAAAACCAAGAGAACGGCAGAGGAAGGGAGGGAGGGAGGAGGGAAGGAAGGGAGGAAGAGGGAAGGAAGGAAGGGAGAGAGAAAGGGAAGAAAGAAGGAGAGAGAAAGAAAAGAAAGAAAGAAGAAAGAAAGGAAAGAAAGAAAAGATGGAAGGAAAAAAGATAGGGAGGGAGGGAGGAAAGAAGGAAGGAAGGGAGAGAGAAAGGGAGGAAAGAAGGAGAGAGAAAGAAAAGAAAAAGAAAGAAAGAAAGAAAGACAGGAAAGAAAGAAAGGATGGAAGGAAAAAAGATAGGGAGGAAGGAAGGAAGGAGAAAGGGGGAAGGGGGGAGAGAGAAAGAAAAAGAAAGAAAGAGAAAGACAGGAAAGAAAGAAGAAAGAAAGAAAGAAGAAAGAAAGAAAGAAAGAGAAAGAAAGAAAGAAAGAAAGAAAGAAAGAAAGTATGGAAGGAAAGAAAGAAAGGTTTGAAGGTAGAAAGGAAGGAAGGCAAGAGAAAGATAGGAAGGAAGGAAAGAAAGAAGGGAGAGAGAATGAAAGAAGGGGAAGAAGGAGAAAGAAAAAGAAAGAAAGGATGGAAGGAAGGAAAGTTAGAAAGAAAGAAAAAAGAAAGGAAGGAAGAAAAGATAGGAAGGGAGGGAGGGAGAGAAAGGGAGGGAGGAAGGAAGGAAGGAGAAAGAAAAAGAAAGAAAGAGAAAGAAAGAAAAAAAAGAATGGAAGGAGGGAAGGAAGGAGAGAGAGAGAAAGAGAGGGAGAAAGGCAGAGAGAAAAGAGAGAAAAAGCTTTTTTTGTCTCCTGATTTACCCAGGGTGACAAATCCGTCCGGGTGATGCGATCTTTGTTGGCTGCCCAACAGACCTTTGTCGATCGGTTGGTCCATCTAATGAAAGCTGTGCAGCGGGAGAGTGGGAACCGGAAAAAAAAGGTAAGGATGCCCAGATAATTAGCCATGGGCCAGGGACCAACTTTACCTGTGAGAAGCACCTGAGTGAAAAACGAACCTCTCCAGCATGTTGGCTCCCTTGTTACCTGGCTAACTGTCCCCTTATGCTACGTTTGGTCCCAGTTAAGCACCAAAAGTCTCAGTTTCTGCACCCCTGAACGAATGAAAGACCCCAAACTTGGACCTTCGAGTTCTATTTCAGAGAATGAAAAAAGCAAGGAGAAAGAAAGAAACCAAAGTTATGAATGTTCTCAGTATCTCACTTGTATATTAAATATTGACCATCGTATAAACACCTCCCAATTTTTTTTAAAAAAAAATGAATACGACACTATTGTAAACTTTTGTGAAATGCCCCTGCATGTCGTGTCATTTTTAGATTGATTTAAAAAAAATATGTTCAAAAATGGAAACATGTCCAAAACCTTAATATCTGGAAGGATATTATATTGAGTCACAAGGTAGTAAATTCCTACGGATCATTCTCTTGAGCAGTTGTGTGACAGTGAGAAAAGTTAAACCCTGGAACAAGTTGCCTGCCGTTGTGGAGGATTTTAAGAAGAGATTGGACAACCATTTTGCCTGAAATTGTATACGGTCTCCTATTTGAGCAGGAGGTTGGACTAGAACTGTGATGGTGAACTTACGGCTTGCATGCCACAGTTGGCACACAGAGCCCCTCTCTGCGCCAGAGCCGTCGCCCAGGGGTGGGCTGCTGCCGGTTTTACTATTTGCAACTCGCGCATGTGCGCTGTTCAATGTAAACTGTTCTTCGTGCGTGCTGTGCAAAATGGCGGCAGCCCAATGGCAGTGAGGGAACCGGTTCAAGGTTGTGGCAGGCCTGGGACCGTTGCTGGTTCGGTGACCCAGACTTGAATTCCACTACCGGTTCAGCTGAACCGGGACGAAATCTGCAGCAACACACCTCTGCCGTCACCCCAGCTCAGCTCCAATGTGCATGCGTAAGTGCCTCACGCTGGCCAGCTGATTTTTGGGTCTCTGCAGCGCATGCGCGGGGGGTAGGAGGGAACGCAAGTCCTTCGTGGCCCGTTTTTGCTCCCAGGAGGCTGCAGGGAGGCCTACTAGGGCCAAAATGGGGCATGGGAGGGGTCGCATGCGCAGTAGAGAGTGTAGAGGAGTTCTGGGTTCATGCGCAGTGGTGCGGGACACCCAGGGAAAGCATGTGTGCACACGCTTTCGGCATGCGATGACAAAAAGGTTAGAAGATATCCAAGTACCCTTCCAACTCTGTTATTCTGATCATTAAACAATATTATTTTTTTTAAAATGGGATTCTTATTTTCATATAATATATTCTTCCTTTTGCTTGTCTTTTCCTCTTCTAGAATGAGAGATTACAGACTCTCCTGGCAGATAATGAAAAGATGAATCTATCAGATATCGAACCCATCCCTCTGCCTCTCGAACCCCAAGTGAAAATCAGAGGAATAATCCCCGAGAAAGCCACTCTGTTCAAGGTAACAATACGGATCTGTCTCGCACTCAGTGTGACCTGGAAGATGTAAATATATCGATGTCCGTGGAAATCCTCAGTCATCCATGTCATAGTTGTCCCAAAGGTGCTTTTTCAAAGGATAACTGGACTTTCTTTTTCTTTGGAGACGTTTCGCTTCTCATCCAAGAAGCGTCTTCAGTTCTGACTAAATGGTGGAGGATAGAAGGATTTACATGTTCTATGTGACATGTTATCAACCTTCCAATATTTGAGGGGCTGTCACAGAAAGGAGTGGGTGCAGGGGTGAAATCCAGCAGGTTCTGACAGGTTCTGGAGAAGTAGTGGAAATTTTGAGTAGTTTGCAGAACTGGTAGCAGAAATTTTGAGTACTTAGCAGAACCTGTAGTGGAAATTTTGAGTACTTAGCAGAACCTGTAGTGGAAATTTTGAGTAGTTTGCAGAAAATGTAGCGGAAATTTTGAGTACTTAGAAGAACTTGTAGTGGAAATTTTGAGTACTTAGCAGAACCTTTAGTGGAAATTTTGAGTAGTTTGCAGAAAATGTAGCGGAAATTTTGAGTACTTAGAAGAACTTGTAGTGGAAATTTTGAGTAGTTTGCAGAAAATGTAGTGGAAATTTTGAGTACTTAGCAGAACCGGTAGTGGAAATTTTGAGTAGTTCAGAGAACAGGTAGTGGAAATTTTGAGTAGTTCGCAGAACCGGTAGTGGAAATTTTGAGTAGTTTGCAGAACCGGTAGTGGAAATTTTGAGTAGTTCGCAGAACCTGTAGTGGAAATTTTGAGTACTTAGCAGAACCTGTAGTGGAAATTTTGAGTAGTTTGCAGAACCGGTAGTGGAAATTTTGAGTAGTTCGCAGAACCTGTAGTGGAAATTTTGAGTAGTTCGCAGAACCGGTAGTGGAAATTTTGAATAGTTTGCCTGTAGTGGAAATTTTGAATAATTTATTTATTTATTTATTTATTTATTTATTTATTTATTTATTTATTTATTTATTATTTATTTATTTATTTATTTATTTATTTATTTATTTATTTATTTATTTATTTATTTATTTATTTATTTATTTATTCTTCGCATTTCTAGACCGCCCCCTCTCCCAAAAAAGGACTCGGGGCGGTGTACAGTCCACACAACAAATAACAAATAATAAATACAAATATAAATATAAATATAAATATATAGATATAAATAAGTTTGCAGAACTGGTAGCGGAAATTTTGAGTACTTAGAAGAACTTGTAGTGGAAATTTTGAGTAGTTCGCAGAACCTGTAGTGGAAATTTTGAGCAGTTCACAGAACCGGTAGTGGAAATTTTGAGTAGTTTGCAGAACCTGTAGTGGCAATTTTGAGTAGTTCGGAGAACGGACAAATGCTACCTCTGGCTGGCCCCAGAGTGGGGTGGGAATGGAGATTTTACTGTATCCTCCTGCCACGCCCACCAAATCACACCACGCCCACCAAGCCACACCACACCCACCAAGCCACGCACACAGAACTGGTAGTAAAAAAAAATTGAATTTCCCCACTGAGTGGGTGTCAACATATTCTCCAAAACGCCCAAGAGCACGACAAGAAGTAACAGATGGAAGGTTCTGGAGAGATTCAACCTTGAACTAAGGAGAAATTTCTTGTTCGTGGAAATAATTAATCCATACAATGGTTTGCCTTCAGAAGTTATGGGTACTCCATACCTGGAGGTTTTTAAGAAGAGATTGGACAACCATTTTGTCCAGAATCGTATAGGGTCTTCTGCTTAACCAGAAGGTTGGACTAGAAGACCTCTGAGGTCCCTTCCAACTCTGTTATTCTGTAATATGAATTCTAATGGTGAAGAATGCAATATCAAGTAAGACCACACCTCGAATACTGCATCCCGTTTTCGCCACCACATTATAAAAAAGATGTTGAGACTGTAGAAAGGGTGCAGAGAAGAGCAACCAAGATGATCAGGGGACTGGAGGCTAAAACATACGATGAACAGTTGCAGGAACTGAGCATGGCTAGTCTAGTGAAGAGAAGGACCAGGGGAGACAGGATAGCAGTCTCCCAATATTTCAGGGGCTGCCCCAGAGAGGACGAGGTCAAGCTATTCTCCAAGCCACCAGAAGGCCAGACAAGGAATAATGGATGGAAACTGACCAAGGAGAGATTCAACCTGGAAATAAGGAGAAATTTTCTGACAGTGAGAACAATCAACCCATGGAACAGAAGTTGGCTTTGGAAGTTGTGGGAGCTTCATCACTGGAGGCTTTCAAGAAGAGACTGGACTGTCATTTGTCAGAAATGGTGTAGGGTCTCCTGCTTGAGCAGGACCTTGGACTAGATGGCCTACAAGGTCCTTTCCAACTCTGTTAATCTGTTACTCCACCTCAGTTGCTTTCGATAATATTTCCTTTTGTGCCTTGCTTTTTAATGTCTCCTGCTCAACCCTATATGCCTTTTCAAAGCTAACACCCTGCAGATGTTTTAGGAATACTTGTTGGAGGAAGAATTTCAGGGAGAGGGAAAGAATTTGAGACAACAAGATTTGATCACCGTAGGGGTAACAGATTAACAGAGTTGGAAAGGACCTTGTAGGTCATCTAGTCCAAACCCCTCCTCAAGCTGGAGACTCAACACCATCTCTGACAAATTGCAGTCCAGTCTCCAGTGATGAAGCCCCCACAACTTCCGAGGGCATCTTCTATTCCATGGGTTGATGATTCTCACTGTCAGAAAATTCCTCCTTATTTCTAGGTTGAATCTCTCCTTGATGAGTTTCCTTCCATGATTCCTTGTCTGGCCTTCTGGTGCTTTGGAAAATAGGTTGACCCCCTCCCCTCTGTGGAAGCCCCTCAAATATTGGAAGACTGCTATCATGTCTCCCCTGGTCCTTCTCCTCACTAGACTAGCCATGCCCGGTTCCTGCAACAGTTCTGCATAGGTTTTAGCCTCCAATCCCCTAATCATCCTGGTTGCTCTTCTCTGCAAGAGTTTACTGCTTCAACATTCCTTATGTGAAAGCAAGAGAGATCAAGGACTAGGTCACGTCAAACTGATAAATACATTTATTTGCAAAGGCTAATTGATTCTCCCCCCCCCCTTTCTTCCCGTTTTTTTTTATGAGAGACAAATTGCCAGCTAAACAAATTAAGGTTTGTTTGTTTTTTCAGAAAGGGCATTTAAAATGGAATTGCCATCTAAGTTAATTAGGGAAGAGAGTTAATTGCTTTAAAGTTCTCCTCCATTTGTATCCCCCCCCCACTTTAGAAAACAATGGCTGTGGCCTCCCCCTCCCACCCCCACCCCTTTCCATTCAATTCCAATTACATTATTGTGAGCTTTTAAGTAGCATTGAAATGTTCAAAAACAGATGCAGGAGACAAATGAATTGAGTTCTTTTTCCATTATAGTAGACACAAATGTTGACATTCTCCAGAGTAGAACCCAGATTGCCAATTATATTGGCTTGGATTTTCTCTTTCTTTCTTTCTTTCTTTCTTTCTTTCTTTCTTTCTTTCTTTCTTTCTCCCTCCCTCCCTCCCATTCCATTCCGTTCCTTCCTTCCTTCCTTCCTTCCTTCCAGCCATCATTATAAAAGATACAAATGTTGATATTCTCCAGATTAGGATCCAAAGTCTAGCTGCCAATTTTGTTGGCTTGAATTTCCTTCCTTCCTTCCTTCCTTCCTTCCTTCCTTCCTTCCTTCCTTCCTTCCTTCCTTTCTTTCTTTCTTTCTTTCACTCCTTCCTTTCCATCCTTCCCTTTTTACCTCCCTCCTTTCCTTCTTTTCTTTTACTCCTCCCTTCCTCCCTCTTTTCTTCCTCCCTTCCATCCATCCCTTCTTTCACTCATCTCTCTCTTCTGTCCTTCCATCCTTCTTTCCTTCCTTCCTTCCTTCCCTCCAACCATCCCTTCTTTCTTTCACTCTTTTCCATCCTTCTCTCTTTCCCTCCTTGCCTTCTTTTCTTTCACTCCACCCTCTCTCCCTTCTTTCTCGTATTTCTGTCTGTCTCTCTTTCTGTCCGTCCGTCCATCCATCCATCCATCCATCCATCCATCCATCCATCTATTTATCTATTTATCTTACATCCTGCCTTTATGATTTTTGCAAATAAGGCAGGGCAATGAACCTATATAACCATCCCTCCTTCCCTTTCATTTTTCCCCTTCTCTCTTTTCCTTCCTTCTTTCTCATCTCTTTCTCTCATCTATCTATTTATCTTACATCCTGCCTTTATGATTTTTGCAAATAAGTCAGGGCAATGAACCTATATAACCATCCCTCCTTCCCTTTCATTTTTCCCCTTCTCTCTTTTCCTTCCTTCTTTCTCATCTCTTTCTTTCATCTATCTATCTATCTATCTATCTATCTATCTATCTATCTATCTATCTATCTATCTATCTATCTATCTATCTACCTACCTACCTACCTACCTACCTACCTACCTACCTACCTACCTATCTATCTATCTATCTATCTATCTATCTATCTATCTATCTATCTTACATCCTGTCTTTATGATTTTTGCAAATAAGTCAGGGCAATGAACCTATATAACTATCCCTCTTTCCCTTTCATTTTCCCCTTCTCTGTTTTCCTTCCTTCCTTCCTTCTCATCTCTTTCTCTCATCTATCTATCTATTTTACATCCTGCCTTTATGATTTTTGCAAATAACTCAGGGCAATGAACCTATGCAACCATTGAGATGCTGCCGTGGTCGTAAGTGTGAAGAAGAAAAAAACAAACCCCAGTCCTAAGTCATTCTTTTTCAGTAGGGCTGCAACTTGGAAAGCTCACTAAATGGACGGTTCTAAACCGAGACCTCTCTGGATTTATTTTACGGGTGTACAGTTTTCTTTTGCCGATTCCCGTTTGGTGGGAAGTCGATCAGCCCATCCGTGTTTCCAATGAAGTAGTTACCTCTTAGACCAGGGGTGTCCAAACTTGGCAACTTTAAGACTTGTGGACTTCAACTCCCAGAATTCCCCAGCTGGCTGGGGAATTCTGGGAGTTGAAGTCCACAAGTCTTAAAGTTGCCAAGTTTGGACACCCCTGTCTTAGACCATTGAAAAGTTTGATGCCTTCTTTGTTTCCCCTCTCTGATCAGAGTGCCCTCATGCCTGCTCAGCTCTTCTTCAAGACCGTAGATGGGGACAGCTACCCTGTAATCTTCAAACACGGGGACGACTTGCGTCAAGATCAACTCATTCTCCAGATCATTTCGCTGATGGACAAGGTGACGTTTTGCGGTGTAGTTATTGAGCCCCCACTATGTTTGAAAGCCTACCGTATTTTTCGGAGTATAAGATGCACCTTCCCCCCCCCCCAAAGGAGGGTGAAAATTTAGGTGTGTCTTAAACACTGAATGTAGCCCCCTCCCCACAGTCCCCCACCCCACTTTGGCCTCTGCCTCCCAGCAATTTACCTCCTTGCAGCAAACGGGGGAAATGGGGCTTGCGGAGGCTGCAATAGGCTGTAGCAATCCCTGCAGCCTGAAACAGCTGATGATCGGGAGAAATTGAAAGTGAAACTTGCTGTTTGCTCCACCTGGCAAATTGCTGGGAGGCAGATTTTTTTTTTCTTGTGCTAATCAGGCTGTTGGCTGCAAGGAGGTAAGTCAATAACTATAAATGCCTATAGAATGTTCAAATTACTAACTTATTTTTTTAAAGACTGCTTTATTATTGTTCTAGACCAGTGGTTCTCAATCTTCCCAATGCCGCGACCCTTTAATACAGTTCCTCGTGTTGTGGTGACCCCCAACCATAAAATTGGTGTCTTGGTTCCTTAAGACCATCGAAAATATGTGTTTTCTGATGGCGACCCCTGTGAAACGGTCGTTCAACTCCCAAAGGGGTCCTGACCCACAGGTTGAGAACCACTGTTCTAGACAGCTTAACAAATTGAAGAAGCTTTTTAAAATAAATGCTTGATCTGAAGAGGCCCAGGGCTATCTATCTGCCTAGACTACTGTAATGCTCTCTACATGGGGCTTCCCTTGGGACGCGCCCGGAGACTGCAGCTTGTCCAGAACGCGGCCGCGCGGGTTATCATGGGGAGGTCTAGATTCTCCCACGTAACACCGCTCCTGCACGAGCTGCACTGGCTACCTGTGGTTTTTCGGGTGCGTTTCAAGGTCCTGATTACTATCTTTAAAGCGCTCCATGGCTCAGGACCTAGTTACTTGCGGGATCGCATCCTCCCAGATACATCCCTGCGGCCAATCCGCTCTCACAGGGAGGGCCTTCTCCAGGTCCCGTCCGCTAGGCAATGCCAGTGGGCAGCGCCAAGGAGTAGAGCCTTCTCTGTGATGGGCCCAACCCTCTGGAATGACCTCCCCCCCGACATTAGAACCACCTTGGACTTCCGCTCCTTCCGACAAAAATTGAAGACTCACCTGTTCCGATTAGCTGGCCTGGCATAATTATAAATGTTACAACTATGAACTCCTGGTAGTATACTCTCATCTGGTTATTTTAAGAGTAATGTTTTCATTTTTAATTGTTTTTAGGGCTTTTTGACCCATATTTATTCTTCTGTACAGTACTCTTAATTTTAACCTCCTCCACATATATACGTATATTTATATTTATATTTGTATTTTATTTGTTATTTGTTGTGTGGACTGTACACCGCCCCGAGTCCCTTTTTGGGAGAGGGGGCAGTTTAGAAATGCGAAGAATAAATAAATAAATAAATAAATATCTGTATCTTCTTTTAAATAACAGAGAATAACTATACTTCCAGAAAGCACATCATTTTTAGCAGCAACTGTACAAGTATAATCTAAAATTTAACACTACAAACTGTGTATATCGTCTGTGCTGTTTGTTGCAAGGAGGCAAATTGCTGGGAGGCAGAAGCCGATGTTTTTCCCTTGTTTTCCTCCCCCAAAGCTAGGTGCGCCTTATACTTCGGAGCGTCTTATACTCCGAAAAATACGGCAGTTAGTTCCAAGTGGAGATGGAAGGGGGTGAGGGGAATCTAGTAAATGTTTAACAGAGATGGAAAAGGCCTCGGTCCCATCCAGAACAAGCATTAAAGTTATGGGAGTCCTTGGTGCTGCCTGAGCAGGGGGTTGGACTAGAAGACCTCTAAGGTCCCTTCCAACTCTGTTATTCTGTTATATCTGCCAGATCAAAATGACACTATAGGGCAGGGGTGTAAAGCACAAGGCTCAACGGGCCGGATCCTGCCCACGGGGTGCTTAGACCTGGCCTGCAGGGTGACAGGGAAGGACCGGCCCGCGGTGCCTCTGCCAGCGAAAACAGAGCTCGGGAGAGCTGGCAGAAGGTTTCAGGAGGCTGTCGCAGCCGGAAACGAAGCTCACGATGGCCACATATGCCTCTCCCGAGCTCCATTTTTGTCAGCAGAGTGCTCAGGTCACCACAGGTGCCTCCTGGTGATGTCGAGTTGGCCACGCCAACCTGCCCCCCCCCCCCCACACACACACCAAGGTCAAAGACAACCCTGATACGGCCCTCAATGAAATCAAGTTTGACACCCCTGCTATAGGGCAGGGATGGATGGCTAACCTTTTTGCTATCATGTGCCAAAAGTGGGAGGAGTGTGGGGGAGAGGGATGTATATGCGTGTGCCCACACCCATAATTCGGTGGAGCTGGTTTTTTTTCCCCTCTCCAAACTCCAGACCCTTTCTAGGAGCCTGGGGAGAGTGAAAAAGACCTCCCCCTCCCCACAATACCAGAGGCCCTCTGGAAGCCGAAAATGGTCCATTTGCCGACTTCCGGTCGGACCGGAAGGTTCGTTTTTCGCTCTTCCCAGGCTCCAGAGCCTTTCCAGGAGCCCAGGGAGGGCGAAAATGGCCTTCTCCACCCCCAAAGACCAAAAACAGCTGAAAAATCACCAGTATGTTTCCATGTGGCACGTGTGACACAGGTTTGCCATCACGGCTATAGGGCATTGCACACCAGAACAACTAGACACAAGGACAGTATTTTCCCCCATGCCATCCCTCTGCTAAACAATTCATTCCCACAACACTATCAAACTATTTACTAAGACTGTATTACTATTCCTCTTCTCATCTTTCCTGTTACCTACGGTGTCTCCTTTTCTACAAATGACCAGAACTTAGTTGCTTGTATCTTTACGATTCATATTGCTTCATTTGGTTTCCTAGTGCGATTTATTATGTTGATTGCTTATTTAATATCCTAATGACTGCCGCTTAAGGGTTGCATCTTACGATTTAGGATGAATGTATTTTTTACCATGACTACGATTGTGGTTGATTGTTTATTGCTTTTATCTACACTGAGCTTATGCCCAAAAGACAAATTCCTTGTGTGTCCAATCACACTTGCCCAATAAAGAATTATATTGTTGCTTGCAAATGTCTGATTGCGATCACCATTTTTAATCCTCAGCTCTTACGCAAGGAGAACCTGGATTTGAAGTTGACACCCTATAAAGTGTTGGCTACGAGTACGAAACACGGTAAGAGTGTTTCCCCTTCCTCCTTCATCTTCTCTCTCTGTCCCCTACTTGGAGGAGTAAAAAAAAATACAGGTAGTTTTCGACTTAGGACCACAATGAAACCTTCCCATCGCAGTTTTGAGTCGTAAAACAGGCTCTTTGCACCAGTCATTAAATAAACACCCTGGTTGTTAAGCAAACACTGTGGTCATGAAGCAAACATTGCAGTCATTAAGCGAAGCAATGGTTCAGTATGGATGTGGTTTTGCCAAAAAGGAAGCTGGGTTTTAGCAAAACCGTTGTTAAATGAGGTTGTGTGATCACAGGATACCACAAATGGCCATAAATGCAGCCACTGTCAGGGTTCCAAATAGCATCCAAAAGTAAATCAGAGTCCGAGGCAAAGTATTGCTCAAAGTGCCAATTGATTAAGAGAGCCATGTTGGCATATTTGGAAAGCTTCCTGGTTTTCCCCACCTAGTTGAAAGTTCAAGATCTTGCCCCCACACCCATAAGCCCATCCCATGGTCCAATCTCCCACTGCCATGCTGGCAGTTTCACCCATCCAGTTCCGGTCAGGTGCAGAGGTGCAGAGACAAAGGATGATCTTGGCTTTCTAGAAAGAATGTTGTTATGGCTACATATCATCCAACTCCGAAAATGTGGCAGGCCAAAGATCCAAAAGAAAAGATGGATGCAGGCCTGACAGGCACGTTGCCAAAAAACCAAAGTTCGGTCTTGTGAATGCTAAAGGGGAAGGGTGAATGTCGTAACTTTGAATCTGGGTCGTAAGCAGAGGACTCCTCTAGTTTAAAAGTTCTCGTTCTCAAAGAGATACAATCCTCTTTCAAACACATACGTGCCTTCCACTTTATCTGCCCCTTGTTTTCTCTGCATAGGTATTCCTTGACTTACAACCATTTGTTTAGTGATCGTTCGGAGTTACAACAGCACTCTACCTAGGATCGAACTCACAGCCTCCTGATTGTGAGGCAAGAGCTCCACCCTGTAGACCACCGCCCCACTCACCTTCGGTCACTAAGTGAATGGATTGTCCATGGAGTATTGTCCTCTTCTCACCTTGTAAAAAAAATGTATTTCCATTCCTCTCCCCACAATCAGTACAAGCGTGAAATTCAACAAGGGGCAAAACGTGAGGTTCTTGTGAGCTGTGAGAATCCTATTTTTCTTCCTGCTTCTCCAGGTTTCATGCAGTTCATCCAGTCGGTACCGGTGGCAGAGGTCCTCGCTACCGAAGAAAGCATCCAGGTGAGTCTTCTGACTTAATCAAGGTTGGAAATGGAGGCGGCGTAGTGGTTAGAATGCAGTACTGCAGGCTAACTCTGCCAACTGCCAGCAGTTTGATCCTTTTTTTCCCCAGCTCATTTTCAATACTATAATCATTAGAAGTTTTAAATAAAAATGTCAGAGAAGGAAAAGAAATACAATGCAATAATACAATGCAATACAATAGCAGAGTTGGAAGGGACCTTGGAGGTCTTCTAGTCCAACCCCTGCTTAGGTAGGAAACCCTATACCATTTCAGACAATTGGCTATCCAACATCTTCTTAAAGACTTCTAGTGTTGGGGCATTCACAACTTGTGGAGGCAAGCTGTTCTGGAGGCAAGCTAATCCTATATTCCATTTAGGTTTTTTTCTCTCCACTAGGTAGCAGCAATAAACCAACCTTGCTCACTCTCAGAAAGCTAAGCAGAGTCAGGCTGGGATGTTATTTGGATGGGGGACCATCAGGTGATATTGGGAAATTGAGAAACACCTCAAAAGAAGTTTTTGGCCAAGCTATTCCTTATTAATGCCAACAAGATGAGATGGATGGGTTTATGATATCCTCAGAGGTCAACCTGCCCTTGGAAGAAATTTCATTTCCCCCCACAACTTTTCAAATCTTTTCTATTGTTCCCACTGAATTCACTTCTCCAGAAAACTCATGGTTCTCACAGTTTATTACTATTGACCAAGATGCCACAGATAGGAACCACAATATATTGGTCAGCTTCTATATGAATAGTGGAGGCCAGTTCACCATTAGGTCACTCTGTCTATATGTATGAATGTCTATCTGTCTGCCTATCTGCTTGAGTGAGTGAGTGAGTGAGTGAACGAATGAAGAGAAGCAGCATTAGCACATAGTGATTAGTTTTCTCCATGGTCCTTTTATCGTCTTGGGGATGCATTTTGTGCTGGGGCAAAAAATTCAGGTAGTCCTTGATGTACGACCATTCTCGTATGGCTCACATTGCGTAGCAATGGGTGTCCCAGTTTAATGACCATTGGAAATGACAATGGCACTGGGGGAAAAAAAGGTGACTTATGACTGGTCCTTGCTCTTACAACCTTTTCAGTGTCCCCCATGGCCACCTGATCCAAATTTGGGTATTTTACAACTGACGTATACTTATCACGGTTGCAACATCCTGTGTGACCCATGATCACAATGTACAACCTTTCTCGTGAGGCTTACAACAAGCAAAAGTCAATGTGGGAGGCCGGATTTCCTTAACCGTTAGGTCACCTGACAACCACACTGCTTAGCGACAGGTGTCCTCGTCCCAATTGTGGTTCTAAGTGGGGGGGGGAGAGGGGGCTTCCAAAATTTTAGCGAGGGCTTCTCTGCCTGGTTGGTGAGTGGGCGTGGCCACGGTATGGTCTAGTCGGACTCCTACATCACACCTGGGGAGGTGGCATTTTTGCCCTCTCCAGGCTCTGCAAGCTCTCCTTGAGCCTCCAGGAGGACAAAAATGGCCTCCCCAGACTCCGGAGGCCCTCTGGAGGTCGTAAACGGGTCTGGTGTACCCGAACTTTCAGTAGGCCCGTTTTTCGCCCTCCCGGAGTCTCCGTGTGTGCCCCGCACTTACCTGCAACCGAAACGGTCCACATGGAGACTCCTGGGAGGTACGGGACAGGGTGGGCGAGGCCAGCCAGGAGTGGAATTTGGGGGTTCTCCAAACTGCACGGAATTTTAGCTAGAGATTCTCCCGAACTCCTGCAAACCCCCAGCAGCCCATCTCTAAGTCAAGGACTACCTGTAAAACTTCCGTATATCGCTTTTGTAGAACTTCTTCCGGAAATATGCGCCGAGTGAAACTGGGCCCCACGGCATAAGTGCGGAAGTCATGGACACCTATGTGAAAAGCTGCGGTAAGCATTGATGCACAGGGAATGTGGTGCAATTCAGAAGGCAGGAAAGTAACTACGTGTACTTTGAGCAGGGGCCTCCTAAAAGCTCTGCAACACTTACGTCACTTACGGAAAGATTGGGAATCCTTAGAAGCCGTGGGATGTAACAGAATAAAAGAGTTGGGACTTTGGAGGTCTTCTAGTCCAACCCTCTGCTCAAGCAGGAAACCCTATACCATTCCAGACAGATGTTTTTTCCAATCTCTTCTTAAAAACGTCCAGTGTTGAGCATTCACAACTTCTGGTGGCAAGTTGTTCCACTGATTAATTGTTCTAACTGTCAGGAAGTTTCTCCTTAGTTCTAGGTTGCTTCTCTCCTTGATTAGTTTCCACCCGTTGCCTCTTGCCCTGCCTTCAGATGCATAAAATTTAATAGAATAACAGAGTTGGAAGGGACCTTGGAGGTCTTCTAGTCCAACCCCCTATACCATTCCAGGCAGGTGGTTGTCCAATATCTTCTTAAAAACTCTGGTGATGTAACACCACAACTTCTGGAAGCAAGTTGTTTCACTGATTAATTGTTCTCATCGTCAGGTAATTTCTCCTTAGTTCTAAGTTGCTTCTCTCCTTGATTAGTTTCCATCCATTGTTTCTTGTCCTGCCCTCAGGCTCTTAGAGATCCTTGGTGCACTCTGAGTTTGGTCATGTTTTCTGGCAGGCGTTTCATTACCCAACTAGATAACATCATCAGTACTAGCAAGAACCCCACAGGTTTCTGACAAAATAACCTAACGTGCTTCAGTTTGGTTTTGATCTTCCGGGGGTTATAACATTTACAGGGAGCTATGCTAATTTTGTTTTGTTTTGCTTTTCAGCTGGGTATTGTGTGATCACATATATACTTGGAGTTGGGGACAGGCATCTGGATAATCTTTTGCTCACCAAAACAGGTAAAGAATTTGCTTTTTTGGGAAGGGGGGGGGCAAATGTTGAGGCATCTTGACTGCACAAGAAAATCATGTCCTTTTGAAATTGTGTGTCTTTGCCTATGAATGCAAGCCTTGTTGAAGCGATTGTCAGCGTTCCAAATAGCATCCAAAAGTAAATCAGAGTCCAAGGCAAAGTATTGCTCAAAGTTCCAATTTATTAAGAGAGCCATGTTGGCACATCTGGGAAAACCCGAATCTGAAAGCTTCCTGATTTTTCCCACCCGGTTGAAAGTTCAAGATCTTGCCCCCACACCCACAAGTCCATCACATGGTCCAATCTCCCTACTGCCATGCTGGCAGCTTCCACCTATCCAATTCCAGTCAGGTGCAGAGGTGCAGAGACAAAGGATGACCTTGGCTTTCTAGAAAGAATTTTGTTATGGCTACCTATCATCTAACTCCGTACAATCCCCCCTCCCATTTTCCCACAGTAGAAAATGCACAGCAGAATAGTAGAAAGTGTGGCAGGCCAAAGACCCGAAAGAAAAGATGGCTGCAGGCCTGACAGGTATTTTAAGACTGTTACAAAAATTGCCTGAAACTATTGGAACCACACAGGATAAAAAAAAAATATCCCAGAACTTTGCATCAAAGGCAGAATTAACAAGTCAGAACTTGTGGATTTCACTTTTTTAATGCAACGGGGTGATTGTTGCGCTCAGCCAGCAAACCTTTGCAGTTTCATTTCCTTTTTCCTCAATGCTTTATTTGGCCATTGTGATTCGTTTTCTACGATTTCCCTGCCACCCCCATCGTGTGACTTGGGGCAGGGGCAAAACACACAAAAGATGAAATTGCAATCGAAGGATGAAATTGATAAGGTGTGATCCTCAGAAGTTCTTTTCCCCCCCCACTTTTTAAAGCATATTTTTCTTGCTGCTTTGGGCGAATAGGCAGGGGGGAAAATGCTTTAAAAAGCGGGGGGGGGGGCGGAAGGGGAGAAGCTCCCAATGATTGCGCGGATCTGCTCTGAGCCCCGCGATCGTCAGAAGCTTTCCCTCCCCCCCACCTGCTTTTTAAAGTATTTTTTTTCTTGCTGGTTCGAGGGTGGGAAGCGAGGAATAGCTGGGAGGGGAGGGGCGAGTAGAGGCCGGCGAGGCACCCCTCGACGTGAGTGACATCAAGTTGACCACGCCCACTGCAGTCACGTGACCACCTAGCCACGCCCACCCAGCCAGTCATTAGGCAGATCATATTAGTGGTCCACACGGATAAAAATTTTGAATTTAATGAGGTCCCTGAGGTCCGAAAGCTTGTTCTAGAGCAGTGGTTCTCAACCTGTGGGTCGGGACCCCTTTGGGGGTCAGGACTCCTTTGGGGGTCGAACGACCCTTTCGGAGGGGTCACCTAAGACCATCGGAAAACACATATTTTTGAAAAAATACGGAAAACATAAAATGGTTGGGGGTCCCCACAACATGAGGAGATGTATTAAAGGGTCGCGGCATTAGGACGGTTGAGACCCACTGTGCTAGAGAGATATTTTTAAGCAAGTGCTTGTTTTTTTTGAGACATCTATAAGGCTGCCCGACTCTAAAGGATATAAAATACAGCTCATTTTGTCATTTTGCTAAGCATCTGGACTCCTGGTAGACAAGACTTATAGATTTTAACAGGAAGGAATTGTACAACAAGACCTTAATAGAAAAGGAACTCGGCTAGGAGAAAAATCAGATTAATATCATAATTGAAGATCCGTTGGAAAGGAAACAACCTCTTTATTCAGTCTTAAGTAAAATTATGGTCAATAATTAGCTACGACTAATACATGCTTATTAAACATGTGCTGTATTTTGAAGGCAGCAGAGTGCATAATAGCTACCACGATTGGTCGAGAACATCTTTAACAATCTTACAAACCGAGGCATATAATTAACAGATCTCGAAATAGTATGGGTGTTTGTGTGTGTGTCTGTCAAGTGCCAATTAGCTATGTTATTTTGCAAAGAACAAATTAGGCAGATTGGAAATGATGCCGGCGTTATTATAAATCCTTTTAGGAGGTTTTATTTTCTTTCGGCCCATCTGCCGACGTCTCGGAAAAGTTGTCTTGGACGACTTCACGGCGGTGATCCAGTTGTCACTGCAAATGTTTTTCAAACTGCTGACACCAGTTGCGCCTAACTTGTGTTTATCATCCTCCCTGCACAATGATTAAAACTGTGTAACACAGTGAATCTGGTCCCTCCCTTCCCCCGTTCACTGGGCTTGAAGAAGATCTCGTGAAGGGTTAATACCACTTTATAAATGCCTCGGTAAGGCCACACTTGGAATACTGCATTCAGTTTTGGTCGCCACAATGTGGAAAAGATGTGGAGACTCTGGAAAGAGTGCAGAGAAGAGCAACAAAGAGGATTAGGGGGCTGGAAAATAAAACATACGAAGAACGGTTGCAGGAACTGGATATGTCAAGTTTAATAGAAAGAAGGACTAGGGGAGACATGATAGCAGTCTTCCAATATCTCAGGGGTTGCCACAAAGAAGAGGGAGTCAAACTATTCTCTTAAGCACCTTAGGGTAGAACAAGAAGCAATGGGTGGAAACTAATCAAGGAGAGAAGCAACTTAGAACTAAGGAGAAATTTCCTGACAGTGAGAACAATCAATCAGTGGAACAGAAGTTGCCTCCAGAAGTTGTGAATGCCCCAACACTGGAAGTCTTTAAGAAGATTCTGGATAACCATTTGTCTGAAATGGTGTAAGGTTTCCTGCCTAGGCAGGGGGTTGGACTAGAAGACTGAATGCAGTATTCCAAGTGTGGCCTTACCAAGGACTTATAAAGTGGTATTAACCCTTCACGGGATCTTGATTCTCTCCCTCTGTTGATGCAGCCTAGAACTGTGTTGGCTTTTTTGGCAGCTGCTGCTCATGGCTGGCTCCTATTTAAATGGTTGTCCACTAGGACTCCAAGATCCCTTTCACAGTTACTACTACTTAGCATGGTACCACCTATACTGTACCTGTGCATTCCGTTTTTGTTGCCTAAATGTAGAACCTTATTCTTTTCACCATTGAATTTCATTTTATTAGATGGTGCCCAATGTTCAAGTTTGTCAAGATCCTTCTGTATCTTTAGCCTATTGTCGTCCTCATTCGAGGATTACTTGTACAGGAATAGCAGGACAAGCCTAAACCATATGAGTTGTTGAATTCATCCTTGTATCTCCTGTTGAGAACTTTCTTAAAAGGCCATCAGATAATTTCTGCTCTGTGGGATCCAACTTCCTATACCAGGGTTGGCGAACCTTTTCAACACCGAGGGCCAAACCGAGAGCATGCATGCACGTGCCAGAAACTGGAAGAGCAGCTGCTTGGTGCATTATTCTTCCGGTTTATGGCACATGCATGCATGCTGGCTACCTGATTTTCCGGTTTCTGGCGCGCATGCGTACGGGAAGAGCAGCTGGCTGGTGTGCATGCACTTGCCGGAAACTGGAAGAGTAGCTTCTGGGTGCACATGCGCACCGGGAAGATGATTTTCTGGTGCTTCCATGCACATGAAAATCATCTGGCTGGTGCACCGGAACCCAGAAGAGTTCGTGTGCCTGGAGAAATGGCTCTATATGATCCCTATACGAACATATTTCATCCTGCATTCATATATCTAACAGAAATTCCCAGCATTAATTCCACATGGTTTGATTTAAAGATCAGACCCCCACAAGAATCCACTTTGTGGCACCATATGGAACTGCCTTGGGTTACTCCCCCTATTGCTCAAAAAAAAAAACAACCCCAAAAATGGTAAAGGATATTAACTCACACAAAGCACAACGCATAAAACAAAACAAAAACAAAACTGTTTTAAACCAGCAGGCTTTGATCTATGTTGTAAAATCACACGAGTTATTTAATTGCGAACATTTAACAGAGATTTTTCTCACTGCTAATTTATGTTGAGCCCGTCCTCATGATGAGTTTAGAGATCCGTGCTTTTTTTATATGCGGGGTGGGGGGTGGGTGGGAAGGGGAGGAAAACAACAGAATAAGTCCTGAGACTGTAATTATACTTCTCACCCAGCTCGGGAATCAAAGCCATTAATTAATCTTAGGGATATATTTGCATATGTTAACTGGTAGGGCACTGATCTTGGGCACCGATATATTTCCAAAGCCAGATAAGCAAAGAATGACTGTCACAGACGAGGAGGAAAAAAAAACATTAAACAGAGCCTCCCTTCTTAATCTTAATCCATCACTGGGGCCTTTTAAGAAGAGGCTGGGCAGCCATTGTATAGGATGTCCTGTTTGAGCAGGGGGTTGGATAAGATGACCTCCAAGGTCCCTTCCAACCCTGTCATTCTGTTTCTGCAGGTTTGCACACCATGCTTAAGTAGATGCGATGGGAGAACTAAAGTTACATGAAATGTGCAAGGGGTGTCAAACTCAAAGCTTGTGGGTGGGATGCGACCCGCGGGTGCTTAAATCCGGCCCGTAGGACCAGCTGTGACCCCCATACAACTCTTGTGTGGCCTGCACGGCGACCAGCAGCACTCGGCTGGCCAGAAACGGGACACATGGGGGCCTCGGGAAGCCCGTTTTTGGCTGGCAGAGTGCTACAGGAAACCATGGAGAGCAAAAACAAGTTGCTGGAGGCAGTTGTACCTTTTGATTCATGATGAAAGTTACCTTTTCATGTCTTTTTATCTATCCTATCCCATCCCATCCCATCCCATTCCATTCCACTCCATATTTTCTATTGTATTCTATTCCATTCCATTCTATCCAATTTTCTCTAATTCTATTCTATCCTATACTATCCCATTCCACTCCATATTTCTATTCTATTCCATTCCATTCTACTCCACTCCATATATTCTATTCTAGTCTAGTCTATTCCATTCTATCCTATTTTCTCTAATTCTATTCTATCCTATACTATCCCATTCCACTCCATATTTCTATTCTGTTATTCCATTCCATTCTACTCCACTCCATATATTCTAGTCTAGTCTAGTCTATTCCATTCTATCCTATTTTCTCTAATTCTATTCTATCCTATCCTATCCTATCCCATTCCACTTCATATTTCTATTCTATTCCATTCCATTCTACTCCACTCCATATTTTCTATTCTATTTTATTTTATTCCATTCCATTTAATTCCATTCCATTCCATATTTTCCATTCCATATGTTTTATTCTATTCTCTTCTCTTCTAATTCTAATTCATTCCATTCCATATTTTCTATTCCATTCCATTCTTTGCTTGCAAATACTATTGTCAGTCAGAGGAAACAATGAATGCCAGGCTTGATGAATGCACCGTCTGGCGTGTTATCTGATGTAATTCAGCATGCTGATCGCAACAGCAGGATGAGAAGGAGCATTCCTGCTTTCTCCTTTTCTTTGGGAGGCAGAAAGAGAACACCGCAGAAGGCACGGTGTGGCCATGATAACTTCGGCAGAATTGCCTGTGGATTCTCAGTGAGGGAACTGGGCTTGTTTGCAGAAGCTGAGCGATTGCAATACCAGGGTGGGTCTCCTATCAACCCCCCACCCCCCAAAGAAGAACATGCAAGGCTGTCTAATCCTCCTACAGCAGGGGTGTCAAACTGGATATCTTCGAGGGCTGCATCAGCATTGTAGTTCTCCTCCGTAGGCCAGCCATGGGGGAGGGGAGGCAGCGGGGAGCAGGGTTGGGGAGACAGGACAGACACCTCTTGCAGCACTTTAGTGCCCAAAATATGGAGTGGAGTAGAATGGAATGGAATAGAAAATATGGAGTGGAATGGGATAGGATAGAATAGAATTAGAGAAAATAGGATAGAATGGAATGAAATAGAATAGAATAGAATAGAATAGAATAGAATATACGGAGTGGAATGGGATAGGATAGAATAGAATTAGAGAAAATAGGATAGAATGGAATGGAATGGAATGGAATAGAATAGAATAGAATAGAATAGAATAGAATAGGAATAGGAATAGAAAATATGGAGTGGAATGGGATAGGATAGGATAGAATAGAATTAGAGAAAATAGGATAGAATGGAATGGAATGGAATGGGATAGGATAGAATAGAATTAGAGAAAATAGGATAGAATGGAATAGAATAGAATAGAATAGAATAGAATAGAATAGAATAGATGGAGTGGAATGGGATAGGATAGAATAGAATTAGAGAAAATAGGATAGAATGGAATGAAATAGAATAGAATAGAATAGAATAGAATAGAATAGAATAGAATAGAATAGAATATATGGAGTGGAATGGGATAGGATAGAATAGAATTAGAGAAAATAGGATAGAATGGAATGAAATAGAATAGAATAGAATAGAATAGAATAGAATAGAATAGAATAGAATAGAATATATGGAGTGGAATGGGATAGGATAGAATAGAATTAGAGAAAATAGGATAGAATGGAATGGAATAGAATAGAATAGAATAGAATAGAATAGAATAGAATAGAATAGAATATATGGAGTGGAATGGGATAGGATAGAATAGAATTAGAGAAAATAGGATAGAATGGAATGGAATAGAATAGAATAGAATAGAATAGAATAGAATATATGGAGTGGAACGGGATAGGATAGAATAGAATTAGGGAAAATAGGATAGAATGGATTGGAATGGAATGGAATAGAATAGAATAGGAATAGGAATAGAAAATATGGAGTGGAATGGGGTAGGATAGAATAGAATTAGAGAAAATAGGATGGAATGGAATGGAATGGAATAGGAATAGGAATAGAATAGAAAATATGGAGTGGAATTGGATAGGATAGAATAGAATTAGAGAAAATAGGATAGAATAGAATGGAATGGAATGGAATAGGAAATATGGAGTGGAATGGGATAGGATAGAATAGAATTAGAGAAAATAGAATAGAATGGAATAGAATAGGAAATATGGAATGGAATAGAATAGAATAGAATAGAATAGAATCTATGGAGTGGAGTCAAATGGAATAGAAAATATGGAGTGGAATGGGATGGGATAGGATAGGATAGGGTAGGGTAGATAAAAGGACATGAAAATATACATTTGTCATGAATCATGAGGTACAACACTTAATGATAGTCATAGGGTACAAATAGGCAACCAGGAAATGATCAATATCAATATAAATCGGAAGGATACGAGCAACACAATTACAGTCCTGCAGTCATAAGTGGGAGGAGATGGGTGATAGGAACGATGATGAAGAGACTAATAGCAATTGTAATGCAGCCTTAGTGAATGGTTTGACAGTGGTGATGTTGTGGCCCTTCATCACTTGAGGCTTTTAAGAAGCGACCGACTGAAATGGTATAGGATCTCCTGCTTGAGCAGGGGGCTGGACTAGAAGACCTCCAAGGTCCCTTCCAACTCTGTTATTCTGTTATCCTAAATGCTAAAAAGGAGAGCAGAACCTCGTAAATTCCCTACCCGTCGTAACTCTAATCCTTTTTTCTGACATTCCCAATGCAGGAAAACTTTTCCACATTGATTTTGGCTACATTCTGGGACGTGACCCCAAACCTCTTCCTCCACCCATGAAGCTGAATAAGGAAATGGTGGAAGGGATGGGAGGGACGCAGAGCGAGCAGTACCAGGAGTTTCGCAAGCAATGCTACACGGCGTTCCTTCATCTGCGCAGGTTAGAATTTAATGACTAGACTTCTTTACTGGCCAAGCGTGATTGGGCACCCAAGGAATTTGTCTTTGGTGCCAATGTTCTCAGTGTACATAAGGAGAATAAAAACACATTCATCAAGATTAAAAAGATACAGCACTTAGTGATAGCCAAGGTTACTAATAAGCTATCAAATCGTACTAGGAAACAAATAAAAACAATATAAATTGAAAGATGCAAGCAACATGGTTATAGTCATAAATGGGGAGAGATAGATGCTAGGAAGGAAGAGAAGAATAATACCAATACGTTCTTGGTAAATTATTGACCAAGTGGTGTGAGAATTACCGTATTTTTCGGACTATAAGATGCACCATGATTTTGAAGAGGTAAATTTAAAAAAAAAAAGGTTTTGCCCTCGGCAGGCTTCCCAAACCCTCTGCAAGCCTTGGTTTTTACAAAAGAAAAAGGCATCCAGAGCTTATAGAGTGATTCTGAGGGTTGGGAGGGGGGTGGCCCATTTTTAGCTCTTTTTCCCCTCCCCAGCCCTCAGGAGCACTTTGCAAGCCTCCCAAACCTTCTGCAAGTCCATTTTGCAAAGGGGATGGGGTTTTGGCAGGTTAAAAATACTGTATCCAGTGTATAAGACGCACCCAGATTTTCACCCTGTTTTTTGAGGGAAAAAGGTGTGTCTTATAGTCCAAAAAATATGGTAGTTGTTTAGCAGAGTGATGGCATGGGGGGGGGGGGGGGGACTGTCCTTGTGTCTTGTTGTTCTGACGTGCAAAGCCTATAGCGTTGCTTTGAGGGTAGAAGTTGAAATGATTTATGCCCAGGATATGATCATGGGTCTGTAGATATTTTCACAGCCCTCTTTTTGACTTGTGCGGTATATAGGTCCTCAATGGAAGGCAGGTTGGTAGCCATTGTTTCTTCTGCAGTTCTGATTATCCTCTGAAGTCCGTGTCTGTCTAGTTGGGTTGCAGAGCCAAACCAGACAGTTATGGAGGTGCAGATGGCAGGCTCAGTGATTCCTCTGTAGAACAGAATCAGCAGCTCCTTGGGCAGTTTGAAGTTTTGTGGCTAGATAACCTGTAACCCATTGGGTCATTCTTTCAGAGATATTTCCTTGCCAGTTTCCTCATTGCCTTCAGCAATGACAAGCGTTTAATCGACTGCCTGGACTGGAAAACCTGGTGTCCATTCAAAGATGATGTCCGTCCATCATGTTCGAAGAGGACTTGGCATCTAATGGGTTGTGGGCTGTCCACGGTGTGTTCTCAGGTAGCTGGTAAGGCCTATATGGGCACAAAATGTTCTGCCACCTGTTGGGTAGACATGTGTGGGCACCATTGTTGCAGCATTTGCAGCTCTGGCTTTGCGGAGTGCTCGCTTCTCTTGTGCTCTGGTTGTCCTTCTGTCCTCAGATGTCTGGCAGCCTTGGTGGATCAGCGTGCGCCATGTCAATCGATCTCGTGCCAGGGTTTCCCAGGAGGAGGTGTCGATATCCAGGGACTTGAAGGAGGCTTTCAACGTGTCTTTGTATCGCTTCCTTTGTCCCCGGTGCGATCGCTTTCCTTGAGGCAGCTCACCGTTGTTCTGACCTAAGCTTCCCCAGCAGCACGAAGCCGAGTCCTCATCGCGATAAACCCCCTTTTATTTAATTTACAGTGAATTCCTCTCCAGCAAAGTCTTTCCTCTCCCACAGTCTTTCTAGATAGTTCACAATTAACGACCTTTTATCAGCCTTGGAGAGTGGCCAGGCCGATATCTTTCAGACGCCGCAATTGGCAAGAATGCAGGAATGAACTAATTATCTCCTGCAAACTCCACTTCCCTTTCGCTCCTCTTTTATTCCCTATGGGAGGGGCCATTCACCACCCACCTGTGGCCTTACTCCCAAGTTGGCCCTTGTTCCTTAGCTGTTCCCTTCATCTGGCAGCTCTGCGCATGTGCACACTGGAAACAGGCTCCAGCTGTTCTTCTGCCTCACTGATGTCTACCTCTGAAGGCAGCTAATAACTGGCATATGGCTCTGGCCCCATCTCTGCCTCCGACACAGAGCCCTCATCAGAGCCTTCCCCAGACTCCAGGACTGGCCTATGTTCCTCCCCAACCTCCTCACTGTCCGAATGGCAGGCCACAACAACCATAGAGGAACTGTTTGGTGGTGCAGTGGTCTGGCATCCTTGCAACAATGCATTCTTCCAAAAAGGGGTTCCTGCAAAGATGAGGGGGTGGTGGTGGTCAACTTATACTCCAAAGCAACAGAAGGCAAGACAGGAAACAATGGATGGAAACGTCTATGGAGATTCTCCATCATCCAGGTCATGGTTATCCCAAAGGTGCTTTATTCAAGAGGCAACTGGATTTTCTGGATTTTCTTTGAAGCCGTTTCTCTTCTCATCCAAGAAGCTTCTTCGGAGCTGAAGAAGCGAAACCTCTTCAAAGAAAAACAAGGAAGTTCAGTTGCCTCTTGAGAAAGTACTTTTAGGCCAACGGATGGAAACTGATCAAGGATAGAAGCAACTAAGGAAAAATCTCCAAACACTTGAGAACAATTAACCAGTGGAACGGCTTGCCTCCAGAAGTTGTGGCTGCAGCCATGTGTCCACAATGATCTCCAGCCTAAGCAGGAGGTTGAACTAGAAGACCTCCAAGGTCTCTTCCATCTCTGTTATTCTGTATGTTGTGTCTGCTTTGAAAGTACCTCCTGGTGACTGTATGATCTAGTCAAAGATCAGGAAAGGAGCTGTTTTATGACATTTTGCATTATGTGATAACAGCTTTATTATAACAGAATAAAGCAATAATGGAATAACAGAGTTGGAAGGGACTTTGGAGGTCTTCTAGTCCAACCCCCTGCTCAGGCAGGAAACCTTATACCATTTCAGACAAATCTCTTCTTAAAACCAGTGATGGAGCACTCATAACTTCTGGAGGCAAGTTGTTCCACTGGTTAATTGTTCTCATTGTAAGGAAGTTTCTCCTTAGTTCTAGGTTGCTTCTCTCGATTTGTTTCCAGATGACACGTATCAGATCAGACCATATTTGATTAACGACCGCATGATTTGCTTAACAACTGTGGGAAAAAAGGCCATACCATGGGGCAAAGTTCACTTAATGACTGTCCTGCTTAGCAATGGACATTGTGGCCGTAAGTCATACGCCATCAGTAAAAACAATATAGCCAGGGGATGGTGAAAGGAAATATGTTTTATTCAGTTTTTTATTTATTCCTTAAATTGGTTTGCAATCCAACTTGCCACGAGATGGTCCACAAATTTTCTTATAAATATAGCTTGTGATGAATTGTATTTGTGTTGTGGCCCGCCAGTGGCCAGCAGAGCTGGCAGCAGATTCGGACAGTGAGGAGGTTGGGGAGGAACATGGGCCAGTCCTGGAGTCTGGGGAAGGCTGGGACGAGGGCTCTGCATCGGAGGGAGAGAAGGGACCAAGGCCATGGTAGCTATTTGCTGCCTCTGGAGTCTGACATCAGCGAGGCAGAAGAACAGCTGGAGCCTGTTCCCATTGTGTGCATGCGCAGAGCTGCCAGAAGGCAAGAACCATTAAGAAAACAGGGACGACTTGGGAGTAAGGCTTGAAGATGGTTGGCCTCTCCCATAAGACATAAAAGAGAAGCGAACGGGACGCGAGTTTGCAGGAAGCAATTAGTTCATCTGATCAGTTCAAGCTTCAAAAAGTTCTGTTTGACTCTGTGCTAAGTTTGGCCTTGCTCTGCATTTGGCAATTAGGTCTCTGGCAGCCTTTGAAGGGAGATAAGGTGGGTGTTTATCAACATTCCCCTGAAAGACTGCGGCAACTCGAGCAGACATCTGTTGGAATCTTCACAGACTGTTTGTGAAGTCTTGCGGGCTGTTAATGACCATAATTGACAGCCCTGTAAATAAAATAGTTTTTTGGGGGGGACTAAGATTGTGATTTATGCTTTATCCGGACACCTAGGTCAGAATGATTTGCTCCGTGTATCTGAGAGTCGGAAACGAATTCTAATAGACAGTAAGAGGAACAGGTTAAAAAGCATTTGGGATCTTACATTTGAAGCCTGATTGCCTTTGAAATACGACCGCTAACGTAAGATACGCTGGTGAGCCCATCTTTCTCTCCTGCTTTCCTGAACTGAGCGGGAATAGAAATGGCTAAGACGTCTTTATGGGAGCTTTATGATCTATGGGGAATAAAATGCACGAAAGTGGGGAATATTAACGAAAATAATGGGAAGGAAATATGCTTTGAAGGCACGCTCACTGAATTCACTTGAACCAGGCAAGGGAAGCCGGCTTGGGGTTGGGGGGAGGAAAGAAATGAGAGACAACACAGAAGCAAATGCCGATACGTCCTCGATTTACATCCACAAATGGAGTCCGGAATTTCTGTTGTTTAAGTGAGTTTTGACCCGTTTTACGAACTTTCTTGCCACCGTTGTTCAGTACAGAATACAGAAAGGAATACAGAATATCAGAGTGGGAAGGGACCTCGGAGGTCTTCTAGTCCAATCCCCTGCTTAGGCAGGAGACCCTACACCCGTGATGGCGAACCTATGTCACACGTGCCACAGGTGGCACGCGGAGCCATTTCTGAGAGCACGTGAGGCGTTGCCCTGTCAACTCCAGCACGCATGCGCTTGCTGGCCAGCTGATTTTGGCCTTGACTTTTGGCCATTTTTCGCCCTCCGGAGGCTTCAGGAGGCTTCCCTGAAGCCTCCGGAGAGTGGAAATGGCCCAATGTGCAAACTGGAAGTGGTAAAACAGACCGTTTCTGGCCTCTTGGAGGGGGTGGGGGTGGGATGGAATGGTGTATGGCAGTGGTGGCTAACTTTTTTGCCATCGCACGCCAAAAGCAGAGAGGGAGGGCAGGTGGGAATCACACGCATGTGCTGGGGGGGGTGCATAGAATTATGGGTGTGGGCATGCACGTGCATAAACGCCCCCCGCGCTGTCCCCGCTTTTGGCACCCAGTGACAAAAAGGTTAGCCTTCACTGCCATACACCATTTCAGACAAATAGTTATCCTATCTCTTCCTAAAACTTCCAGTGTTGGGGCATTCACAACTTCTGGTGGCAGGCTGTTCCACTGGTTAATTGTTCTCACAGGAAATTCCTCATCAGTTCTAGGTTGCTTCTCTCCTTGATCAGTTTCCACCCATTGGCTTGCTTGTCTACCCTCAGGGTGTTTTGTAGAAATTAGCTTGACTCTGTCTTCTGTCATCGTTTTGTCCTAAGTTGTTATACATTACAATACTCAATAAAAGAGTGGGAAGGGACCTTGGAGTGGTCTTCTAGTCTCAACCCACCTGCGCTAGACAGGAAACCCTACACCGTTCTTCAGACAGATGGCTGTCCAACATCTTCTTCAAAGACTTCCAGTGTTGGGTCTTCACAATCTTTGGAGGCATTGTTTAGTTAGTGTACAACGGGTTTGTTAAATGAATCAGGGCTTCCCCCCACCTTGAGTTTGCCGTTCTCAGAAGGTCGATTCTCAAAGGGGTGACTTGCATTGACCTACGGGGACACGGGGTCACCGTCATAAATATGAGCCCTTGATGCGTTTGCAAGGGTCGGAAATTAGATCACGGGAGTCAAGAGATTGGAACTGTTGGAAAAGCTCATTTTTTTCAGTGATGTTGTAAGCTGTGAACGGGTCATAAACGGAAAACTGTCGTTAAGTCGAGGGACTATCCTGTACTTGAAAACCTGACAGTCCCGAAGTGGAATGGATGGTTATGAATATATGTATAGCACTTTCCTTGACTACGAACGTTCATTTAGTGACCTAAATGTTACAACTGCCTACCCCCACAAATAAGTGGTGAGCGGGGAATTATTTAGTGTTTCACAGCTTGAAGTGTACGTTGTAGCACGCAGGTCACCCAATGGTCACATGACACAAAGTTCAGGTTGCTTGGCAAACGAGGCTTACAGATAATTCATGAAGTCCCCCGGGTCGATAACTGAGCTCCAAATTTCTATGTCTAAACGAGACAGTCGTTGGTGAGTTTCTGCCTCCATTTTATGACCTTTCTGTTGCGTAGGGTTGTTTAATGAATCACTGCGCGGTGTTAGTTAGTAGCAACATTGTATCTGGGCTTCCGCCTTGAGGCAGTAAGGTTGCAAAAAGTGCATCACATGAACCCCGGTGACAATTGCAACACGTCATCTAATACGACGTCAAGGGTCTGAATTTTTGTTAATATGTACATGCATGGGAGGCTGCAGCGTCTGAGACATTTCGTGCCGTTGTAACTTTGATCTATGGTCACTAAATGAACTGTTGCTACCTGTATTTGCATAACTACAGATCACCATCTTTTTTTAACGGCCCCGTAATCCCTTGCAGGGTGGAGTCTGGGCAACTGAGTGGAGCTGAGTGTTTTACTGGCCAGATGCCCTTCCTGTTGCCAATGCAGAATTATATTCAGCAGATATATTCTCATCATGCCCAGAGAGAGAAATATCTGCCTCTACCTAGGATCGAACTCACAGCCTCCTGATTGTGAGGCGAGAGCTCCACCTCTAGGCCACCGCACGAGTCATTTGCATAGCTACAGATGTACTGTAGAGTTAGCAGGAGCCGATTTAATCTCTCTCCCATTTTAGCAAACTTTTCTTGCTTCCTTACCTCTTTGACAATGAGGAATGCAGCCCCTCCTTTCTGGGAATCCAGACTCCATTCCACCCCACTCTTGAGTTTTCATACACCAATCCAGCTTTAGAGTAACAATTGAGTATCTTCTGCTGCTAAAATGCCTATTTTATGTATTTAAATATTCTTGACATTCTCCTCCCCATTTTTGTTTTAAGTGAACCTGTGCAGGTAGTCCTCGACTTACAACAGTTCACTTAGTGACCATTCAAAGTTACGACATCATTGACAAAAAGGGACTAAGGACAGTTCACATTTGTGACCGTTGCCGCCTCTGCGCGATCGTGTGATCAACATTCACACGCTTGGCAACGGGTTCATATTTATGATGGTCGCAGTGTCCCGGGGTCACGTGATTCCCCCTTTGCGACCTTCTGACAAGCAAACTCCTCGGGGAAGTACAGATTCACTTAACGACACATGTTCTAACTTAACAGCTGCCGTGATTTCCCTTAACAACTCTGGCCAGAAAATGGGGGCAAACTCACTTATTTATTATTTATTTATTTATTTATTTTATTGAACTTATTAGTCGCCCCCTCTCCCCAACAGGGAACTCGGGGCGACGTACAAGAGCAATAATCAAGATAGCACACAATATATCGTGCAGAGGAGGGTAAAAAAATAAGTCCATAAATAAGCATACTTACAAAATTTAAAAAACCCCAAAAATATTAAACTCTAAAAACTTTAAAAAACAAAAATTTCCCCATTAATAAAAAGACCTGGGGTGGCGAGATACTGTAACGTTATCCAGGCCGGCCTTGACAAAACAGGTAGGTCTTCAGCTTTACATAACGGAAGGAGCGAAGGTCGGTTGTTGTCCGGCATGTCTGGGGGGAGGTCATTCCAAAGGGTAGGTGCACCCACCACCAGAGAGGCCCTACCTCCTGGGCACCGCCCTCTGGCACTCTCTAGAGGACGGCACCCGGAGTAGCCCCTCCTGTAGTGTAGCGAATGGGGTCGCAGGGATGTAATGGGGCAGAGATGCGATCCCGCAGGTAACTGGGCCCTGTGCCATGTAGCCGCGATTTGAAGATGGTAACCCAGTACCTTGAAGAGCGCACCCGGTAGGCCACAGGATGCCAGTGCAGCTCGCGCAGGATAGGTGTTATATGGGAGAATCTCGATCTCCCCGTGACTTAACCCATGTTTCGCTTAGCAGCAGAAAGTTTGGGCTGAATTGTGGTCGTAAGTCGAGGATTACCTGTATTCCATTGCAATGATAAAATAGCAGCTGCACCCAAAAAAAAAAAAAAACCCCAAAATTTAGAAATGAGGTTGAAATGTTCCTATGCGAACAGAAGATGGCATATGGCTTCTATAAATGCTACAAATCCGTCTGCCAGGATATATACCCAGATGCCGGATAAAGCTTCCAATAAATTATTGCAGGCTGGAAGAAAGACTAAATGGTTATTTTTTCTCAAGCACAACCTTAGGAGATGCATAAAAGCCTTAAGTGTGCATACAGAAAAATCAAAGAGAGGAAGCGTTTAGCACACGCAGTAAAGAACAAAAATGAGCAATAAGAATGACTAGGGAGCTGGAGGGTAAAACAGAAGAAGGACCGTTGCAGGAACTGGGTATGTCTAGTCTGATGAAAAGAAGGACTAGGGGAGACATGATAGCAGTCTTCCGATATTTGAGGGGCTGCTACTAAGATGAGGGGGGGGGGGGTCAAATTATTTTTCAAAGCACCAAAACGCAAGATGGGAAACAATAGATGGAAACTTAATCAAGGAGAGAAACAGCTTAGAGGAGGGGTGTCAAACTCGATTTCATTGAGGGCCGCATTGGGATTGTACTTCACCTTGGTGACTGGGGTGGGCATGGCCAGCTTGACATCACTTGTGGGGGGGAGGGGGGGCATTGTGGTGGCCAAATGCTAAGGCAGGACTTCCCTGTGACCCTCCCTCATTCTCATGATAATCTCCCTCCCTCCCTCCCTTCCTTTTATTCTTTTTCTTTCCCTCTTCATTCTCCTTTCTTCTTCCTTTCCCTCTTTCCTTATTTTTCCTTCCTTCCTTCCTTCCTTCCTTCCTTCCTTCCTTCCTTCCTTACTCACTCACTCACTCACTCACTCACTCACTCCATTGGAATTAAAATCACACATGATTCTCTATACAATACTTCTAACACAATTGTAACATAAGTTCCTTCCTCCCTCCCTCTTCCTGTCTTTCTTCCTTTCCATTCTTCCTTCCTTCCTTCCTTCCTTTTCTTCTTTTTCTTTCCCTCTTCATTCTCCTTTCTTCTTCCCCTCTTCCCTTCTTTTTCCTTCCTTGCTCTCTTCCCATCATTCCTTCTTTGTCTTTCGTCTTTCGTCTTTCCTTTTCTCCTTTCCTGTCCCTTCTTGTGTACTCAAATGCAAAAGGGGAGATGTTTCTCCTTTTGTTTTGCTGTTAGTTTGTTTTGATAGCCCTCTGCCCGCAAAAACGGTGCTTATTGTTTTCTGGAGAAAGGATCGTTCTGATTTTGAGAAAGTGATGAATTTGACCCACAGAAACTTTAGATTCTGCATTTCACTGTTTGTACTTATTTCTTAATTTTCTTCTCCACAGATATTCCAACTTGATTTTGAACTTGTTCTCTCTGATGGTTGATGCCAACATTCCAGACATCGCTCTTGAACCGGACAAGACCGTCAAAAAAGTAAGGAGCCAATTTCTTATATACCAACCCACCCAAAATAATAATAATATGTACCGTATTTTTCGGAGTATAAGACGCACCTTTTTCCCCTCAAAAAAGAGGCTGAAAATCTGGGTGCGTCTTATACACTGAATACAGCATTTTTTGCCTCCCGAAACCCCGCCCTCTTTGCAAAAATGGCCATGCATAGCCTTTAGGAGGCTTTCAGAGTGCTCCTGGGGGCTAGGGTGGGCAGAAATGAGAGAAAAGAAGGGTGTTTTTTGCTCAATTTTGCCCCCCCTCCCTCAAGCCCCCAGGAGCAATCTACAAGCCTCCTAAAGGCTATCCAAGCCCTTTTTTTCACAAAAAGAAAATGGGCCCGCTTTCGCGAAAAACCGGCCGTTTTTGGGAGGTTTGCAGAGTGCAAAAACTTTTTTTTAAAATTTGCCTCTTGAAAACCTTGGGGCGTCTTATACCCCGAAAAATACGGTAGGTATGTGAGTTATGGGATGCTGTAAGGTTGCCCATCATGTAGACTTTCAAGATCGCAGACTCTATTGGACACGAAGAGCAATATTGTCAATCCGTCATTTATAATTTCCCGTGCTATACCGGACTCGAAAACAAGATTATGAGTATAAAATTGGTGCCTTCAAATCTTACGGAAGTTTGAGGTTTACCTTTTCTATCTCAATTTCAAGTTTGTTTATTTGTTTGTTTTGTTTGTTTATTGATTTACTACATTTTTATGTCACCCGTTTCCCCTACAAGGTGACGCTGGGCAACTTTCTTCTTCACTTTTTAATGTATCCTTTAAAAAAAAAGAAGAGAGATTCAAACGTTTGTGCTGTGTGCATAGTAGGATGTTAGATGCATGGATAGAAACGGTGTATGAAAGAACGGAGGAGGCCAATGACTCCCTACAGTGGAACTTCGGGGCACGAACGGCTCAGACAACGACCAAATCGGGTGCCGACTAAAAACTCTGTTAAATGTTTCACTCAGGTAGCGAACACATCCTAGGGTGCCGATCAAACACTGCCACGGCAATTTTCCCTTTCACGCCAAATTTTGTGTGTGCGTGCATGCACAGTCAGTCTTGCTCCTAGTCATGACCAAATCGGGGGCTGACCGAAGACCGAATGGATTATGGTTGGCACCTGAGGTCCCACTGTACTTCGTAGAATTATAGCATCCTAGGACCTGAAGTGGTCTTGAAGGTCTTCTAGTCCAACTCTCCATACAGAGCAGGAGACTTTATACCATCCTGGTCAAATAGTTGTCCAATCTCTTCTTGAAAACCTAACACCAGTGGTGGGTTACGACCGGTACGGGCGTACCGGTATTTGTCGGGAGTTGTGGAACACACACACAACTCTGGGAGGCAAGCTGTTGCACTAATTAATTTTCCTCACTGCTAGGAAATTCCTCCTTATTTCCAGGTTGGATTTCCCTCTGAGGAGTTTCCATTTCTTCTTCTTCTGTCCTCTGGTGCTTTGGAGAATATGTTAGATTAGATTAGATTAGATTAGATTAGATTAGATTAGATTAGATTAGATTAGATTAGAGAATAGAGCTGGAAGGGATCTTGCAGATCTTCTAGTCCAACCTCCTGCTCAAGCAGGAGACCCTCTTCCATTACAGACCAGTCTCTTCTTAAAACCCTCCAATGATGAAGCACTCATAACTTCTGTAGGTAAGCCATTTCATTGATTAATTGAGCTAATTGAAAGGGGAATTTGTCCTTAACTCCAGGTTGCTTCTCTCCTTGATTAGTTTCCACCCATAGCTTCTTGTCCTGCCCTCTGGTGCTGTGGATGGTTGACCCCTTCTTCTTTGTGGCAGCCCCTCAAATATTGGAACACTGCTATCATGTCCCCGCATCTCTCTCTTTTTTTCTCTAGACTAGCCATGTTATCATGCCCCCCAATCCTTCCCTTCGTTAGCTTGGACATAACTAGTTCCCTCAGTCGTTCATCGTATGGTTTAGCCTCCAGGCCCTGATCATCTTTCTTGCTATTCTCTGCGTACTTTCTAGGGTCTTAGTAAGTGGCTTAGTAAGATAATCTGATTTGAAATGTTGAACAAACCATATTTACCCCAATTTTAGGCATATAGTTTCCAAAGTCAGAGGATTCCTCACAAGAGGACACACAGAAGGAATCTTTCCAAGAATAATGTTCTTGTCTCTATTTTTTATTATTATTTGGGACTTTCCCTTCGGCATTTATGTATATTGAGTTGAAATAGTGACATCTAGGTATGCGTATATAATAAAGAGAATAACTTTATCTGAGGAGCATTCTGGTTTCTTTTTCCCTTTTTGTTTTCAGTGGTTGATGTTTAATGCAGTTGTCAAGGATATATAATTGGTGGAATCATGGACATGAAAGAGCAGAATTGACAGTCATTCTAGATTTTATTTCTTTCCTTCCTTCTTTCTTACTTTCTTCTTTTCTATCTATCATCTTTCTTTCATTATTTTTCTTTCTTTCTTTTCTCCCTCCCTCCCTCCTTTCTTTCTTTCTTTCCTCCCTCCCTCCTTCCTTTCTTCCTTCCTTTCTTTTTCTTTCCTTTCTCCCTCCCTCCTTTCTTTCTTTCTTTTCTCCCTCCCTCTTTTCTTTCTTTTTCTTTCTTTCTTTCTTTCTTTCTTTCTTTCTTTCTTTCTTTCTTTTCTCCTTCCCTCCTTTCTTTCTTTTCTCCCTCTGTCCTTTCTTTCCTTCCTTCCTTCCTTTCTTGCTTTTCCTTCTCTTCCCCCAACTTGCCTTCATCTCTATCTTTCAAGTTGTGATTTAACATTTAATCCCATCCTTTCTCTGTCAGGGATTGACTCATTGTTTGACGTGATGGTATTTGTGTTTCTTTTGCACATTGTCTTGGAAGGCAGCTTTTCCACTTAAAAAAAAATAAAAATCCAATAAGCCTCTTTGCTTATGTTTCCTTCCAATTAAGCCACCCCTTGCCGAGTTTATTATGAATATCTGTCGTGTAGCTTACATGTTTCATTTGAATTGAACTCCGTACCTGTCTGTCGGGAAGTTCAAAAGCATGCAATCAGGGTTTGTTTTCCTCTCTTTTCTCTCTCTCTCTCTCTCTCTCTCTCTCTCTCTCTCTCTCTCTCTCTCTCTCTCTCTCTCTCTCTCTCTCTTTCTCCCTGCATTCATATTACCTTTAAATGTGTCAAACCCCTAAAGCTTTTTTTCCCTCTCTCTCACTCTCTCTCTAAGCTTTTGGAGGGCTTTGTAATCTTTTCTGAAAACGGATTTCATTATGCAATTGTCATCCTTGCGCCTCTGAAAATTTATTTATTATGCTGACTCTTTAAATTGCATTTTGCCAACATTTTTTTTTTTTTTTGCAATTGATTTTAATAACCCAGTCGCTAGAAGTTGCCTTTGTATGCTGTATTTTCTTCACTTTAACAGCAAGACGAAAAGAGTATAAAAACCCACAGCTTTGGAAAATCGCTCCGTCTGATAACTTGTGATCCCCGTGTAAGCTTCATAATCAATATCTCTAAGGACAGAAAGTTGGCCTTGTATAATAATACGTTATCATGAGAGCATAAGGCAAACAGGGTAGAGAAAATGCTAACATTATTATTGCAAGGACTGGGTTTTTTTCCCCCAGTTATATCTACCTGTTCCACCTGAATGTAAACATAGCATATGTTCAGGATTTCCTCCATTAAGGAAGTCCAATTGATAAGACCAAGGAGAAGGGCCTTTTTTGTGGACCGGACGAGCCGACATCAGTGAGTCTTGTGAGCCCACTCTGGGAGGAGTTTGACTCTGTTGCCCCCGAGGATTTAGACGGGTTGCGTGGACGGCTGCGACCCACCACATGTTCAATGGACCCGTGCCCCTCCTGGTTGGTACTGGCATCCTGGGAGGTGACGCGAGGCTGGCTCCTGGGCCTGGTGAACGCCTCATTGAGCGAGGGTTCCTTACCGACTGCCTTGAAAGAGGCGGTGGTGAGGCCCCTGCTCAAGAGGCCTTCACTTGACCCAACGGAGCTAGCTAATTATTGTCCAGTCTCCAACCTTCCCTTTTTAGCGAAGGTTGTTGAGAATGTGGTGGCGCAGCAATTTCCACGTCACCTCGACGAATCCGTATATCTAGACCCACGCCAGTCCGGCTTCCGACCCGGGCACAGCACCGAGACAGCCTTGGTCGCGTTGGTGGATGATCTCTGGAGGGCCAGAGATAGAGGTTGCTCCTCTATCCTGGTCCTATTAGACCTCTCAGCGGCTTTTGATACCATCGACCATGGTATCCTACTGCGCCGGCTGGAGGGGATGGGAGTCGGAGGCACCGTTTTACGGTGGTTCGGCTCCTACCTCTCCGGCCGGATGCAATATGTGTTGACTGGGGGGCAGAGGTCAACCCCGAGGCCACTCTCTTGTGGGGTGCCGCAGGGGTCGGTCCTCTCGCCCCTTCTGTTCAACGCATACGTGAAGCCGCTGGGTGAGATCATCCGTGGTTTTGGGGTTGAGTACCATCTGTACGCTGATGATACTCAGTTGTACATCTCAACCCCAAGCCACCCCAACGAGGCTGTCGAAGTGATGTCCCGGTGTTTGGAAGCCGTCGGGGTCTGGATGGGGGACAACAGACTCAAACTCAACCCCTCCAAGACTGAGTGGCTGTGGCTACCGGCGCCTCGGTTCAGCCAGTTGATTCCATCACTGGCCATAGGGGGCGAACAATTGCCCCCTGTGGAACGGGCGCGCAATTTGGGCGTCCTCCTAGACGCCCGGCTGTCAATGGATGATCATGTGGCAGCCGTGGCAAGGGGGGCGTTCCACCAGGTTCGCCTGGTGCGCCAATTGCGCCCCCTTCTGGACCGTGATGCCCTACGCACAGTCACTCATGCACTGGTGACGTCTCGCCTGGACTACTGTAACGCTCTCTACATGGGGCTTCCCTTGGGACGCGCCCGAAGACTGCAGCTAGTCCAGAACGCAGCCGCGCGGGTAGTCATGGGGAGTACTAGGTACTCCCACGTAACACCTCTCCTGCGCGAGCTGCACTGGCTACCTGTGGTCTTTCGGGTGCGTTTCAAGGTTCTGATCACCATCTTTAAAGCGCTCCATGGCATAGGGCCTAGTTACCTGCGGGATCGCATCCTCCCACATACATCCCTGCGGCCAATCCGCTCTCACAGGGAGGGCCTTCTCCTGGTGCCGTCCACGAGGCAATGCCAACGGGCGACTCCAAGGAGTAGGGCCTTCTCTGTGATGGGCCCAACCCTCTGGAATGACCTCCCCCCCGATATTAGAACCACTACTGACCTCCGCTCCTTCCGACAGAAACTGAAGACACACCTGTTCCGACTGGCTGGTTTGGCATAATTTTAACGTCTACCTCCTAGCATACACATTCTTACTGGTTTTTAGAGGGATATTGTTTTAAATTTAACTTGATATTTTAAACTTTTGTATTGATTTATTTATTAGCTGTACAGTTTGGCATATTTTACCCTCCTCCTATACATGTATTTATATAGTTACTTCTACGTTTTAATCTGTTGTATTTTAATACGGACTGTACACCGCCCCGAGTCCCTTTCGGGAGAGGGGGCGGTATATAAACGCTAATAATAAATAAATAATAAATAAATAAATAAATAAATAACAACAACGATAATGATGGGGACATAAAGTGAAAAAAGTTATCGAAAATGAGAAGGTGAAGATCTCGTGGGACTTTCAAATACAAACGGATCATCATTTGGAGCACAACACACCAGATATCACAGTTGTAGAGGGCCGAAGTGAACAGTTTATTGATATTGCTGTTCCTGGAGATGCCAGAGTTGAAAAAAAGAACTAGAAAAATACACGGCTATGGATGAAGCATGTAACAGTTATATCCATTGTCATCGGGGCACTTGGCAACAGGTCCAAGAATTTTACATCAACAAATTGCAGCTTTCTGCAATAACACCAACGGAACTGCAAAAAACTGCACTACTGGGAACATCTTATATTTTAAGAAGGTCCTTGGTTGATACCTAGGACGCTGGCAGCAAACCGTATCAACCATTAGCACCCGTCACTGGTATTTGTAATGCATTTTTGAATGTTCAGTTGGCTGAGTTTCATGTTTAATGAATAAAGTGTATAATAATAATAATGTGATGACAACTTGACATGGGCATGGCTTAAGCGAGGAAACCTCAAGAAAGAAACAAAATGTTTAATACTGGCTGCTCAAGAACAAGCACTGCAAACTAATGCCATGAAAGCAAAGATACAAAAATCCACTGACAATCCAAACTTCCGACTTTGCAACGACAAAGTTGAAACTCTTTCACATTTAATATGTGAATGCAGCAAAATTGTGCAAACTGGTAACAAAGCTAGACACGACCGAGCTGCTAAATTAATCCACTGGTCATTATGTAAAAAATATGACATACCTGTATCCGAAAACTCACGGGAGCACAAAGTAGAAAAAGTCACCGAGAATGAGAAGGTGAAGATCCAGTGGGACTTTCGAATACAGACGGATCATTATTTGGAACACAACATGCCAGATATCACAGTTGTCGGAAAGCAAAACGTACAATTTATTGACATGGCAGTACCAGGAGATGCCAGAGTCGAAGAAAAAGAACTGGAAAAAAATCATGAAATGTCATGACCTGGCCATCGAAACTACATGGTTATGGATGAAGCATGTAAGAGTGATACCCATTGTCATCGGGGCACTTGGTACCATGTCCAAGAATTTTACAAAACACATCAAGAAATCGCAGCTTCCTGCAATAACACCAGCGGAACTGCAAAAAACTGTGCTACTCGGAACATCTTATGTTTTAAGAAGGTCCTTGGTTGATACCTAGGACGCTGGCAGCAACCCATATCAACCATTAGCGCCAGTCACTGGTATTTGCGACACATCTTTAAATGTTGACTTGACTGAGTTTCATGTTTAATGAATAAAGCATATAATAATTCCAGAAAATGGTCCATCACTTCAAATATTATTGCTCGAGAAAACCACATGGTGTCTGTGGTAATAACAGACTTGTCTCCCAAAGAGGTATTATTTTATTAAATCGTTTATTTCATCGATCTTGCTTAAACGGAATGGAAACATCACAAGAGATCGCAAAGCTGTTCGCAGTAAGTCTAACTGGACTCAAAGAAAAGGAATACTTGACTTTGCAACAACATCCGACCATCTCAAACTGATTGAAATGAGATGATTCTCTGTTGAGAAAAAAAAAATCAAAAGAGATGTGTTTGGTGCTTGGATTGATTTTCCCACCCACACCCCCGCCCTCCTCAAAGCTTTAACAAGAAATCCATATATATTTTGAGAAACTCAAACAAGATAAAAATCCACTTTGCCTTGACCTGTAAAATTAAATTACCTGCTGGTGGCAGATGAAGTCCGCAGCTCGCTTTTTCAGCCATCAGATTGCTTTTACAGAAGAGGGCTGGTGGAAAACGCGCTGTGTTTCTAAGGTAAAGGTTTCCCTGTCTGGTATCGGACTCTAGGGGGCGCTGCTCATCTCTGTCGGACTCTAGGGGGCGCTTCTAATCTCTAGAGGGTGCTACTCATCTCTAGGGGGCGCTGCTGATCTCTAGGGGGCGCTACTCATTTCATTTGGCCGCTGCTCATCTCTGTCGGACTCTAGGGGCACTGCTAATCTCTAGGGGACGGTGCTCATCTCTGTTGCCCACTAGGGGGTGCTGCTCATCTCTGTCAGACTCTAGGGTGCGCTGTTCACCTCTGTTGGCCCCTGCTCATCTTTGCCGAACACTAGGGGGCGCTGCCCATCTCTGTTTCTTGGCTGATGGAGCCAGCGTTGTCCAAAGACTCTTCTGTGGCCATGTGGCGAGCATGGCTACACACCAAAGCCACACGGAATGGTGTGACCTTCCCACCAAAGTGGTGCCTATTGATCTACTCGCATTTGCATGGATGAGAGTCGGTTGCCAGGCGTCGGGAGTTTTGATCATGTGACCATGGGGAGGCTGCGGCAGTCGTAGGTGTGAAAGATGGTTCTGGGTCACTTTTTTCAGTGCCTTTGTTGTGACTTTGAGCGGTCACTGAATGAACTGTTGTAACTCGAGGTCTACCTGTACTTTGCTGGAAGCAAAAGTGAATACCGAAGTAGCGAGGCAGAATGTGTTGGAGTAACTCTCCCTTTCTCCTCTGACCAACCCCTGATGTACAATAATACAATAATACAATAGTAGAGTTGGAAGGGATCTTGGAGATCTTCTAGTCCAACCCCCTGCCTAGGCAGGAAACCCTATACCGTTTCAGTCAGATGGCTATCCAACATCTTCTTAAAGACTTCCAGTGTTGGGGCATTCACAACTTCTGGAGGCAACTTCTGTTTCACTGATTAATTGTTCTCACTGTCAGGAAGAGCAACAAAGATGATTAGGGGACTGGAGACTAAAACATATGAAGAACGGTTGCAGGAACTGGGTATGTTTAGCTTAAGAGAAAGAAGGACTAGGGGAGACATGATAGCAGTCTTCCAATATCTCAGGGGTTGCCACAAAGAAGAGGGAGTCAAGCTATTCTCCAAGGCACCTGAGGGTAGAACAAGAAGCAACGGGTGGAAACTAATCAAGGAGAGAAGCAACTTAGAACTGAGGAGAAATTTCCTGACAGTGAGAACAATTAATCAGTGGAACAGCTTGCCTCCAGAAGTTGTGAATGCCCCAACACTGGAAGTCTTTAAGAAGATGTTGGATAGCTATTTGTCTGAAACGGTATAGGGTTTCCTACCTAGGCAGGGGGTTGGACTAGAAGACCTCCAAGGTCCCTTCCAACTCTACTACTATTATTATTATTAAGTTTCTCCTCAGTTCTAAGTTGCTTCTCTCCTTGATTAGTTTCCACCCATTGCTTCTTGTTCTACCCTCAGGTGCCTTGGAGAATAGCTTGACTCCCTCTTCTTTGTGGCAACCCCTGAGATATTGGAACATTGCTATCATGTCTCCCCTAGTCCTTCTTTCTCTTAAGCTAAACATACCCAGTTCCTGCAACCGTTCATCGTATGTTTTAGTCTCCAGTTCACTAATCATCTTTGTTGCTCTTCTCTGCACTCTTTCTAGAGTCTCCACATCTTTTCTACATTGTGGTGACCAAAACTGAATGCAGTATTCCAAGTGTGGCCTTACCAAGGGATTATAAAGTGGTATTAACACTTCACGTGATCTTGATTCTATCCCTCTGTTGATGCAGCCTAGAACTGTGTTGGCTTTTTTGTCAGCTGCTGCACACGGCTGGCTCCTATTTAAATGGTTGTCCACTAGGACTCCAGGATCCCTTTCACAGTTACTACTATTGAGCACGGTACCATCTCTACTGTACCTGTGCATTCCGTTTTTGTTGCCTAAATGTAGAACCTTACTCTTGTCAATCACTTAATGTCCAATTAAACGTTTTCAGGTTGTTTAGGAAATGAACCTTTTGTCTGTGCTTTCTCCATCTCTGCATTCTTTTGGCTGACCTTGTGCTGGATTGGTGCAATTCACATTCTGGGCCAGGGCACAACTTCCCTCCCCCCCTCCCACATCTCTGTCCTTGTCCCCCTGTATTCTAATCTCTTCCCTCCTTCCCCTCCTCCCCCGTTGATAATGTCAGGCTGGCAAGATGCAATACAAAGCTAGAAGCTTTTGAACTGCTAGATGGGCAAGAGCTGGAGCAAGGAACGGGAGCTCACCCTGTTACGCAGCACTCGGCTCTCAACCCTGGGCTCCCAGCTTTCCAGCTGAACAAGCTCAGTGTCTTTAACCACTGAGCCATCATGCCAGTGTTAGGAGAACTATTCATCTGGTTGAGTTCCAAGCCGGGAGAAAGACACTGGAAACATGGAGGCTGATTGGGAAGATGGTTTAATGATGAAGTAGAGCTGGCTTGGTGATTCTGGGCAGCTAACCACATGGAGTTGAGAGTGAGGATTTTTTAATACCTTCTTTAAGCTTTGCACTTGAGCTTCCTGTTGCTGTGCAAGAACGTGTATTCTATTGGCTGTTGTCAGACTCTCGTGGTGTCATGTACAAATATTAGGAATTTGTCTGAGCTAAGCTTGAAGGTTGAAGTTTGGACTGCTGATGCAATGTCCTCAAGAGATTTTGCAATGTGGTGAGCCCTGCTACTAGATGGTAGTGGGTTAATCCATACTGCGGGATCATGCCTTAATCCCATCATCCTGGAGCTGGAGGTCTTTTGTTTTGTAGATAGGCTGGCCCAGTCTTTCTCAATGGGCACCAACTATCTTCTGGGGGCAGATTAAGAAAGACTTGGAGGCTGCTTTCTGTCTCCAAGAACATGTCTCTCTATTTCTCCTTTAGAGAAAATATAATATTCAGCTTTTTTAATATTTCTCAAAATATTTCATTCTTCTAGAAGGGGGAGGGGCTTCCCTCACCAGCAAAAAAATAATAATGACAGATTTGTCTTTATGCAGAAGGTTTATCTAAGCTACTTTCTGTTCTGACCTGGGCTTCCCCAAAAAGCACGAGGCAGAGTCCTGGTCCCGACAAAACCCCTTTTATTAAACAAATGTGAATTCCTCTCATTCACATTCAGCAAAGGCCTGACAAAGAGTCTTTCAAAGGAACATTTATGACCACAGACCTTATCTAGCTTGGAAAGCTGCCATGTCAATATTTTCCAAAGGAGGTGCTGTGCAAGGAAAGACTTGGCACAGAGTCTCTGAGATTCATGGACAGATCTTCACACTCCTGAAACTAATCTTAGGACCGAATAAACAAATTGTTTCCTGCCAAAGCCCACTCCCCTTTCGCTCGTCTTTTATTTCCTATGGGAGGGGCCTTCACCTTCCACCTGTGGCTTTACTCCCAAGTCGACCCTGATTTCTGAGTTGTTCTTTTCTTCTGGCAGTTCTGTGCATGCGCACACTGGGAACAGGCTCCAGCTGTTCCTCTGCTTCACTGCTGTCGAGCTCCGAAGGCACCTGATCACTGCCAGACGGCCTCGGTCCCGTCCTCTGCCTCTGACACAGAGCCCTCGTTCGAGCCTTCCCCAGACTCCAGAACTGGCCCATGCTCCTCCCCAACCTCATCATGTCCGACTCTGCTGCCAGCTCTGCTGGCCACTGGCTGACCACAACACTTTGCTCATTTCTAGCTCAGGAGGTTATAGTGGTACCCAGTGGCACGTTGTGTTGAAATTACGTATTGACTTCCAATGCTTTGAAGCCAAGACATACAGGCAGTTCTTGACTTTCAAAGTTACAACACTGAAAAAAAAGTGACTTATTACCACTTTTCATACTGTTGCAACTTTGCTATACGTCGGGTAATCAGGGTTAATACTCTTGGCAACTGATTCATATTGAGGGGTGACATGATCCTCTTTTTTTGCCATGGGGAAGACAGATTCACTTAACAACTTAAGAATTGCCGTAATTCACTTAGCAATTCCGCAACAAGAAAGGTCGTAAAACTCAATAAGTGTCCCTCTTAGCAACACAAACTTTGGGTTCAGTCGTGGCCGTAAGTCGAGTCAATGGGGAAGCCTGATTCGCTTCACAACCGTGTTACTAATTTAACAACGGCTATGATTTACTTAACAATTGTGTCAGGAAAGGTCTTAAATTAGGAGGGGGGGAGAGGGGAGTCTATGGAGATTGTCAATCACCCAGGCCATGGCTGTTCCAAAGAATGGGTGTTTCCCCACTTAAAGTATTGCAAGAAGGTGTCAGAAGAAACGTCCATCTGAGTTCAGTTCCAAGTGGGGAAAAAGACACTGGAAACATGGAGGCTGTTTGGAAAGATGGTTTAATGACAGATAAGATCACATGGTTTGAGGTCCTGGACAGAAAGACACATGGATGAGAAAGAGAGAGAGATTTAAACCCTCTGTTGGGCTTTGAATTTGAGCTTGTATTCTGATTGGTTGTCAGACTCCCATGGGGCCATGCAGGGGCAACTCTGTAGGCTGTCCTGAGTCCCAGGCTTGGTTGACTCTTGCTGGGAGATGATGTAATTAAAGGGCTTTGGGATTCTTATTATGGCTCTGCCTGACGGAGGTAGATCTTTGTTGTGTAGGATAGACTGGCTCAGGCCTTAATCAGAGGTGGTATTCAGCCTGTTCATACCGGTTCCCGCAAACCACTGGCGGACATTTCCCCGAGGTCACCACTGGCCTTAATGGATCATTGACAAAGGTGGGAGGGGGGGTGAGTTTTTTGCCTCCCTTTTAGGGGAAATATTCTGCCGTTTTAATATTTCCTAAAATATCTCATTTGCTTAGGAGAGGGGTGGTGCTAACTTCCTACAAAGGGAAGGGGGAGGGAGGGAGGGAGGGAGGGAGGGAGGGAAGGAAGGAAGGAAGGAAGGAAGGAAGGAAGGAAGGAAGGAAGGAAAAAAGGAAGGAAAAATAATAAAACTGAGGGAGGGAGGGAAGGAAGGAAGGAAGGAAAAATAATGAAACTGAGGGAGGGAGGGAGGGAAGGAAGGAAGGAAAAATAATAAAACAGGGAGGGAGGGAGGGAGGAAGGGAAGGAAAATAATAAAATTGAGGGAAGGAGGGAGGGAGGGAAGGAAGGAAGCAAGCAAGGAAGGAAGGAAAAAAGGAAGGAAAAATAATAAAACTGAGGGAGGGAGGGAAGGAAGGAAGGAAAAATAATAAAACAGGGAGGGAGGGATGGAAGGAAGGAAGGAAGGAAGGAAAAATAATGAAATTGAGGGAAGGAGGGAGGGAGGGAAGGAAGGAAAGGAAGGAAGGAAGGAAGGAAGGAAGGAAGGAAGGAAGGAAGGAAGGAAGGAAGGAAGGAAGGAAGGAAGGAAGGAAAATAATAAAATTGAGGGAGGGAGGGAAGGAAGGAAGGAAGGAAAAATAATAAAAGAGGGCGGGAGGGAGGGAAGGAAGGAAGGAGAAATAAAACTGAGGGAGGGAGGGAGGGAAAGAAGGAAGGAAGGAAAGAAGGAAGGAAGGAAAGAAAGAAAGAAAGATAATAAAACTGAGGGAAGGAGGGAGGGAAGGAAGGAAGGAAAGGATGTCTTTATAATTATTTGGCTGTGAGGGGAACATTATCAAACCTAACCATAAGAGCACATATTAAACTTAATGTTAATACCACTTTCTGGGAAGACAGTTTACTTATGTGCACTCTGAATGCTTTTAATGAAGACTACAGTTGCTATAGTGATCCAAGACAGAGAAATATTTTGGTCGACAATTTCCTCCGTAATGCTTAAATATCAGTGGGTGCAAATTGGTTTATTTAAATGACAAAAGGGTTTGGCAGAAGGAAATGAAGGCTTTTATATTTCAGACATTTGATATCAAACCGCAGCTTTAAACACCCACAGAAGGAAGCGCAGTGCATAAATTTGCACTCGGTTTCTGTGTTTGTTCTGAATCGGTGCAACTACAGAAGGAAAACTCTTTTTTTTTAAATCCCTGGAGGTGCCGAGGTCACGTGGGAGGATTCAGAAAACATCTAGATCTAAATTTACTTGATTTCACAGGTACGGCATAGTTTGAACTTCTCCAAAGATAATGTATGTAAGAGAAGTCGTATTCCTGTGGTTTTTTTGCAAATTCGCAGCTCATCCAGTGCTAAAAAAGCACATTTTTCCTTCCATGTTCGATCCAGTTGCTAGCTTCTCTTCCCACAGCTTTGAGGATCTGTGTACATATCTGAAGAATGAAACTCAGTTGGTTAAATTGGCACAGTTAATTCACTGGATTTTATCCGACCAGATACATTTTTGTATGATTAGAAGAAAAGGCCCTCTTTTAAAACTTCCAATGAATAGAATAGGAATGGAAATGGGAATAGGAATAGGGATAGGGATAGGGATAGGGATAGGGATAGGGATAGGGATAGGGATAGGGATAGGGATAGGGGAGTGGAGTGTAGTGGAGTGGGATGGGATGGGGTGGGATAGAATAGAACAGAACAGAACAGAACAGAACAGAAAAGAAAAGAAAAGAATAGCAGAGTTGGAAGGGACCTTGGAGGTCTTCTAGCCCAACCCCCTGCCTAGGCAGGAAACCCTAAACCATTTTAGACAAATAGCTATCCAACATCTTCTTAAAGACTTCCAGTGTTGGGGAATTCACAACTTCTGGAGGCAAGCTGTTCCACTGAGTAATTGTTCTAACTCTCAGGAAATTTCTCCTCAGTTCTAAGTTGCTTCTCTTCTTGATTAGTTTCCACCCATTGCTTCTTCTCCTGCCCTCAGGTGCCTTGGAGAATAGTTTGACTCCCTCTTCTTTGTGGCAACCCCTGAGATATTGGAAGACTGCTATCATGTCTCCCCTAGTCCTTCTTTTCATTAAACTAGACATACCCAGTTCCTGCAACCGTTCTTCATATGTTTTAGTCTCCAGTTCACTAATCATCTTTCTTGCTCTTCTCTGCACTCTTTCTAGAGTCTCCACATCTTTTCTACATATTGGAAGCAGAACTTGTGATTAACTTTTGTTAAAAGAAAGTTCTGGGTTTGAATCCACAAATGGATATCTAAAGAATTCACAGGGCGAGTTGCTTGGAGCAGAGGCAGAGTTCATTTTGACAGCATAGTGTTCAGTACAGGTAGTCCTCGACCTACGACCACAATTGACTCCCAAATTATTGTTGCTACATGAGGCAGAGGTTTGGTAAATTTTGCCCCCATTTTATGACGTTTCTTGCCACAGCTGTTAAGTGAATCACTGCAGTTGCTAAGTGAGTAATACGGTTGTTAAGTGAATCCGGTTTTCCCATCGACTTTGCATGGCAGAGTGTCACAAATAGTGAACACATCACCCCAGGACACTACAACCGTCATAAATATGAATCAGTTGCCCATGCGTCTGAATTTTGATCGTGTGAGAGGCAGCAAGGCTTGTTAAGTGTGAAAAAACGGTTATAAGTCACTTTTTTTTCAGTGCTGTTGTAACGGTCACTAAACGAGCTGTTGTAAATCAAGGACAGCAATTGATGATTGCAATGAAATTACAGATTTGAAGTACAGGTTAGTTTTATAAGAAAACCTCCCCTTTGATTCCTTCCTCTATAGGAATTATTATAAACTGCAATTACCTGGACGGCCAAAAGGGGGCACACGTTGGTGAGGCCCTCTGCTGACCTTAGGAGGCTTTCCCATCCGTCGTATCCATTGACTTCCTGCTTAATTAACGTTATTAGCAAGTTAGACGTGGCAAGCACACAGAAGAAGGGACCTTGGAGGTCATGTAGTCCAACCTTTTGCTCAAGTGGGAGACCTTATACTATGGTGAACCTTTTTTCCCTTGGGTGCCCAAAGCGCGTGCCGACACCCATAATCCAATGCCACCCCCGCAGGCCCCACCCCCTCGTACATGTGTGCTCGAACCCACACCCCACACACACAACACACAGACTCCCCCTCCCCCTGTGCATGCGCGACCTCCGTTTTGGTGATAGCAGTCCTCCCTGAAGCCTCCTGGAATCAAAAATGGGGAGTGGGGAGGTGCCACATCCCCCCACTGGACACACATGTACGCCCACCCCCACGCGCTTCTCCCAGCAGAGACCCCAAAATCAGCTGGCCAGTGGGGGGCGCACGCACAGTGGAACTGACCAGGGCGACGGCTTGCGTGCCCACAGAGATGGCTTCGTGTGGCCACTGGGGCAACCATACATCATACTGGACAAATGGCTGTCCAGTCTCTTCTTAAAAGCCTCCAGTGATGAAACATCCACGACTTCTGGAGGCAAGCAGTTCCACAGGTTAATTGTCCCCTCCTGTTAGGAAGTTTCCCCTTAATTCCAGGTTGCTTCTCTCCTTGATTAGTTTCCATCGATTGTTTCTTGTCTGGTGCTTTGGGCAATAGGCTGCCCCCCTCTTCTTTGTGGCAGCCCCTCCAACACTGGAAGTCAGTTATCATGTCATAGGCAACATACTGCTGGCTGATACTTAAGTGATGGTTCACCAAGATATCTAGATTCCTCTCACTGTTACTACTGTTGAGCCAGCTAATGTCTCTTCTATACAATGTGCTTGGTTTTCTTTTCTGACTAAGGGCAGGACCTTACGTTTCTCACCACTGTGAGAGGACTAGAACTCTCAGTCTCCTGGTGATTGACCCCAAGTCACCCAGTCAGATTTCATGCCTAGGGTGGGACTAGAACGCACAGTCTCCTGGTGATTGGTCCAAAGTCACCGAGCTAGCTTTCATGTCTAGGGTGGGACTAGAACTTACAGTCTCCTGGTGATTGGTGCAAAGTCACCCAGTCAGCTTTCATGCCTAGGTGGAACTAGAACTCACAGTCTCCTGCTGATTGGTCCAAGGTCACCCAGCCAGCTTTTATGCCTAGGGTGGAACTAGAACTCAGTCTCCTGGTGATTGGTGCAAAGTTACCCAGCTAGCTTTCATGCCTAGGTGGAACTAGAACTCACAGTCTCCTGCTGATTGGTGCAAAGTTATCCAACCAGCTTTCATGCCTAGGGTGGGACTAGAACTCACAGTCTCTTGGTAATTGGTCCAAAGTCACCCAGTCAGATTTCATGCCTAGGGTGGAACTAGAACTCACAGTCTCCTGCTGATTGATCCAGTCACCCAGCCAGCTTTCATGCCTAGGGTGGGACTAGAACTCACAATCTCCTGGTGATTGGTGCAAAGTTATCCAGCTAGCTTTCATGCCTAGGGTGGGACTAGAACTCACAGTCTCCTGCTGATTGTTCCAAAGTCACCCAGTCAGATTTCATGCCTAGGGTGGAACTAGAACTCACAATCTCCTGCTGATTGATCCAGTCACCCAGCCAGCTTTCATGCCTAGGGTGGGACTAGAACTCACAGATCTCCTGGTGATTGGTGCAAAGTTATCCAGCTAGCTTTCATGCCTAGGGTGGGACTAGAACTCACAGTCTCCTGCTGATTGTTCCAAAGTCACCCAGTCAGATTTCATGCCTAGGGTGGGACTAGAACTCACAATTTCCTGGTGATTGTTCCAAAGTCACCCAGTCAGATTTCATGCCTAGGGTGGGACTAGAACTCACAGTCTCCTGCTGATTGTTCCAAAGTCACCCAGTCAGATTTCATGCCTAGGGTGGGACTAGAACGCACAGTCTCCTGGTGATTGGTCCAAAGTCACCCAGCCAGTTTTCATGTCTAGGGCAGGACTAGAACTCACCATCTCTTGGTGATTGCCCCAAAGACACCTAGCTGGCTTTCATGCCAAATGAGGCAGGACGTGAAATCACAACTTCCTTCTTTCTCGCCTGCTGACGTACCCACTAGACCAAACTGCCTCTCTCTCTCTCTATATATATATATAGTTTAGCCCAGGGGTGTCCAAACTTGGGAACTTTAAGACTTGTGGACTTCAACTCCCAGAATTCCCCAGCCAGCGCTGGCTGGGGAATTCTGGGAGTTGAAGTCCACAAGTCTTAAAGTTCCCAAGTTTGGACACCCCTGGTTTAGCCTATCCAAGAAAAGGACGGCTGAGATATTCACAATAACTGATCTTCCAGGTAAGGCCTCGGAGCAGGGGAACTTTACCCAGCCTCTTTCTTTTTTTCCCCTTGTTTCTTGAATTTCTTTCTTCTTTTTTAACCTAGACGGTCTGTCTCATAGTCCAGCTTGCGTCTTCCACAGCAAGCATGACCTTTTAATAAGAAAGCATCTTGGGATCAATAAGGCATGTGCGGCAGACAAAGGAAACGCCGAGGCTCGCTGCTTCAGTTAATTCCGACGGTCCCAATATTTTTCTCTTGCAGCAAGAGGGCACTGCCGCTTCGTCTCCAAATCGGAAGAGTACAGAGGCTAAGGAAGCGGCATTTGCTTTTTCTGCCAACCCAATAATGCCGGAGTTTTGCGTCTTTTAACCCTTGAGGTTCCCCAGCACCTTAGAAAAGAGGCGGCTTGTTCTCTTGACCTCAGCTTCCCCAGCAGTCCTCGTCCCGATAAACCCCCTTTTATTTAATTTACAGTCAACTCCTCTCCTGCAAAGTCTTTCCTCTCCCACCGTCTTCCAAGATAGTTCACTATTACCATCCTTTATCAGGCTTGGAGAGTGGCCAGGCCGATATCTTTCAGATGCCCGCAATACTTGGCAAGAATGCAGGAATGAACTAATTGTCTCCTGCAAACTCCACTCCCCTTTTGCTCCTCTTTTATTTCCTCTGGGAGGGGCCATTCATCATCCACTGTGGCCTTACTCCCAAGTCAATCCTTGTTCCTTAGTTGTTCCCTTTGCCTCGCCACTCTGCGCATGCGCACCCTGGGAACAGGCTCCAGCTGTTCGTCTGCCTCACTGATGTCTGACTCTGAAGGCAGCTGATAACTGCATACGGCTCTGCCCCCCTCTCTGCCTCCGACACAGAGCCCACTTCAGAGCCTTCCCCAGACTCCAAGACTGGCCCTTTTCCTCCCCAACCTCCTCACTGTCCGAATCTGCTGGCGGGCCACAATACCACCGTTCAAATTCAGCCATATCAGAAGGAACTCAGTGAATATGGCAATGACAAATTCTTGTCCCTTGATTTTGTAGGCACTAATAATTTATTTCTCCGTCTTAATTATTGAACAGTGGAGAGGAGAAGGCAAAGAGAAAATTGTAACTTAGCTCTTGGTGTTCCCTCTTGGCCTCCTTCATCATCTCAGAGAGAGGTGTTTTTCAGAGATAAGAGAAAGGATATCTGAACTACAACTAATCCTCGACTTAATACCACACTATTAAGTCCTTGACTTAATGCCACAAAAGTGAGTTTTGCCTCCTTTTATGGCCTTCCTTGCCACATTGTTAAGATAATCACTGCCATTTGTAAGTTAGTTCAGTGACACTGGTTTCTCCATGGACTTTACAGAGTTGGAAGGGACCTTGTAGGTCATCCAATCCAACCTCCTGCCCAAAGAAGGAGACTCTATGCCGTTTCTGACAGGTGGTGCCAAGTAACACCCCCAACGAAAGAAAACTCCGAGGCTTGAGTTTCCTGATGGTTCCATTTTATTAGAGTTGTCATATTGGCACATCTGGGAAAACCCGAATCTGAAAGCTTCTAAGTTTTACCCCAACCAAGTGAAAGTCCAAGTCCCCGCCCATCACCCACATGTCCATCCCATGGCCCAATCAGGTACCGTCCCAACTGGAAGTGCCTCCCAGTCACACCACTCCAGGTGAAGGGCAAGATGTCCTTGACTCTCTCAGAAAGGAATGTTATTTTGACTATATATCTCCCATAGGATCCCCCCTCCCATTTTCCCACAACATTAAATGTGGCGGGCAAGAAGGCCCAATGCAAAAGATGGCTTCCAGGCCTGACACTATGGCTTTCATCAGAACAAGCCATGACTTTTGTAGGAAGTATTTCATGCAAGTATCACCACAAGGATCTGTCACACAGTTATCGTTTTAGCAACAGGTCCTGTAGCTTTCAGAATGATTGACTCATAATGAGCTGTGTGCATGAAATATCCCGTTGAGGAGGTATTTATAAAAGGCTATTGGACGAGCTGGGGATGGGATGCAAATTCCTTTTCCCCCCCTCTCCCTCCCTCCCTCCCTCCCTCCCTCTCTCTCTCTCTGTCTCTCTCTCTCTCTCTGTCTCTCTCTCTCTCATGTGTGTGTGTGTAAAAGACTCCAAACCTGTGACATACGGTCATTAAACATTGATACCAAATTGCCCCGAGGAGCTGAGGCAAGCATTGTTAGCTTCTGTCTGGAAAAAGAAAAGAAAAAGAAAGCAATTTATTCTGTAGGTTCTTAATCAATTATTCCCCTGGGGCAGATTATTGCATCATGGGCAGTCGTATGTCTGAAACCACAAAAAGAGAGGGAGGGAGGGAGGGAGGGAGGGAGAGAGGATATCTATTTTATCTATTCCTTCCTTTGTTCCTCCCTCCCTACCTCCCTTCTCATCTCTCTCTCTCTCTCTCTCATCCACCCACCACCACCCACCCACCCACCCCCACCCACCCGCACCCACCCATCCATCATCATCTATCTATCTATCTATCTATCTATCTAATTTCCCTCTCTCTCTCTCTCTCTCTGTCTTTATCCTTTCTCTCTGTGTCTCTCTACGTCTGTCTGTCTGTCTGTCTATCTATCTATCTATCTATCTATCTATCTATCTATCTATCTATCTATCTATCTATTTTAGAGCCTACCTTTATGATTTAACTCAGGGCAATGAACCTATATAACTATCCCTCCTTCCCTTTCATTTTCCTCCTTCTCTCTTTTCCTTTCTTCCTTTGTTCCTCCCTCCCTCCCTTCCTTCCTTCTCATCTCTCTCCCTCTCTCATTGATCTCTATCTATCTATCTACCTACCTACCTACCTACCTACCTACCTACCTACCTACCTACCTACCTATCCTATCTATCTATCTATCTATCTATCTATCTATCTATCTATCTATCTACAGTATCTATCTGTCTATATTATATCCTGCCTTTATGGTTTTGCAAATAACTCAAGGCAGCCAATGTATCCAACACAACTTCCTCTTCTATTTTCCCCACAACAACAACACTGTGAGGTGGGCTGAGACAGAATGACCAGCCCAAGGACACCCAGCTGGCTAAAATGCATAAGATGGGACTAGAACTCACCATCTCCTGGTGATTGGCCCAAAGTCACCCAATTGAATTTCATGTCTAAGATGGGATCTGATCATTCTTCCCCCCCCCCCAAATGAGACAGACTCACTCTCCTGGCCTCCCATAAAGGAGTCAAACATTGGTCTGCACCATGGATGGATTGGATTGGATTGGATTGGATTGGATTGGATTGGATTTGGGATTGGGATTGGGATTGGGATTGGGATTGGATTGGATTGGATTGGATTGGATTCTGTCCCAAGCCTCTAACTTATACTGATGCCGGCTTGGCTGTCTGCCACGACTAAGGAGGGAGATAAGCAACCCCTTGGCTGGGAGCCCAGAAAATTTATCTCTTAGGAAAACAAGGCCTGAACTCACGAATTTCTTCATACGTTTGCTACACCTGGATAAATAACTGTTGTTTCCTACAAAATTCCCCTCCCATTGCCCCACCTATAAGCTCTCTGGGAGGGGCCACTCAGTAGCCAGCTGTTTCCTATTTCCTTTTATGAGGCTGTTTCCAAAGCTGCTCCCTCCTCTTTTCAGCTCTATGCATCTGCATGTCAGGGACAACCTCCCTCTGTTCCTCCTCACTGCTCCCTGACTCAGACGCCACCTGGTGGCCAACAGGCCTCTCTAGTCCCTGCTCTGACTCCGAACACCCCCCAGAGTCTTCCTCAGCCTCCAGAGCAGTCCCATAATGGTCATCGCTGTCAGATTCCACCAACAGCTCAGCTGGCCGCTGCTGGGCCACAAGGATAGGATAGGATAGGATAGGATAGGATAGGATAGGATAGGATAGGATAGGATAGGATAGGATAGGATAGGATTAGATGGATGAATGGATGGATAGATGGAAGGAAGGAAGGAAAAGATCAGATAGGATAGGGTAGGGTAGGATAGGATAAGATAGGATAGGGTAGGATAGGGTAGGGTAGGTTAGGATAAGATAGGATAGGATAGGATAGGATAGGATAGGATAGGATAGGATAGGATTGATGGATAGAAGGATGGAAGGATAGGACAGGATAGGATAGGATGGAAGGATGGATAGGATAGGATTAGATGGATGGATGGAAGGAAGGAAGGAAGGAAGGAAGGAAGGAAGGAAGGAAGGAAGGAATCAGATAGGATAGGATAGGATGGTAGGATAGGATAGGATTGATGGAAGGATGGACGGATGGAAGGATAGGATAGAATGGATGGTAGGGTAGGATAGGATAAGATAGGATAAGATAGGATAAGATTGACGGATGGATGGAAGGATAGGATAGGGTAAGTGGCTAGAGAGAGAGAGAAAGATAAGAAAGATGAGACGGAGATAAGAGAAATGCATAGATAGATAGGAATGATACTTACTGGAGCTACCCTTTATCGAACCTTATTCACTGGTACTTATTAAGGTGGCAACTTTAATAGTAGTTAAAACCAGTCTTGGCATCAGTAATTCCAGTAACTGTGGATTGATAGCTACAAATGGAGTAGCAGGTTCAGTGGAAAGATGGTGAAAGGCTCATTTTGTTTAAATGCCCTGGAGAATCTTCGCTTGAGGAGGGAGCTGTATTATCTGGGATCTTCCAAGCTGTTGAGCAAAAATTGCAGTTCAGACTGACACTAATGGAAAGCATCCCAGGAAGCTGTGATGTGTATCAGTTTAAAAAGCTGCCTTTGCAGTTACTGTGTTTCCTAAGACCCGCTAAAGCTTCGGAAAATCACTTTCTACTTTCCGCATGATCTGATAGTAGGTCCCACGCGTTGTATCCTCTGTGGGTAGTTTGAACTTATTGAAACAGTGTTGTGTCCTCGCTTCACATTACTCTGTGTGCAGCTCGATCTGCTGCTAAACTCATCTATCCTCCAGTAAAACAGACCCTGTGTATAGATCTGGATACTTTATTGAAAGAACAGGATAGGGTGAAACGGGGGGAAATAGGGATACATACAATGAGAACCAAATACAAGATAGACAGTATTAGGTTACTGCTGAACATAACAACGTCAGAAGACGCCTCCGTGGTCATGTGGCCGGCATGACTAAACGCCAAAGGCGCATGGAACGCTGTTGCCTTCCCACCAAAGGTGGTCCCTATTTTTCTACTTGCATTTTTTACCTGCTTTCAAACTGCTAGGTTGGCAGAAACTGGGACAAGTAACAGGAGCTCACTCCATTACGCGGCGCTAGGGATTCGAACCGCCGAACTGCTGACCTTTCTGATCGACAAGCGTCTTAGCCACTGAGCCACCCCGTCCCTTATACAGCAATCCAAGGCTGAAATTATCTACCTTGACTCTTTTCTAACTGTTTTATCCATCAATCCTAAGAGGAAAAGTTGTGGCTGGAATCGAAAAGATTGAATTATCATTCTTTATGCCTGGGACCAATATTGGACCAATCACTTGTAATTTTCCAATTTCCTCTGGACTTCCACTTTAGTGTCTGGACTTACAAATGATCCCAAATCTATCCCTAATTAGATGCTATTGGAAAGATAATTGTAACAGCTTCTTGTAGAAGCACTGCAGAAATTATATCTCAATTTCTTTATCTTCTTCTCCTTCTAAGACACTGTTTATTAGGAGGGCATTTATAATCTTAACTGCTATCTAAATGAAGGTCTGGTTTTAATAGAAAGTCACACACACACACACACACACACACACACACACAATCCCAAGCATGCAAAATACCATCTGTGAATTGTATACTTGAATCGTGCCTTCTTCACTTGCTGTTTTATTTTGGATTTGTGCTAAAATGCTTCCACAACTGCTCAGGCCTGAAACAAAAGCATCTGGGTATTTCTACATAGAAAACAGAACTAGAAGGGACCTTGGAGGTCTTCTAGTCCAACCCCCTGCTCAAGCAGGAGACTGTTAAAATATTCATGGCTGGGAGAGACATGGGAACAAGGTCAGCCAATGAATAGGCATAGCAACTAAGTCAGGCAATGGGAGCTTAAACAGATCTGAGTCTGTGCAGAGAATTGAAACAGAAACTTAAGCAGTCTCCTGCTCTGAGAAGTAAACTAAAGCACTCTGTCTGGGCTTGTCCGCTGAAATGAAACTACCGTATTTATCGGCGTATAACACGCACTTTTCCCCCCAAAAAATAGGGGGCAAATAATGTATGCGTGTTATACTCCGATATAATGTTTTAAGAAGCCATGTTTTTACAGTATTAACAAGTACCGCAGTGACGTGAGGAGGAGAGACTGGCTGAATATTCTCTCCTCTCCCCGGACTCCCGACTAAAACGCTTTCTTTCACCCGCGGAAGAGCTCATGCGGGCAAAAGGAAGCGCTTTACTCAGCGGGGTGTGGGCGAGAGGAGGAGAGAATGGATGAGCCGTCTCTCCTCTCCCCGGACTCCCGACTAAAAGTTAATAAAAAAAGTTCTGAGCTACCCTTATTTTGCTTCAAAGTTCTTTATTTGAAATTTAAATTTTTTTCCTGAAATTTCCCTCTTAAAATGAAGGTGCGTGTTATACGCCTGTGCGTGTTATACGCCGATAAATACGGTAACTGCTTGTGTTTGTCTGCAACTCTCCTGCCTTGTGTTTACTTGGAAGAACCGCCTGTTGTTATTGTACATTTATTCATCTAGTCTTATGTATATAAAGAAGTTAATGAACCCACTGCATCAAGTTATCTGTGTGTGCTCCTGATTTGATTTTTCTGCAACAAACTCTGATAGAAACCTTATACTATTTCAGACAAATGCTTGTCCAGTCTCTCTTTTTGAAAACCTCCAGTGTTGGAGCATTCACAACTTCTGAAGGCAAGCTGTTCCACTGGTTAATTGTTCTCACTGTCAGGAATTTTCTCCTTAGTTCTTGGCTGTTTCTCTCCTTAATTAGTTTCCATCCATTGTTTCTTGTCTTGCCTTCTGATGCTTTGGAAAATAAGTTGACCCCCCTCTTCTTTGTGGCAGCCCCTCAAATATTGGAATACTGCTATCATGTCATCCCTAGTCCTTCTTTTCTCTAGACAAGCCAAACCCAAGTTCTGCAACCGGTGTTCATATATATTTTATCTCAGGCCTTTAATTATCTGAGTTTGTCCTCTTTGCACTTTTTCCAAAATCTCAATATCTTTTTTCGACAATGTGGTGACCAAAACTGGATCCAGGTGTGGCTCGATAAAGTGGTACTAATCCTTCACGTGCTTTTGATTTTGTGCCTCTGTTTATACAGCTAAGAATTGTGTTAGCGGTTTTTTTTTTGCTGCTGCCTCACACTGCTGGCTCATATTTAAGTGATTATCCACTAAGACCCCAAGGTCCCTAGGAGTCAAGCTATTCTCCAAAGCACCTGAGGGCAGGACAAGAAGCAATGGGTGGAAACTAATCAAGGAGAGAAGCAACCTAGAACTAAGGAGAAATTTCCTGATAGTGAGAACAATTAATCAGTGGAACAGCGTGCCTCCAGAAGTTGTGAATGCCCCAACAATGGGTGTTTTTCAGAAGAGATTAGACATCCATTTATCTGAGGTGCTGTAGGGTTTCCTGCCTAAGCAGGGGGTTGGACTAGAAGACCTCCAGGGTCCCTTTCAATTCTGCTACTCTTATTCTCCAAGATTTTACCTGCCTTGTAGGAGACTTCCTACCTGGAGCCTGCCCTTCTTCATCTTGATCTTACATTGACCTCCCAAAGGAATAGTCTCTTACCTGGCGCCAATTTCTTCCCTTCTTAATTGAATTGCATGTTAATTGCACATTTCCTTGAAGCAACAGAGGTTGCAACCAATTTAGCAGTACAAACACACAACTGGGACTTTTCTTTACTTATTCTGTGCTGCAGAGCAATGAAAGCGGGCTGTGTATCTCTCTGTCTGTGACACATACCTACAAACAGGTCATCCTCAGCTTAGAACGGTAATGGAGTCTGCCCATTTTGGTCATAGGTTGTGATAGTCATAAAGCAAGTCACCCACCCAAGTTTACAACCTTCCCTTTTTTTCATTTGTTTCTTCCTTCCCTCTCTTTTTCCTCCTTCCTCCCTCCCTCATGTTCTTTGCTTCCTTCTTTGCTTCCTTCCTTCCTTCCCCCCTCTCTCTCCCTTTCTCTCTTCCTTCCACCCTCTCTTCCTCTGTTCTTTTTGTCCTCTCTCTCCCTCCCTCCCTCTCTCTCTCCCTCCCTCCCACCTTCCCTTCCTCCCCGATCCCTCCCTCCCTCTCGTCCTTCTTTCCCCATCTCTCTCTCCTTCTGTTCCCTCTCTCTCTTCCTCCGTCCTTCCCTCCCTTCCCCCTCCCTCCCTTCCCCTTTCTCCCCTCTCTCTTCCTCCCTCCCTTCTATGTTCTTTTTGTCCCCTCCCTCCCTCTCTCTCTTTTCCTCCCTCTCCCTCCATTTCTTCCTTCCTTTTTCATTTCTGCAGGAAAAAGAGAGAAAACTGTGATTTTCTATTTTCTTTTCTATTTGGTCGCTGTGGATGAGAACAGTTTTCTGATTGAAAGAGAATGAATGACACATGGTTATGGGAATGAGTAAGTTGTATGAAGGAGGCATCTTATTTTACAGATAATTGATTTCAAGTTTAAAAAGTGTTTGCCTTCTGTCCTGACAGATGGATGGATGGATGGATGGATGGATGGATGGATGGATGGATGGATGGATGGATGGATGGATGGATGGAGAGATAGGTAGGTAGGTAGGTAGGTAGGTAGGTAGGTAGGTAGGTAGGTAGATGATAGATAGATGATAGATGATAGATAGATAGATAGATAGATAGATGATAGATAGATAGATAGATAGATAGATAGATAGATAGATAGATGATAGATAGATAGATAGATAGATAGATAGATAGATAGATAGATGATAGATAGATAGATAGATAGATGATAGATGATAGATATGATAGATGATAGATAGATAATATAGGTAGATAGGTAGAGACAGCTGATAATAGATGAGAGAGAGAGAGAGAGAGAGAGATGAGATAGATATGATAGATGATAGATAGATAGATGATAGATAGATAGATAGATAGATAGATAGATAGATAGATAGATAGACAGACAGACAGACAGACAGACAGACAGACAGACAGACAGACAGACAGGCAGATATGATAGATGGTAGATAGATAGATAGATAGATAGATAGATAGATAGATAGATAGATAGATAGATAGATAGATGATAGATAGATAGATAGATAGATAGATAGATAGATAGATGATAGATGATAGATAGATGTGATAGATAGATAGATAGATAGATAGATAGATAGATAGATAGATGATAGATAGATAGATAGATAGATAGATAGATAGATAGATAGATAGATAGATAGATAGATGATAGATAGATACCGTTTCCCTGAAAATAAGACCTCCCCGGATAATAAGCCCAATTGGGATTTTGAGCGCATGCACTAAAATAAGCCCTCCCCAAAAATATTGCAACACAGCAGCAGCCATGAGGTGACCACGCTTGCCACCTCCTGCACCTCAAAAATAATATAAACTTCACAAAAATAAGGCCAAGTGCTTATTTCGGGGGGGGAGGGGGGTTTCCAAAAGAAAATAAGACCCTGTCTTATTTTCAGGGAAACACAGTAGGCAGGCAGGCAGATGAAAAGATATTTGTATCTCAGAAGTCATATGGTGTCCTTGTTGCCTTTGGGCTTGCTTGTTTTCTTCTGGGACCGTTCATTATCCAATTAGAAAATGCATTTTTAGCACTGATGGTGTTACCTAATTGGGTAATGAAACATCTACAAGAAAACAACTAAGCTCAGACAACACCAAGGACAAACAAGAGAAGGATAAAAGGAAAGGGGAGGGGGGGAGAGAGAGAGAGAGAGAGAGACTAAAATGTTCTGCTTATTTTGTAGAGACGGCCATAAAATTCAGAGCCATTTTGTGGGTCCCCCATTCTCTCTCTCTCTTTCTGCAGGTTCAGGACAAGTTCCGTCTCGATCTCTCTGATGAGGAAGCGGTCCACTACATGCAGAGCTTGATCGACGAAAGTGTCCATGCTCTCTTCGCAGCGATGGTGGAACAGATCCACAAGTTTGCTCAGGTAAGGACTCCTTCAAGGTTCTCCTCAAACCAGACCGAGAAGCTCATCTAACAGAATTAAGGATTGCCATCTTAGGAAGGTGACCCTGTTCTCCAGCATCAAAGTGGTTTAATAGTCGTTGGGGCATTACCTTTCCCCTCAAAATTAGGAGTGAATAGGAATGGGAGACCTTCTGGAATGTTCCCTCTTGTGTTTTTCCTCATCTGATTGCCAAGCCTTGTAGCACGTACGTGCCAGCCGTTCCTGACTCTAGGGGGCGGTGCTCATCTCTGTTTCAAAGCTGAAGAGCCGCCGCTGTCCGAAGACGTCTCCGTGGTCATGTGGCCGGCATGACTAAACACCGAAGGCGTACGGAGCGCTGTTCCCTTCCCACCAAAGGTGGTTCCTATTTTTCCACCTGCATTTTTGTACATGCTTTCGAACTGCTAACTTGGCAGGACTAGAACTCACAGTCTCCTGGCGATTGGTCCAAAGTCACCCAGCTGATTTTCATAGCTGACACAGGACTAGAACTCACAGTCTCCTGGTGATTGGTCCAAAGTCACCCAGCTGATTTTCATAGCTGACACAGGACTAGAACTCACAGTCTCCTGGTGATTGGTCCAAAGTCACCCAGTCAGCTTTCATGGCTGAGGCAGGACTAGAACTCACAGTCTCCTGGTCCAAAGTCCCCCAGCTGATTTTCATAGCTGACGCAGGACTAGAACTCACAGTCTCCTGGTGATTGGTCCAAATTCACCCAGTTGGCTTTCATGCCTAAGGCAGGACTAGAACTCACAGTCTCCTGGTGATTGGTCCAAATTCACCCAGTTGGCTTTCATGCCTAAGGCAGGACTAGAACTCACAGTCTCCTGGTGATTGGTCCATAGTCACCCAGCTGGCTGTCATGGGTAGGGCAGGACTAGAACTCCCTGTCTCCTGATGATTGGTCCAAAGTCACCCAGCTGATTTTCATAGCTGACGCAGGACTAGAACTCACAGTCTCCTGGTGATTGGTCCAAATTCACCCAGTTGGCTTTCATGCCTAAGGCAGGACTAGAACTCACAGTCTCCTGGTGATTGGTCCAAATTCACCCAGTTGGCTTTCATGCCTAAGGCAGGACTAGAACTCACAGTCTCCTGGTGATTGGTCCATAGTCACCCAGCTGGCTGTCATGGGTAGGGCAGGACTAGAACTCCCTGTCTCCTGATGATTGGTCCAAAGTCACCCACCTGGCTTTCATGCCTAAGGCAGGACTAGAACTCACAGTCTCCTGGTGATTGATCCAAAGTCACCCAGCTGGCTGTCATGGGTAGGGCAGGACTAGAACTCCCTGTCTCCTGATGATTGGTCCAAAGTCACCCACCTGGCTTTCATGCCTAAGGCAGGACTAGAACTCACAGTCTCCTGGTGATTGATCCAAAGTCACCCAGCTGGCTGTCATGGGTAGGGCAGGACTAGAACTCCCTGTCTCCTGATGATTGGTCCAAAGTCACCCACCTGGCTTTCATGCCTAAGGCAGGACTAGAACTCACAGTCTCCTGGTGATTGGTCCATAGTCACCCAGCTGGCTGTCATGGGTAGGGCAGGACTAGAACTCCCTGTCTCCTGATGATTGGTCCAAAGTCACCCACCTGGCTTTCATGCCTAAGGCAGGACTAGAACTCACAGTCTCCTGGTGATTGATCCAAAGTCACCCAGCTGGTTTTCATGCCTAAGGCAGGACTAGAACTCACAGTCTCCTGCTGTCTGTCATGGGTAGGGCAGGACTAGAACTCACTGTCTCCTGATGATTGGTCCAAAGTCACCCACCTGGCTTTCATAGCTAAAATAGCACTAGACCTCACAGTCTCCCGGTGATTGACCAAAAGTCACCCAGCTGGCTTTCATGCCTAAGGCAGAACTATAACTCCCAATCTCCCAGAAACAAAATTCATTGCAAAGATATTTCTTCTTCTGCTGCTGTTCTAACAAGGCTCAGAGACTCTTCCTAACATTCATTTACATCTTTTCAGGGAGTTGTTGAGGCCATCTGCAGGTTTATCTGTGGCCTCAAGGACCCCCTAAAAGGATGCAAATGACCAGCTGTCTGCAAGGATTATAAATCCTTCTATTCCCCACCATGCAAGTCAGAGCTGAAGAAGCTTCTTGGATGAGAAGCGAAACGTCTTCAAAAGAAAAACCAGAAAGCCCAGTTGCCTCTTGAAAAAAAAGCACCTTTGGGACAACCATGTCCTGGAAGACTGAGAACCCCCATAGACATTTTCCGAAGTGTTATTCTTGGTTCCGCCTGGCAAGATTCTTCTTCTTTTAATTAGAAGAAGAATCAATTGATGCTTTAATTCCTGTTCAAAGTGACTCATGAAGTCGACAGTTTCTACAAAAACAGATACTTATTAAAACCTCTTTATCTGAGCCAGCGTAACCAACTGTCCTGCCAATTTTTGTTTCGCCCTACGGCTGATGAGTCTCTCTTCCTTCCCAGTCCAATCACTAACAACCCTAAGTAAATCTGTAGGATTCCTGATATGATTTCAAGTTTAATTAACTGGAAATCGTCACTGGAAGTCGCGTACTTGTTACTGGTGGTTTTCTAATCCTGTATTATGAGCAGCACCTCAATTCTTGACAGTTTCCTATTGGCGACTACTCTCCAAGGTAATCCTAAAGGTGTTCTGACTGAGGCTTCCCAAGAGCATAAAGCAAACTCCTTGTCCCGACAAAACACCCTTTTATTAATTGACTGTGAATTCTGCTCACTCACATCCAGCAAAGTCTTTCAAGGGAGGATTTACGGTCACAGACCTTCTCTGGCTTGGAGAGCTGCCAAGGCCGACCTCTGCAAAACTTGGCAAGGAGTTTCGGAGGGTCACGAACCAATGAAGCGAACTCATTGTCTCCTGAAAACTCCACTCCCCTTTCGCTCCTCTTTTATTTCCTCTGGGAGGGGCCATTCATCGTCCACCTGTGGCCTTACTCCCAAGTCGACCTCTACTCTTTAGCTGTTCCCTTCATCTGGCAACTCTGCGCATGCGCACACTGGGAAGAGGCTCCAGCTGTTCGTCTGCCTCACTGATGTCTGATTCTGAAGGCAGCTGATAACTGGCATACGGCCTTGGCCCCCTCTCTGCCTCCGACACAGAGCCCTCATCAGAGCCTTCCCCAGACTCCAGGACTGGTCCAGGTTCCTCCCCAACCTCCTCACTGTCCGAATCTGCTGCCAACTCTTCTGGCTGCTGGCAGGCCACAACAAATGGTGCTTTTTTTTTCAAGAGGCAACTGGACTTTCTGGTTTTTCTTTGAAGACATTTTGCTTCTCATCCAAGAAGCCTCTTCAGCTCTGACTGGATGGTGGTGAATGGAAGGATTTATACTCCTTGCAGACAGCTGGTCATTTGCATATTTTTAGAGGGACGTTGAGGCCACCTGGAGGTTTATCTGAGTCCTCAGGGTCTCTTGAGTGGTGCAAATGGGTGTGAAGCCTTCTTGAAACTGTTGAAAGGACTGTGTTGTCGGCTGGAGGTAGATGATCTTATATTCTTTCCCCTCTGTTGCGAGAAGGCTGTTCAGTTTTTAATACGGATAGCTCAGTGACTCTCTAAAACAGTGTTTCACAACCTTGGCGACTTTAAGTCCTGTGGACTTCAACTCCCAAAATCCCCGAAGTCCACAGGACTTAAAGTCGCCAAGGTTGAGAAACACTGCTCTAAAACAACGCAAATGACAATGCCGTTGTCTCAAATCATTGGCCATTGTTTTAACCCATTGCACAAAATTTATGTGCCGTCCATTTTGTCAGCTTGTAGGAGGTGAGCTGGTAGGCGGGGTTAAACATGTCATCATTTTGGAGTCATTGTGCAGCCACAAGAGACCCAAATCCAGGCCCCCATGAATTCTGTTGACCCTTACATAGCGGCCGTACAGCTGTGATCATTACTTGACCACATTCTGATGTATTGGTCTCTTTCCGGTTTCCTCTTTCCTCTTTCCTGAGCCACCACGTCCCGTGTGTGTGTGTGTGTGTGTGTGTGTGTGTGTGTGTGTGATGTATGGGTGGCTCAAACAATAGATATTGTTTGAGAATGGACGTGGTGGTTGAGTGGCTAAGACGCTGAGCTTGTCGATCAGAAAGGTCGGCAGTTCGGCGGTTCGAATCCCTAGCGCCGCGTAACGGAGTGAGCTCCCGTTACTTGTCCCAGCTTCTGCCAACCAAGCAGTTCGAAAGCACGTAAAAAATGCAAGTAGAAAAATAGGAAGCCCCTTTGGTGGGAAGGGAACAGCGTTCCGTGCGCTTTCGGCATTCAGTCATGCTGACCACATGACCACAGAGACGTCTTTGGACAGCACTGGCTCTTCGGCTTTGAAACAGAGATGAGCACCGCCCCCTACAGTTAGGAACGACTAGCACATATGTGTGAGGGGAACCTTTACCTTATTATTTGAGAGCAGGCAAAAGGATTTTATTTTTAATGGAGGCCAGTGAGCTCACAGTAAAAAATGACAATAGAGATTATCTTTTACTTTACTCTACTCTAGTCTGCTCTGCTCTGCTCTACCAATCCTACCTATTCTATCACCTCACCTCACCCTACCCTATCATCTTATCTCATCTCAACCCATCCCACCTTACCTTACCTTATCTTCAGTAATACATTCTCTGGTGCTTTGAACTCAACAAATGCTCCTGGTTCTTTTCACCTGGCATGAATCCTAAATTAGTGCTACCGTAGATAAGGCCCAAGGGAATTTACAGGAGGCTGGACTTGGGACTCTTGTGGCCACACTATGATTCCAAACCTATGGCACATTTAACTCCGCCTGCTCGTCTCCTACAGAGCTCTTCTGAATCGCTCACCAAACTCCATTGCTGTGCCATCAAAATAGTTTTTTTTCTTTAAAAAAAACCCATTTACCATTCAAATAGAATAAGTTACCAATATGTGTGATAAAGGATCTGTGGGCCCCATCAATTACCAATAAGTGTCTTGATGCGAGAAACACGAAAACTGCGGCTTGAGTTTGAAATGGGCTCCGCGCAACTTTGGAAAACAAGGAGAAAAATCAATCTGGTGCCTCTTTCCTCAAATTCGGAGGGTTGAGTGTAGGGACCGGTAGAGACAGTCCTTTTACTTCCCTTCCGAAAGCTAAATATCCCCCAAGCCATCGGAAGATTGCCCAGCCTTTTATGCTGGCTTGTAAAAATTCCTCCAAGATAATTTCATGTAAAGCACTCTCAAAACAGCTATTTTAGCGTTAAGTATTATGCCTCCGTATCCCTTTGAGCACACTTAGTTTCATTTCCCCCCCCCCCTCTCTGTGCTTGGTTCTTTGCCAGCTAAATGTTAACTCGTTCCTTCCTTCTCTTCCCTGCTTTGTTAGGCTCATAAAACTTGCCAGATATAATACAGAGAAAGAAAATATTAAATATATAAGCATATATCCAAAAGCGAGATATAAAGGAGGCGGGGGGGGGGAATATGGTTAGGATAGATTAGCGAAAGTAAGGGAATAAGAACTGATATCAAATTATATTTGGGTTTGCGGAAATACCATCCCAAGGAAACATAAACTGAAATCTGAAAGAGATACCTACAATAATAGAAAACGAAAGGGAGAGAGGAGGAGAGAGTGAAAGGAAGACAGGGGAAAGAAGAAAGAGGTAAGGAGAGGAGGATGGAAGGGAAAGAAAGAGAAGGAGAGAGGGTAGGAAGGGGAAGAGGAAGAGTAGGAGTAGGAGAAAGGGAAAGGAAGAAGGAAGGGGAAGGAGAGGAGAGGAGGAAGGAAGAAAGTAGAGAAGGGAGGAAAATATAAATGAAAGAGACAACAAGGTGCGAGGGTAGAAAGGGGAAGAGGAAGAGTAGGAGTAGGAGAAAGGGAAGGGAAGAAGGAAGGGGAAGGAAAGGAGGAAGGAAGGAAGTAGAGAAGGAAGGAAGAAAAGAAAGGGAAAATAAGGTGGTGTTACAACAGGAGGAAGGGATGGTAAATAAAGCAACCCAAACTGTGTATTATAACCTATTAAATGAAATAATAAATGTATATGAATGATAAATGTAAAGAAGAAGAACAATTATGTGAATGTATACTTTATATGGTATGTAAGAGAAGAAAAAAATAAAAAAAAATCTGAAAAAAAATAATCCAGGGGAAAAAAAACAAAATATAGTCTCATAGGACTTGAAGGAGCACAGGTTGAGCTACTTGCTAATGCCATATCTTCTCACGGAGCACAGGTGTAACTCCAAAGCCAAGAAAAGTGGTTAGGAAAATTAAGTTCCGTTCTCAAAGGCCATCAACTGGGTATCAACAAAAAGGAATATTTGTAATTCAGAGTTGAACAGTTGAGTCTTTGGTGCTCTCTGAGTTTGGTTGCTTTCTTGCAGACATTTTATTACCCAACTAGGCAACACCATCCATGCACATCTTAGATAAGGGAATAGAAGGGAAACTCATCAAATTTGCAAGTTGACACTAAGCAGGCAGGAATAGCCAACACTCCAGAAGACAAGCTCAGAGATCCTGACCAGGGGTAGGTTCCTGCTGGCATTACTGCCAGGTCACTGCACAAAAAAAATTGTGAATCACGTGAAGTGTTAATACCACTTTATAAGGCCTTGGTAAGGCCACACTTGGAATCGTGCATCCAGTTTTGGTCGCCACGATGTAAAAGAGATGTGAAGACTCTAGAAAGAGTGCAGAGAAGAACAACAAAGATGATTAGGGGACTGGAGGCTAAAACATACGATGAACGGTTGCAGGAACTGGGTATGTCTAGCTTAAGAGAAAGAAGGACTAGGGGAGACATGATAGCAGTGTTCCAATATCTCAAGGGCTGCCCCAAAGAAGAGGGAGTTAAACTATTCTCCAAAGCACCTGAAGCCAGGACAGGAAGCAATGTGTGGAAACTAATGAAGGAGAGAAGCAACTTAGAACCAAGGAGAAATTTCCTGACAGTCAGAACAATTAATCAGTGGAACAACTTCCCTCCAGAAGTTGTGAATGCCCCAACACTGGATGTTTTTAAGAAGATGTTGGATAACCATTTGTCTGAAGTGATGTAGGGTTTCCTGCCTAAGCAGGGGGTTGGACTAGAAGACCTCCAAGGTCCCTTCCCACTTTGCTATTCTAAATTCTAACCTCTTCTTTAAAACTTCCAATATTCAGTAGTTCCAGAAGTTTGAAAGCATTGAGTCTGTTCCTAGTTTAGCCCAGGATACTCAAGCTGAAATCCCACTGATAAAAGTAAAAAAAAAAAAAAGATATAATAGAGATTTTTTTTAAAAAAGAGAATTCCTTAATGTTTTCTTTCTCTTTCCCTCACTCAGTACTGGAGAAAATGAGACCTCATCACTTCTGAAGGCCAGAATTCACATCCAGCTGCTTCCTGAAACTGGTGAAGGTAACATCGGACAAGGATGTCATTTTTCTACCTTGGATAATGAATTTATCAAGAATTGCCATTCCAAACTAGGACAGGGGTGTATGTTACTCATTCTCGGTTTGGAAAACGAGGCGATGCTGTCCAGAATCAGAATGAGAAGAAGAAAATAGATGCCGGCTGGTTTTTGAAGAACATCTGTGCACTTATTACCAAGAAGTAATAAGAAGGATACAACTATGGAGGGACATGGGCAGCCAAAGCTTATGAACTTGGAACTGAAGTTTGGAGTTATTTCTTGTCCAAACTTCAGTTGAACCTCCCTTTTGGAGTAGGTCAGTTCCTACAGATTCCTTTTTTTAGAAAAAAAAGGGGGCCACAACAAGCTCTCAACAGATCTGGACTTTAGAACCAAGCAAAGATTGGCGACGGACTTCAAACGCTTGACGGGAAGAGAGCGAAAGTTTTCACTTTCCGTACAACAACATAATGTATGTTGACTGTATATGCCAAATGTAATAAAATGACTTTGGTGCAATCTTAAGTTCTCTTTATTTAAGCGTCTTCAGTTTTCTTCCTTCTGCTGTCGGCACCCTTAGATATAAGAATCTATTTAAAGATTTATTTCTAGCAGTTTCTGTTCCAGATTGACACACACGCACCCCTTCAGCTTGATATCATCTTCTTTTAATGATCCCATAATCCCTTGCGGGGTGGAGCCTGAGAAACTGAATGGAGCTGTTTACTGGCCGGATGCCACTCCTGTCACCAATGCAGAGTTTTATTCAGCAGATATATTCTCATTATGCCCAGAGAGAGAAATATCTGCCTTTACCTAGGATTGAACTCACAGCTCCACCTGTAGGCCACTGCACCACGCTTCAACTTGATATGACTGACACTAAATCTAGGATCTCTGAAGTCTTAGGCTAATATTCTGAAATTGGTTTACTTGATCCTGGACCTTCAGATGCCACTTAACTCTTACCGAAAAGAATAAAGCCAACTGCAGGCTTTACAACCGTCCATTTAGCAATTGTTCGAAGTTACGACGGCACTGGGGGAAAAAGGGACTTGCAACTGATCCTCGCACTTACAACTGTTTCAGGTCATCTCATCCAAATTTGGGTTATTTACAACCTTCCCAGCTAGCTTCCAACAAGCAAAGTCAATGAGGGAAGCCAGTATTCACTTAATGATCGCACAATTCCCGTAAGAACTGCAGTGATTTTCTGAACAGTGGCCAAACAGGTAAAATCAGGTGCAACTCACTGAACAACTGTCTTGCTTAGCAACAGGATGTCAGGCTTCCAAGTAACATACCCATAGCAAACAGAACTCCGAGGCAGTAGATTACTTAAAGAACAGTTTTATTAGATATATCATATTGGTACGGACTGGTGAAAACCGATTCTATAACTATTCCCATGGTTTTCGCCTAATTAAAGTTTTCCCCCCTTTTCTCAAACAATCAGTCACATGGTCCAATCAAAGTTCTGACCGGTTGCTTGGTAACTTCACTCCTCTTCTCTCCAGCCACCTGTGAGAATGTCCTTGGTTCCCAGAGGAAACTGTTTTGTTTTGGCTACAAATCTCCCCCTCCCCCTGCCTTGCCAGTGGTGGGATTCAAATAATTTAACAACCGGTTCTCTGCCCTAATGACCAGCTGGGTAGCCATGGCTTGGTGGTCATGTGACTGTGCGGGCGTGGCCGACTCAACGTCACATCGATGGGTGCTTCGCCTGAGCTGCTACAATGTAATAAGGGTTAACCAGAGAGGCAGTTTCTGTAAGCAGGGCAATCAAGATCAGGCTAGAAACAACACCAGAATGTTTCCTTCCTGCCTTCCTTACAGGATTAGCCATGTAAAGTGGGGAAAAATAGCAAAAGGAGATATTTTTCCCCCAACAACCGGTTCTCCAAACTGCTTAGAAAGTTAACAACCAGTTCTCCCGACTAGGTGCAAACTGGCTGAATCCCATCACTGCCCCTACCCCAGCTATCTCTATTCCCCCCCTCCCTACCCACATCTGCATTCTGGCAACGCTAAAGCCCCATAGATGGCCTCAGTCAGGGCAGTTTCAGAGTTGACCCAAAAGTTCTGGTATCAAGTGTTGTAAATCGAGGACTACCTGTGCAACAGAAAATTCATCTATAGCGGTAGGCAATCGATTACTTATACCAGGGGTGTCCAAACTTGGGAACTTTTTACAGGCCGATATCTCTTCTGAACACAGATTATAAAATATTTGCTAAGGTACTAGCCAACAGATTGATGCCGGTTATTCAAGAGATTATTCATCATGATCAAGCAGGATTTATTGAAGGCAGACATATGAAGGAGAATGTAAGGCAACTCATAGATTTAATTGACTATCTTGATAAAAATAAGCAGATCTCTGCAGTGCTGGTTTTCTTGGATGCAGAGAAGGCCTTCGATCGAGTGAATTGGAACTTTCTAACCAAGACTTTGGAAAAGATGGATATGGGACCACGATTGCGGCAGGCGATTGGAGCAATTTATCAGCAACAAAATGCACAACTTATTATTAATGGAGATTTGTCAACAATTTTCGAGATACAAAAGGGCACAAGCCAAGGTTGCCCATTATCCCCATTGTTATTTATTTTAACTTTGGAAGTCTTGTTGAACGCAATTCGGGACTCAAAATCCTTAGATGGCATAGCTATCAGGCAAAAGGAATACAGAACTAGAGCATTCGCCGATGATCTGGTTGTTACCCTTTCACATCCTTTGAAATCGATAATCCAGATGAAAAATATCATAATAGAATTTGGCATGGTGTCTGGGTTTAGACTAAATCAAAACAAAACGAAAATGATGGTTAAAAACATGACAGAGACTCAAAGAAAGAGACTTGTAAGTTTAGCAGGTTTTGAAATAGTTTCTAAAGTTAAATATTTAGGAATACAAATTTCAGAATCAAACACAAAACTTTTCTCAAATAACTATGAAGTGTTGTGGCAAAAGATACAGAAAGATCTTGAAGCGTGGAAAAAGTTACAATTGTCTTTGCTTGGAAGGATCTCAGCAATTAAAATGAACATTTTACCTAGATTTATCTTTCTATTCCAGATGATTCCGGTGCTTAAGTCAGATAAGTCCACAAGTCTTAAAGTTCCCAAGTTTGGACACCCCTGACTTATACTGTTACTTTTTTGCAGGTACAAATTAACACGAAGTGAATAATTTCTGCATTTATCTCAAAGCTCTTTCGTCGATACGCATGCTAAGAGCACATAATACTAATGGAAAAAATGTTCTTTCATTGGGTTGGTATATTTTCTCAGTTAATAACCAGGTTCCGTGTCCTGAGCGTTCTCTCTGTCCACTTTTATTGTGTTATTTAACTGGTGCAGAGGGACATTTTATTGTGATGACACCACAACACGAGATAAAATCGGTACCGGCTTTCCAACGTATTTGCATCTCGCAGATTGGAAAGTCGGAGGAATTGTTGCATCTAAGATTTTTTTTTTCCATTATAATTATTGGCTCTGGTTTGCCTTTTGAGACACCTCCTCCTTCCCCTTCCTTTTTTTAATTTCTAATCAGCTTCTGAAATTGTTCTCAAGTCCATTTTTCCCCTTCTTATTTAAACGCCACTTTCTCCTCCTGGGCTGCTCTCGTTTTATCGAGCACGGGGGGAAAAAATGTTTTCTGAGCAACGTGCAATCTGCAAAGTCAAATGGTTCTCCAGGGCGACATATCACAACGTTGCTGTTTTCTGCTACACAATCTTGTCCAACGGCTTGGGACTTAGGAGAGTTTACAACTGTGGGGGTAAATGCTTTTTCTGCCCATTTTCCTTTGGGGCACTGATAAAAACTAGAAATCTCAGTACCTATGGAGGTTCTCGGCAGAGGTGGTGTCTTTTCCTTTACTTTACTTTATTTCGTATTTCTAGACCGCCCCCTCTCCCAAAAGGGACTCGGGGCGGTGTACAGTCAAGCTAAAACACAAATAAGATACATATCAATAAATACATAAATACATAAATAGAGGAGGCTATATACAACTGTACCATCAAGCAAAGTATTAAGAGCAAATTTAAAAACAACCCCTAAAAATACCCCAAAATTAAATTTAAAATAATTACCCATAAAATTCCCCAAGTAAAATATCTGCCAGGAGGTAAGATAAAACTATGCGTGGGCCAGGCCGGCTAATCGAAACAAGTGAGTCTTTAGTTTTTGTCCGAAGGAGCGGAAGTCGGTGGTAGTTCTAATGTCGGGGGGGAGGTCATTCCAGAGGGTTGGGCCCATCACAGAGAAGGCTCTACTCCTAGGCGCCGCCCGTTGACATTGCTTGGTGGACGGCACCCGGAGGAGTCCCTCCCTGTGGGAGCGGATTGGTCGCAGGGATGTATGCGGTAGGATGTGATCCCGCAGGTAGCTAGGTCCTGTGCCATGGAGCGCTTTAAAGATGGTGATCAACACCTTGAAACGCACCCGAAAAACCACAGGCAGCCAGTGCAGCTCGCGCAGGAGAGGTGTTATGTGGGAGTACCTACTACTCCCCATGATGGCCCGCGCGGCTGCATTCTGAACTAGCTGTAGTCTTCGGGCGCGTCCCAGGTGAAGCCCCATGTAGAGGCCTAAGGCGTTTCCATGACTACTATCACCTTGAGAAGGGGAGGGAAATTCCATGCATACTTTTGGCCAAAGTAAAAATCTCATATTTCTCTACTGGGATGTGAATGTGCATGTCCAGAACCCTGCCATAACATCCCGTTGGAGAATGTGATTGATGACCTCAGCCAGAGGGGAGGGGGCGCAGGGGTAAAGTTCACGACGCCATTAAGTGTGATTTAGTTTCAGCTGCACAGAAGTCCGTGCTAAGATGTTAGTCCTAATAAACGAATGGTTTTACTTTGAATTTCGTCCCTGGGCTCGTAAATTAATTAGGGCAACTCTTGGAACCTTCACAGGTGGGTTGCCAATTTCTTTAACTACCCATTCGGGTGCCCTCCCGTCGCCACTACTACCGGTTCGGCTGATCCAGGACGAACCAGCAGCAGCCCACTTCTGGTTTTCAGTCATCCATGGTCATGGTTGTCCCAAAAATGCCTTTTTTTTCATGGCACAACTGGATTTTCTGGTTTTTCTTTGAAGATGCTTTGCTTCTCATCCAGGAAGCGTCTTCAGCTCCAACTGGATGGTGGGGAATGGAAAGATTTATACTCCTTGCAGACGGATGGTCATTTGCATTCTTTTTAGAGAGTTGTTGAGGCCTGTTGGAGGTTTGTCTGTGTCCTCGGGGTCACCTGAGTGATGCAAATGGGCGTGGCGCAGTGGTGGTATTCAGCCAGTTCGGACCAGTTTGGGTGAAAACGGTAGTGGCGACCTGCAGGTCTACGCCATCCTATTCAGCCGGGTTTTCTAAGCCGCGTGCATGTGTGCCAGCAAAATGCATGCACGGAAGGCATGCATGCTCATGAAGCAAGTATATGCGCGTGCTCACAGTTTCGGTGCGTGGCGAACCGGTGGTAAAAACATCTGAACCCCACCTCTGGTGTGGAGCCTTCTTGGAACTACTGAAAGGACTGTGTTGTAGGCTGGAGATAGATGGTGTAATATCCTTCCCCCTCTGAGAGAGGGCTGCTCAGTTTTGACATAGAGGGCCTCTCTCAAACCAGCAGTCCTCTCTGTCCAAAATGTGGACTTTTCTGTCTTCAAAAGAGTGGGCTTTATCTTTTCAATGCAGAGGGACTGCTGAATCTAGTCCTGGTGGATTGGTTCTCCTACGTTGTGCCATGTGAAGTGGTGGTTTTGTTTCCCCAATGTACAGATCAGCACAAGGCTCACTGCATTGTACTGCATATATTACGTCACTCACTGTGTGATCCTGATGACACAAATAAACCTCCAGGTGACCTTAACGACCCACTAAAAGGATGCAAATGACCAGGTGTCCGGAAGGAGTATAAACCCTTCCATCCTCCACCATCCAGTTAGAGCTGAAGAAGCTTCTTGGATGAGAAATGAAATGTCTTCAAAGAAAAAGCAGTTGCCTCTTGAAAAAAAAATACATTTTGTTGTGGCCCGCCAGCGGCCAGAGGAGCTGGCAGAAGATTTGGACAGTGAGGAGGTTGAGAAGGAACATGGGCCAGTCCTGGAGTCTGGGGAAGACTCTGATGAGGGCTGGAGGCAGAGAGGAGGCCAGAGCCATATTCCAGTTATCAGCTGCCTTCAGAGTCAAACATCAGTAAGGCAGACAAAGAGCTGGAGTCTGTTCCCAGTGTGCCCATGTGCAGAGTTGCCAGACGAAGGGAACAGCTAAAGAACAAGGGTCGACTTGAGAGGAAGGCAGGGGTGGGTTTCAAAATTTTTTAGAACCTCTTCTGTAGGTGTGGCTGCTTTGTGGGAGTGGCTTGCCAGCCATGTGACCAGGTGGGAGTGGCTTGCCAGCCATGTGACTGGGTGGGTGTGGCCAACTTGTAAAATGTGGTGAAACTCACTTAACAACGCTCTTGCTTAGCAACCAAAATGTTGGCTCAGAAACTCTGGCATTTGAAGCACGCAAGTCTTAAAGCTGTCAGGTTACAAGACCTTTGCATCCCTAACCCTTTAGAAAATAAATCCCTAGAGGTGTTCAAACTTGACAGCTTTAAGACTTTTGGACTTCAACTCCCAGAATTCCTCCTCCACCTCCAGTAATGTTGGCTCAGGAATTCTGGCATTGAAGTGTGCAAGTCTTAAAGCTGTCAAGTTACAAGACCCCTGCAACCCTAACCCTTTAGAAAAAAAAACCTAGAGGTGTTCAAACTTGACAGCTTTAAGACTTGTGGACTTCAACTCCCAGAATTCCTCCTCCAGTCATGTTGGCTCAGGAACTCTGGTATTGAAGTGTGCAAGTCTTAAAGCTGTCAAGTTACAAGTCCCTTGCAACCCTAACCCTTTAGAAAAAAAACCCAGGGGTGTTCAAACTTGACAGCTTTAAGACTTGTGGACTTCAACTCCCAGAATTCCTCCTCTCACTCTTCATCTTGATGATGTGCGGATGGGCAGAGGGAGGGAGCTGGAACCGGTTCTAAACGGCACTGTAGATTTGAGGAACCTCTTCTATAGAAGAGCTTAGAACTGGTCGGAACCCATCCCTGGAGTAAGGCACAGGTGGACGATGAATGGTCCCTCCCAGAGGGAATAAAAGAGGAGCGAAAAGGGGAGTGGAATTTGCAGGAGACAATTAGTTAGAGCTGAAGAAGCTTCTTGGATGAGATGCAAAATGTCTTCAAAAGAAAAACCAGAAAGCCCAGTTGCCTCTTGAAAAAAAAGCACATTTGGAACAAACATGACCTGGAGGACTGAGAATCTCCATAGACATTTAAACTTGATTGTTTTCTTGCAGACCTTTTATTACCCAGGTAGGTAACATCATCAGTGATGTTCAGTCTAACCCATATCTTAGGGGTTTCTTGCTTATATACCCCATCGAGTCACAAACCATGATTGATGCTAGCATTTTTTTTGAAATTGCCATCAGCCAGGAGGTTGCAAAACAACTATCGGGATATTTTTCTCATGTGGAAAACTACTACTAATATTAACCCTGAGTCAGTATGATTGACCAAACTTTAATACTCATTACTTAAGGTAGAAGCAATGTATATGCTTATGTTTATTTCATTTTTTAAATTATGCATTTACAAGATACAATTATAAGCATTCTAGCTTGCTTTTCAATCAAAAAATGTGATAAAACGAAACAACTTTAATGTCCTATATATAATCCTCTTTCCTGCTTACTGAACCAAGTCAGATATTTTGCCTCTTGGTTGACATTTCTGTTAATTAGAGTGATTGATTAATTCCATTAATGTATTTATTAGCACAACCAATTGATCAGGCCAATAAATAAAAATTTTACATGAGTCAGTGCACAAACTTTTTCGGAGCGAGGGTCGCACACTAAACCTTTTCGGTGCTTGAAAAGGTTGGAAGGTGTGCATTTAAAAAAGCAATAAATTTGAAAGTGCTGAAATGGAGGTGAAGGGGAGGAAGAATTTGATAGTAAAACGTAACAATGAAAAACATCAGACATCACTTTACCAAAGGTACTCTTCCCATCTCATCTAAACATCTAAAGAGACTCACCTGGAATGCTGCATCCAGTTTTGGTCACCACATTACAGAAAAGATGTTGAGACTTTGGAAGTGTAAAGAAGAGCATGATAGCTGTATTCCAGTATTTGAGGGGCTGATACAAAAGAGAAGGGGGTCAACTTATTTCCCAAAGCACCAGAAGGCAGGACTAAAAGCAATGGATGGAAACTAATCAATGGGAGAAGCATCCTGGAATTGAAGAGAAATTTCCTAACAAGGATAATCAACCAGTGGAATGGAAGTTGCCTTCAGACTTTGTGGGTATTTCATAACTAGAGATTTTTAAGAAGAGACAGCCACCTGTCTGAAATAGTATAGGATACAATACAATACAATAGCAGAGTTGGAAGGGACTTTGGAGGTCTTCTAGTCCAATCCCCTGTCTAGGAAGGAAACCCTATACCGTTCCAGACAAATGGCTATCCAACATCTTCTTAAAGACTTCCAGTGTTGGAGCATTTACAACTTCTGAAGGCAAGTTGTTCCACTAATTAATTGTTCTGTCAGGAAATTTCTCCTCAGTTCTAAGTTGCTTCTCTCCTTGATTAGTTTCCACCCATTTCTTCTTGTCCTGCCCTCAGGTGCCTTGGAGAATAGTTTGACTCCCTCTTCTTTGTGGCAACCCCTGAGATATTGGAAGGCTGCTATCATGTCTCCCTTAGTCCTTCTTTCTATTTCTACTTTCTTTCTACCTCCTATTTCTATCTTCTTTCTGCCTTCTTTCTATCTATCAGGATTTCCTGCCTGAGCAGGGGGTTGGACTAGAGGACCTCCAAGGTCCCTTCCAGCTTCTATTCTGGTTGATTGAGATCATGATAGTTCCGATGATGATTTTCCAAAAGGCAAGTGGACGTTTTTGGAGACCTCTTGAAAACATTTCACTTCTCATGCTAGAAGCTGCTTCTGTCTCTTGCTTGCGCTGTGCCAGACCTAGTCCACCTGCCTAAAGGGGTCCACTTAGAAGTTAAAAATGCCCAATTTGATGGAAAAGGTTTGGGAAACTAGATTAAGACTTGTTCATACGATCAAATCATTGCTTGGCCTGCACAAGATGAAGTTACGTTCATCCCTTCTACAATCAGATATTACAATAGAAATGTGATGGCGAACCTATGGCACACATGCCACAGGGGGCACACACTGACCTCTCTCTGGGCATGCCAGCTGCCTCCCTAGTTCAGCTTCACTGCACATGTGTGCATGCCTCCCGCCGGCCAGCGAGTCATCGGGTCTCTGCCGCGGATGCGCGGGAGTGGGGAGCATGAGGGGGAGTGTGTATATGTGGGGGGGGACATGGCATGTGGGGGGGAACATGCACATGCACAGGGTGGCAGGGGCGCATGTGGGGGACCATGTGTGCATGTGGGGGGGGGCAGGAGACAGAGGCGTGCATGCATGTGTGGGTGGCGGGGCACTTGCAGGGCGCATGTGCACATGCACAGGAGGTGGGGTGCATGTGGGGGGACCATGTGTGCATGCACGGGGGGGCAGGACACAGGAGTGTGCATGCATGCGTGGGGGGAAGGGCATGTGCAGAGAATGTTCGCATGCACAGGGGGATAACGTACATGTGGGGGCACTGCATGTGCATACATGGGGAGCAGGGCACATGCACGGGGGCACATACACATTGCATTTTGGGGGTTCGCACATGTACTGGGTCCGGAAAAGGTTAGCCATCACTGCAATAGAGTATTTTCAACTGGTAATACAATAAAGGCTACTTACCGTATTTTTCGAAGTATAAGATGCACCTTTTCCCCCTCAAAAAAGAGGCTGAAAATCGGTGCATCTTATACACTGAATACAGCATTTTTTGCCTCCTGAAACCCCGCCCCCTTCACCAAAATGGCCATTCATTGCCTTTAGGTGCCTTGGGGAGGGCAGAAAAGAGAGAAAAAGGGGCTGTTTTTTTTGCTCGTTTTTGCCCCACCCAATAGGAGCACTCTACAAGCCTCCTAAAAGCTATTTATGCCCTTTTTGTGGGGGGAAACGGTCCCATTTTAACCAAAAAAGGGTCATTTTGGGGAGGTTTACAGAGTGCAAAAACTTTTTTTTTTTAATTTGCCTCTTCAAAATCTTGTTGCGTCTTATACTCTGAAAAATACGGTATATAAACACACACCTGAGGTCCTATCAGTAGAAAAATCTCAGCCTGATTTCTCACCCTCTTCCCCCAAGTAGATTTTCCTTCTGTGTGAAGCCTGCCGCAGTTTTTCCTCTTCTTTTCCCCAGTTCAAAATCCCTTTGCTGCATTTATTGGGTAATGGCCTCCACTGAAAACCACAGTCAAATACTATAATAATATTGTATTATGGGAATATTAATTATTTCAGCAAGTGGAAGGAAGACAGTCAATAATATATGTAATTTGTAACTGTCAGCAAAGGCAGGGCAGGGGAAACAAAAACCCTGCCTGTTTAATTTCTTTTTCTTTTTCTGTCTTTGTGTGTGTGTGTGTGTGTGTGTGTGTGTGTGTGCACTGTGGAAAAAGCTTTGGTTTACATAAAGTTTTTTTAAATTGTCTCTTTGAAGCTGGCAGAAAATTCTTTATCTGAATTGTCAGGATAATAGATGGGGCCGGCATAAATATTTGCATAACTTTTATCAAACTGATGCACTTAGCTGATTGAATGCTTCATTCTTTTTAAATTTTAGGAGGGATGGTAATAATTCAGAAGTAAATAAAAAAAATGTGTCACCTGTAGGCAATTTTCGGCTGACCATCAGACTTTGCCATGATTTGCACTGAATGGAATTAAGAGTTCATTGTAAATGTTTATCCAGTTTTTACAGATATATTTCGTAGCCAAGTCCTGCCTTTTCTTTCTTTCTTTCTTTCTTTCTTTCTTTCTTTCTTTCTTTCTTTCTTTCTTTCTTTCTTTCTTTCTTTCTTTCTTTCTTTCTTTCCTTCCTTCCTTCTTTCTTTCTGCTCCTCCTCCTCCTTCATCTCTCCCTGCATTCTCTTTTTCGTCCTCCTCCTCTTCCTCCCCCTTCTCTTCCTTTCCTTCCTCCTCCCTCCCTCTCTCCATGCTTCCTTCCTCCTCCTCCTCCCTTCCTTTCTCCCTCCATTCTCTCTTTTTCCCTTTCCTCTTCCTCCTCCTTCTCTCCCACCTTCCTTCCCTCCTTCCCTCTCTCTCATTCCTTCCTTTATTTCTCCTCCTCTTCCTCCTTCCTTCCCTCCCTCCCTCCCTCCCTCTCCTTCCTTCCTTCCTTCCTTCCTTCCTTCCTTCCTTCCTTCCTTCCTTCCTTCCTTACTTACTTACTTACTTACTTACTTACTTACTCCTCCTTCTCTTCCTCCCCAAAAACCAATTGGTTGAGCAAAAACAGCATGGTTGATTCTTAGGCTTTTAATAACTGGCCTTGTCTATGGAGTTTGGTAATGTATCTGATCTCCTATTAACAGCCATGCAAATTGCTGTTACTGAAAGTCCAGCCATGTGGGTTAATTCAAAAGATGACCATCTTTTCATTTCTCCAATCTTTGAGAAATGGGCTCCTGCTAAATAGTAGCATTCAAGGGTAGACGACCTCCAAATGTTCTCCAGATGTTTGGGATTTCAACTCAAGCCACTTTTAAATGATCTGTCACTATTGTTGTATGTACATTGAGAGCTTATGCCCTGGAAGCTCTGTAATCACACTTGGCCAATAAAGAATGCTATTCTATTCTATTCTATTCTATTCTATTCTATTCTATTCTATTCCATTCTATTAATCTTCTCTTCACCTCTCCTCTCCTCTCCTCTTCTATTTCTATTTCTATTCTATTGCATATTTTGTATTCCATATTTTCTATCCTATCCCATCCCATCCCATCCCATCCCATCCCATCCCATCCCATCCCATCCCATCCCATCCCATACCATACCATACCATACCATACCATACCATACTATACTATACTATACTATACTATACTATTCTACTCCATTCTATTCTATTCTATTCTATTCTATTCTATTCTATTCCATTTCATTAATCTAATCTAATCTCTTCTCCTATTTCTGTTTCTATTCTATTGCATATTTTCTATTCCATATTTTCAATCCTATCCTATCCCATCATATTCTATTCTATTCTATTCTATTCTATTCTATTCTATTCTATTCCATTCCATTCCATTGATCTTCTCTCCTCTCCTCTCCTCTCCTCTCCTATTTCTATTTCTATTTTATTGAATATTTTCTATTCTATTCTATTCTATTTTATTCTATCCTATCCTATGCTACCCTATTCTATTCTATTCCCTTATCTATTCTATTCTATTCTATTCTATTCTATTCTATTCTATTCTATTCTATTCTATTCTATTCTATTCTATACTATTCTATTCTATTCTAATCTAATCTATTCTATTCTAAATTGTTATTCTACTCTACTCTATATTCTTATTATATTCTATTCTAGTATTCTATTCTATTCTATTCATACTTTCTATTCTATTCTATTCTAAATTTTCTCTTCTCTTCTACTGTATTGTATTCTATTCTTTGTTCTTCGGCGGAAAACTAACATGTGCAGGTAAACATCGAAGGAAGCAAATTTTCTCCTTTGAACACCCAGGTCAACCTGAGATGTGGTGGATAGTCCTACAACAAGGCAAGCAGAGGTAAGTCCTTGACTTCCAACAGTTCATTTAGTGACCGTCCAAAGTTACAACGGCACTCCAAAAAGTAAGCTACGACCATTTTTCACAGCCACAAACTTTGCAGCTTCTCCATGTTCACATGATGGAATTCAGATGCTTGGCCACTGACTCATATTTATGACCATTGTTGTGCCTCAAGGTCATGCGATCTCCTTTTGCGACCTTCGGAACAAGCGAAGACAATGGGGAAGACAGATTCACTTAACAACCGGGTTACTAACAACGATGCACCGTAGCAAGACTGTCCTTGAAATGGGGCAAAGCTCAGAGAACAAATATCTCGCTTAACAACAGAAAGTCTAGGCTCCGTTGTGGTCATAACCCGAGGACTCCCTGTAGATCATCGCCTGGCTTTTGTCAGTCCACGGAATAAAAAGTAAGTTTTTGTAATTGAAAATTAATTCATACCGCAAACTGCAGTCAATAGACAATTACTAAGATACAGTACTGTGTTTATTTGCTTGATAGAATTTGGCTGACAATTTATAAGGGGGAAGGCAATTATCTTCCTGTGCAAAGAATGGACAGGAGAGATGGGACTTAATTACTGAGCAACCTCTTTTCATGAATATTTTTATGGCGTGTAATAAGCTTCAAATGAATACCCATCGACATAAAAATCCCGCTTTGAATGACCTAAAATTGTCACCACCATCAATATTATTAAGAAGAAACCAGACTGGGTTTTGGTGTGTTGCTTGTTCAGAGGTGGCATTCAGCCAGTTCTGACTGGTTCTGGAGAACCGGTAGCAGAAATTTTGAGTACTTTGGAGAAGGGAGGAGGAGCTTCCGGGAGGGAATGGCGGCTTGCCTCTAAGCTCCGCAGGACCGCGGGGGCTTTTTGAGGAGTAGGGATGCTGCCGGCCCTGTTTCCACCTCGAGGGCCGGGGGAGTCTGTTGGCGACCACCCCTGGCGTCGTCCTGGATCCAGGTTGGTGCACCGGGGCGGTCGGATAGCCGGATGGGAGTAGGAGAATGGCCGGCTGGAGCTGGAGCCGGGAAGACCGTTCGGAGGACCGCTCGGAGCTGGCGTTTGGCGTTTGGAGTTGGTATCTTCCGAGCGTTTTTGAACGGCTTCGTGTGAGGTGGTGGGGGACGGAGTGAAATGGAGGAATAGCGGGGGAACAGCAGCGTTGGGACGACCCTGATAACCCGAGCAGCCCAAAGGCGACGGCATGGAGGCGGCGGTGGCGGTGGCGGTTGGAGACGCCAAGCGCCGAACTCCTCAGTCGCCATAAGCACCAGACCAGCAGGGGCGGGCCGCGAGAGGGAGTATGAGGCCCGAGGCGCAGAACGGCGCCGGAAGACCCTAGGAAGATTGTGGAGGAGATTGGGACAGTCCTACGGACCTCGGAACACGGCTTTGGGTCTGGGTCGCCGAGTAGGCAGAGGGTCACTCGCGACGAAGGCAGGTCGTGGAGGGGGAGATGCTGGAGAAGCGAGTGGCCACACGCCTAAGGTTTTGACTCTCCCCACCGTTTTGCTTTGCTTTTCTGACAACTTGCCCCTTGCCTCTTCCACTCGTTTATTCCGAGCTACTAACTTGACCATCCTGACTTTGGGCTTACTTCTACCGTCCACCATGAATTATATCTCAGCGCCATCTACAGACCAGCTGGCAAACCCAACACCCCATCCTTTCCATCAGGGATGGTTAACTACCCCCCTTTTGTAGGGAATCCGGCTTATAAAATCAGAAGAAACAACTACAGAAAAACAACCACAGCACCTGAAAACACATGCGGCCCTGTATGTAACAAGATAATATTTATTCGAGGTTAGATCTGCTGCGGCTGCGAGAGTCCCCCCTCTCACAGATATGGCCCTCTGCCCTTTCAAGGGCCCACCTTAATGACGGGTTTGTTAACCCAGAGAGGTGGAGGAAACGGAAGCTCAGGGGATTTTTAATAAAAACCTTTTTAACAGTTTTAGGGGGCTCCAAAGGAGAGGGGAGGGTTAAACAGACCAGGAATGGGATTAGTGCCAGGCGAACAGGTGTGGTCAGGAGGGGAGTGAGCGGAGCGAGGGAGAGGGGGGGAATTAAATTCCTACAGAGGGCTTTGTTATACCAACGGTCGTAGGGAGGGGTAGGTGCGAGGACACACATAATACCTGCAGTCGGTTGGGAGACCGTGGTCGTTGGACACGCCCGGTCATTTGTACCAACCCCCGCATACTAGGTGGCCAGGATCTACAGAGCCAGGGCCTGAGGCTGATGCTGTGTAATGCGAGGTCTGTTGTCAACAAGGCCCCCCTCATAAAAGACCTGATTTCTGAGGGGGAGCCTGACCTCGCAGGAATAATGGAGACCTGGTTGGGCCACGAGGGTGGCTTGCCCCTCGTGGAAATGTGCCCACCAGGCTACCGTGTATTCCACCAGCCACGGGCCCAGGGGAGGGGTGGTGGGGTAGCGGTGATCATACGGGAGAGTCTGGAACCGAGAGAGTTCACTGTGCCACAGACATCCGGGTGTGAGTCTCTGAGTGTGAGGTGGGGCCCAGGGAGACAGTTGGGCCTGCTGATTGTATACTTGGCTCCTCGCTATACATCAGCGGCCCTGCCCGAACTCCGCGAGCTGATCGCAGAGATGGCAGTTGAGACCCCCAGACTGTTAGTTATGGGGGATTTCAACTTGCCGTCGATGGGAGAAGCATCCGAGGTGGTTCGGGAGTTCATGGCTTCCATGACAGCCATGGACCTGACTCAATTAATTCAGGGCCCCACGCACGAGGGAGGTCACACACTGGATCTTGTTTTTGTCTCTGGCCAGTGGGCGAGTGATCTGGGAATAGGGGACTTAGCCATCACACCCCTGTCATGGTCAGATCACTCACTTCTCTGGCTTGACTTCCCTGGTACTACCCCCCACCGCGGGGAGGCGGAACCAGAATGTCCTAGATGGTTCCGCCCCAGGCGCCTGATGGAACCGGAAAGGTTCCAGACGGAGCTTGGGCCACTTCCTGTCGACCTGACCCGCTCCCGGACGGAGGACCTGGTGGCCGCATGGAATAGTGCGGCCGCCAGGGCCCTAGACCGGGTTGCACCTCTGCGGCCTCTCCTGTGGCAAAGAACCACCCTGGCCCCTTGATTTACCGAGGAGCTGAGGGTGATGAAACACCATAAGAGACGCCTAGAGAGCAGATGGAGATCCTCTCGTTCCGAATCTGACCGAGCACAGGTAAGAGCCTATTTAAGGACATACCTTGTGGCATTGAGGGTGGCCAAACTTCGATATTGTGCCGCTCTCATTGCATCCGCAGACAACCGCCCTGCCGCCCTGTTTCGGGTGACCCGCTCCCTTCTATCACAGAGGCCGCGGGAAGCCCCATTGCAGGGCAGGGCAGAGGAATTTGGGGAATATCTGCAGGATAAAATCGCTCAGATCCGGAGGGAATGGGTCTCCCTCAGTGATCCAGGGGAGATGTCTGAGGCCAGTCTTGAGAGACCATTTTGGGAGGAGTTTGACTCTGTTGCCTCCGATGATTTGGACAGGTTGCGTGGGCGACTGCAAGCCACCACATGTTTACTGGACCCATGTCCCTCCTGGCTTGTACTGGCATCCTGGGAGGTCACATGAGGCTGGCTCTTGGGAATGGTGAACGCTTCGTTGAGTGAGGGGTTCCTACCAGCCGCCTTGAAAGAGGCGGTTGTGAGGCCCTTACTCAAGAAGCCTTTGCTGGACCCAACTGAGCTAGCTAATTATCGTCCGGTCTCCAACCTTCCCTTTTTAGCGAAGGTTGTAGAGAGTGTGGTGGCCATGCAGTTCCCACGTCACCTGGAGGAAACTGACTATCTAGACCCGCGCCAGTCCGGCTTCCGACCCGGGCACAGCACGGAGACGGCCTTGGTCGCGTTGGTTGATGATCTCTGGAGAGCCAAGGATAGGGGCTGTTCCTCTATCCTGGTTCTGTTAGACCTCTCAGCGGCTTTCGATACCATCAACCATGGTATCCTACTGCGCCGGCTGGAGGGGTTGGGAGTAAGGGGCACCGTTTTACGGTGGTTCTGCTCCTACCTCTCCGACCGGACGCAATGTGTGTTGGCAGGAGAGCAGAGGTCGACTCTGAGGCCACTCATTTGTGGGGTGCCACAGGGGTCGGTCCTCTCGCCTCTCCTGTTCAACACATATATGAAACCGCTGGGTGAGATCATCCATGGCTTTGGGGTGGGATACCACCTGTACGCTGACGATACTCAGCTGTACATTTCCACCCCGAACCACCCCAACGAGGCCGTTGACTTGATGTCCCGGTGTTTGGAAGCCGTACGGGTCTGGATGGGAGACAACAGACTTAAATTCAACCCCTCCAAGACGGAGTGGCTGTGGCTACCGGCCTCTCGGTTCAACCAGCTGACTCCATCGCTGGCCATTGGGGGCGAGCAACTGGCCCCCATGGAGCGGGCGCGCAATTTGGGCGTCCTCCTAGATGCCCAGCTGTCTATGTCTGACCATGTGGCAGCTGTGGCAAGGGGGGCGTTCCACCAGGTTCACCTGGTGCGCCAATTGCGCCCCCTATTGGACCGGGATGCCCTTCGCACAGTCACTCATGCGCTGGTGACGTCTCGTCTGGATTACTGTAATGCTCTTTACATGGGGCTTCCCTTGAGATGCACCCGAGGACTGCAGTTGGTCCAGAACGCGGCCGCGCGGGCAGTGATGGGGAGTACGAGGTACTCCCATGTGACACCTCTCCTGCGCGAGATGCACTGGCTCCCTATAGTCTTTCGGGTGCGTTTCAAGGTGTTGATCACTATATTTAAAGCGCTCTATGGCACAGGACCTAGCTATTTGCGGAATCGTATCCTGTCCCATACATCCCTGCGACCAATTCGCTCTCACAGAGAGGGACTTCTCCGGGTGCCGTCCACTAAGCAATGCCAGAGGGCGGCGCCGAGGGGTAAGGCCTTCTCTGTGATGGGCCCAGCCCTCTAGAATGACCTCCCCCCCGACATTAGAACAGCTACCGATCTCTGCTCCTTCCGCACGAAACTCAAGACCCACCTGTTCCAACTAGCCGGCCTGGCCTGAATTATAATTATATTTTCTAATCCCCCTGGATAATTTTTAAATTTTAAATTAAGTTTGACTTTGGGTATTTTAATTGTTTTAATTGCATTATGTTGTTCTTAACTAATTGATTATTTATTTATTATGCATTGTACAATGTCTTTGTATATCTCCTCCTCGTTATTTATTTGTTGTGTAATGAATAGTACGCCGCCCCGAGTCCCTTGGTGGAGAGGGAGCGGCCTATAAATTGGATAAAATAAAATAAAATAAATAAATAAATAAATAAACCAGCAAACACCACACCTGACTGGCTCTGCCCCCATCTATTTGCTGCCTCCCGAATCCCAGCTGATTGGCTGGGTCATGTCTTTTGTTGGGTCAATTTCCTCTCCTTTTCCCTATCCCTCCTGCTCTCCCTCCCTCCTTTTCCTCCTCTTTCATTCTTATTCTTGCTCTCCCTCCCTCTCCCTCTTTGTTTAGTTGATATATACACAATGTATCCCATCCCTCCTCCAAGATAACCTTAATTAAGCTTAACATGCTGCATGCACAAATTTTTTAAGCCTACATTTGCGTTTCTTAAGTTTTGTGACAATTTCAGGGCAAAAGGTTCTCTAAGTGAGGTGGGGCTGCCTGCCGCTTACCCTTTATTTCAAGATTCCCAAAGTAGAGAAGCTGTCACCACCTCTGTTTATTTGCACCAATTATCAAATCTCAGCCTGCAGGAAAAACCAGGATGAGTCTGTTCTGACCTAGGCTTCCTGAGGAAGCATAAATCACAATCTTAGTCCCAAAAACCCTCTTTTATTTACATGGCTGTGAACAGCCCACAAGGCTTCACAAATAGTCTGCGAAGGTTCCGACAGATGTCTGCTCGACTTGCCACAGTCTTTCAGGAGAATGTTGATAAACACCCACCTTGTTTCCCTTGGAATGCTGCCAGATACCTAATTGCCAAATGCAGAGCAAGGCCAAATGTAGCACAGAGTCAAACAGAACTTTTCAAAGCTTGAACCGACCAGACGAACTAATTGCTTCCTGTAAAAGCTCACCTCCCGTTCGCTCCTCTTTTATGTCTTATAGGAGGGTCCAAGCATCTCCAAGCCTTACTCCCAAGTCTACCCTGTTTTCTTAATTGTTCTTGCCTTCTGGCAGCTCGGCGCATGCGCACACTGGGAACAGGCTCCAGCTGTTCTTCTTCCTCGCTGATGTCAGGCTCCGGAGGCAGCAAATAAGTACCAGATGGCCTTGGTCCCTTCTCTGCCTCCGATGCAGAGCCCTCATCCGAGCCTTCCCCAGACTCCAGGACTGGCCCATGTTCCTCCCCAACCTCCTCACTGTCCGAATCCGCTGCCAGTTCCCTTGGCCGCCAGCAGACCACAACAGAGTCTTCCAGGTGAAGGAAACAGACCTTTTCAAGAGGTTTGCATGTCTAAGAACTGGATCCTGAGTTACACCCTGTGGTTTGGCCCAAGGGGACCCCCTCCAACCTAGATAAAAAAAATAAATCACCTCCTGTTCAAATGAGCACGTTTATTAAAGGGTTTATTGGTTTAGAATTTGTGTATTTATTAAAGAATCCAGAGACAAGTCAGTTGCAGTTGAGAAGAAAGCAGGGGGTGGATTTTTGCCAAGCAAAGAACGTATTTGGAAATTTATCCTTTGATTCCAATGATGAAGTGGAATTCCTCTTGGGGCCTGCAGCAAACTCTTGCATTTATTCCCCCTGTTTTTAAAAGCCCAGAGAGGATTTGGCTATCCTGCTTCGAAAAAGTAGGATATTAAAACTCCTTGCGTGGACTGACGGCTAAAAAAACAAAAGCAAAATGTTGGAAGCATCCAATGTTTCTGTTCGTGGAATGGACAATTGAATCAGAATACAGCTGGAAGGCACCTTGGAGGTCTTCTAATCCAGCCCCCTGCTCAAGCAGGAGAGCCTATACCATTTCAGACAAATGACTGTCTTGTCTGTTCTGAAAAGCCTCCAGTGATGAAGCACCTACAACTTATGGTGGTAAGTTGTTCCCCTGGTTAATTGCCCTCACTGTTAGGAAGTTTCTCCTTAATTCCAGGTTGCTTCTCTCTTTGGTTAGTTTCCATCCATTGCTTCTTGCCCTGCCTTTTGGTGCTTTGGAAAATAAGTTGTCCCTCACTTCTTTGTGGTAGCCCCTCAGATACTGGAATACTGCTACCATGCAGGAGTGGGCAGTGACGTTTAAAGACCATTCTTTGGTGATTTGCATCATTATGACAATTTCATTTAATTTAGAGCAGTGTTAAACAAGGGCCAAAAGAAATCCGCTCCCTGCAATCGTCAGCTATCTTTGATAGAGAGAATATCTGAGTTGTAATGAATCCCAGGGGACAGATAGCTCTGCAGCAGAATTTCATGCACATAAAAGATTCCCCCACACACACCGCCACATCAATTTGATGTTTCAATTCTCACTTCAGGCATCCTGGCAAACTCGGGATCATTTTGATTTGGGCAGAAATATCCAAAAATTGTGAACTGTCTCTTTGAAAGAAGAAGCTGGACTCTGTCTGGCATTTAAAAACCAACAACAACTAACCAAGTATTTGTCAGTAGAAAGTCTTTTACAAAACATTATACAGTTCCGATGAAGATGTGTTGTGTTAAATCATAGCTAAACTTCAACTGGAGGTGAAGCCCCTAATAAAGACACATATGAACAGATAGACTCGATCCATCAGAAGAGAGCTGAAAGGGACCTTGGAGGTCTTCTAGTCCAGCCCCCTGCTCAAGCAGGAGACTCTATACCAGCGATGGCAAACCTTTTTTGGCTCGCGTGCCACAAGTGGGGGGAGCGCAGGGGGGTCGTGTGCGGGCGTGCCGCACCCATAATGCAATGTGTGACCTCCCAGTGCGCATGCGTGCACAATGCGTGCCCCCCCATTTTTACATGCTTTTTTCGCTCTCCCCAGGCTCCAGAGGCTTTATAGGAGCCTGGGGAGGGCGAAAAGAGCCTCCCCCACCCCCCCGGAGGCCCCCCGGACCATCCGGAGGCTTCCCTGAAGCCTTCGGAGCGCTCAAAAGGATCCTCCGAGCAAACCGGAAGTGACTTCCGGGTTGCTCAGAGGGTCATTTTAAGCACTCTGAAGGCGTCAGGGAAGCCTCCGGATGGTCCCTGAAGCCTCCGGAGGGCCTCTGTGGGGGGGGGGGGGGGTCGGGGAGGCTCTTTTCGCCCTACCCAGGCTCCTATAAAGCCTCTGGAGCCTGGGGAGAGCCGAAAAATGGCTTTTAAAAAGGTGAACTCAGCTGACAGGAGAGCGCCTCGCGTGCCCTGACAAATGGCTCCGCATGCCACCTGTGGCACGCGTGCCATAGGTTCGCCATCACTGCTCTGTACCATGTCAGGTAAGTGACTGTCCAGTCTCTTCTTAAAAAACCTCCAGTGATGGAGAACCCACAACTTCTGAAGGCAAGCTCTTCCAGTAGTTAATTGTCCTCACTGTTAGGAAGTTTCTCCTTAGTTCCAGGTTGCTTTTCACCTTGATTAGTTTCCATCCATTGCTTCTTGTCCTGCCTTCTGGTGCTTTGGAGAATAGGTTGTCCCTCACTTCTTTGTGGCAGCCCCTCAGATACTGGAATACTGCTACCAGGCAGTGGTGGGCTGCTACCGGTTCGCCCGGATTCAGAAGAACTGGTAGCTAATGTTACGGCCGGTTCAGAGAACCTCAAAATCCCTTCCCTGGCTGTGCATACTGGGAACAGGCTCCCACTGTTCTTCTACCTTGCTGATGTCAGGCTCCGGAGGCAGAAAATAACTACCAGATGGCCTTGGTTCCTTCTCTGCCTCCCACCCTGCCCTCTCCCAGGAATCTCCATGCAGCCTGTATTGGATGCTAGGACTCGTGTGAAGGCTCAGGGGGCGGGGGGGAAACGGATTTCCTGGAAGTCCCAGAAGGCCAGAAATGGGCCCAATTTTGGCCTCTGGAAGCAGTTTTCACCCTCCCAGAGGGTCGAGGAATGTCTCCGGAGCTTGGGGAAGGTGAAAAATCTCCTCCCTCCACCATGGTGCTGGAGGCCCGCCAGGCCACGCCCACCATGGCCACGCCCACCCAGCAACCAGGCACTTGCTGACGTTTTTGAAGTCCACCCCTGCTATCAATGTCCTCTACCCCAGTCCTTCTTTTCTCTAGAGGGGCCACGCCCTAATGCTCCAACCGTTCTTCGTATGTTTTTGTCTCCGGGCACTTCCGTTGGTCATGTGGCCAGCATGGCTAAAACGCCAAAAGCACAAGGAACGCTGTTACCTTCCCACCTAAATGGTAGCTATTTATCTGCTCGCATTTGCATGATTTCGAACTGCTAGATGGGCAGGAGCTGCAACAAGGAATGGGAACTCACCCTGTCACGTGCACTCGGGCCTCGAACCTGTGCTGTCAGCCCTGCAACTGACAAGCTCAGGGTCTTTAACCCGCTGAGCCATCACACCCCTGTGACATGTTGACATTCATATAAGAGCATAAGTCTGTTGACCATCTAAGTTGGTTAATAAGATTTCTGTTTGTTGACAAATCAGGACTTCTCTTTCCAATTTTGCCCCCCCCCTTTTTTTTTTTTTTCCTTTTTAACGTACATCTCAAATAGCTAAGTTTGCTTGCATCCTTTTTCCTCCCACGGGTCCTTTTTAGGCTTGCGAAAAGATCTCTAGAAGTTTAGACTATTGTAATCTCCAGCCTTGTTGTTGCATCAATCTCTCTTTTTTATTATTATTATTTTCCCCAACATCTGTCTAGAAAAATTAGGACCATAGCAGCCGGAAAAATGCAGCCAGCGTTCTGAAGGTAATGCTTAAATCCAATTGTGTTTCTCTTTTAATTTCCCTTAAAAAAATATTGATTTTTTTTTAAAGGGGAGGAGTGAAGATAAGAGTCTATACTTGCAGGTTTTAAATTCGCTCCCCCCCCCTCCATGAAATCATCTTGATATTTGTCCTTTTCATAAAGAACCGTTCCCTTGTGGAATAAAAGTTCCTACAATATCCAGTGCAAGAGAAGAGCTGAAAATGTATTGATTAAGGAGGCTGGAAATTTTAATTGGTTCCAATAAAGAATGGATTTTACATCCCATGTTCGTCTCTCTCTCTCTCTCTCTCTCTCTCTCTCTCTCTCTCTCTCTCTCTCTCTCTCTCCCTTTTCTGTCTCTCTCTTCCCCTCCCACCCTCTTTCTCTCTCCCTCTTCCCTCTTTCTCTCTCTCTCTTCCCCTCCCTCCCTCCTTCTCTCTCTCTCTCTTTCTCTCTCTCTCTCTCTCTCTCTCTCTCTCTCTCTTTCGTGCTTCTAAAAATGTGTGATCGTTAATCTCATCCTTTACACCAACAAAAGACACAAAATTAAACAGAGGCTGAAGGAAGAGATTTCTGGTTGAGGGGCCCTTTGGCTGAAGTTTATTTACTGCTTTTAATCAAGCTGGCTTCCTTTTAGTATCTGCAAACATCTTGTCTTACTTCTCCCCCAGCGTGGCAAAATGTAGTCACGTCAGTCACGTCCAAGTTATATGAGGAAGGGGAGGGAAAAAAAAAACACAAAACAAGCAACCACCATTCTAAAGACTTGTCTTTCTTTCTTGCGTCTGTTCAGCTGATTGAGCCAAAAACCTCTAGAGATTTTTTTTCCAATGCTCTTCGATTTGAAGTGCGCACCGCTTCAAAAGCACTCTTCAATCACCAAAACGTAAAAACAAAAGAACTATTAAAACCTGGCAGAATCCAGACAAATCCACTGTGGCATTTGATATGAGGAGCCATCTGGGTTTTTCAGGAAATTTCTTCCCTCGTTTTGTCCCTTTTTTTTTCCCAGTTGGGAATTGAATTTCTTTTTCCTAATTTTTTTCCTTGGGGGGAAAAATGGTGAAGTGTGAGTTTGCGCCTAATAGGGTTTTGATTGTGATATGTTTGCTATTGGCCTTTCGTAGTGGATACCCGTTTTTGGCATTTGATTGTGGGCACGGTAGTCAGCTTAACACAATTTCACATTTCAAGATATTAGGTGTTACCAACCTGCCTTCCATTGAGGACCTGTACACTGCACGAGTCAAAAAGAGGGGTGTGAAAATATTTAGAGACCCTTCGCATCCTGGACATAAATTGTTTCAACTCCTACCCTCAAAGCGATGCTATAGAGCACTGCACACAAAGACAACTAGACACAAGAACATTTTTTTCCTGAACGCCATCACACTGCTAAACAAATAATTCCCTCAACGCTGTCAGACAATTTACTAAGTCTGCATTACTATTACTATTAGTCTTCTCATCGTTCTTATCACCCACTGCAGGACTGTAACTTTGTTGCTTGTATCCTTACAATTTATATTGATTGTTTCCTGATTGCTTATTTATACCCTATGACAGTGATGGCGAACCTTTTTTGGCTCGCGTGCCACAAGTGGGGGGAGCGCAGGGAGGTCAAGTGCGGGCGTGCCGCACCCATAATGCAACGCGCGACCCCCCCAGTGCGCATGCGCACACAACGCGTGACCCCCCCCATTTTTACATGTTTCTTTTGCCCTCCCCAGGCTCCAGGGGCTTTATAGGAACCTGGGGAGGGTGAAAAGAGCCTCTCCCGACCCTCCGGAGGCCCTCCAGAGGCTTCAGGGACTGTCCGGAGGCTTCCCTGAAGCCTTCGGAGAGCTTAAAACCACCCTCCGAGCAAACCGGAAGGTCGTTTTAAGCGCTCCGAAGGCATCAGGGAAGCCTCGGACGGTCCCTGAAGCCTTCAGAACGCTTAAAACGACCCTCTGAGCACTTCCGGGGGGGGGAGGCTCTTTTCGCCCTCCCCAGGCTCCTATAAAGCCTCTAGAGCCTGGGGAAGGTGAAAAATAGCTTTTAAAAAGGTGAACTCAGCTGGCCAGCGCGCACATGCACGCTGGCCAGCTGACAGGGCAGCGCCTCGCGTGCCCTGACAAATCGCTCCGCGTGCCACAAGTGGCACGCGTGCCATAGGTTCGCCATCACAGCCCTATGACTATCATTAAGTGTTGGACCTTATGATTCTTGATGAATGTATCTTGTCTTTTTATATACACTGAGAGCTTATGCACCAAAGACAAATTCCTTGTGTGTCCAAACATACAATAAATAATTCTATTCTATTCTATTCTATTCTATTCTATTCTATTCTATTCTATTCTATTCTATTCTATTCTACTCTACTCTACTCTACTCTACTCTACTCTACTCTACTCTAGCCAATTTGTCATCCTGCAAGGAAGAGTGGATAACAGCCACACAGCTAGACGGAGGGCAGATGTTTTTCAAACTTTTATAAAATCAACATTTTTCCATTCAAACTTAGAACAGAATAGAATTATAACTTTACTGTCAATTTGAATGTAATCGGCATACATTAAAATGAAATTTCGTTGCATGCAGCTCTCAAAGCGTCACCACCTCCCATATACACTACACAAAACATGACAAAGTAAATAAATAAATACAAAATTATGTACATATCCACATATATTCTATGACACAGAGAAACAATGCAGTCTAGTTCGTATGTATACATGTACAGGACGAGAACAATGAATCTTGCGAGTTTACCAGCTGGGTGGCCTAGGGAATAAAGCTGTTACAGAATCTGGTAGTCCTGCTAGAAATACTTTGAAACCACCTTCCAGAGGGGAGCGACAGAAACAGACCATAAAGTGGGTGTGTGGGTTCTCTAACAATGCTTCAAGTTCTAAGCACATAACACTTATAAGCAGTATCCTGAATAATGGGAAGCAAGGTTCTTATAGTCTTCTCCACTGTCCTCATCACTCTCTGTAGGGACTTTCTATCTGAGGCACTGCTGCCACCAAACCAAACAGGAATGCAGTTTGTTAAAAGTCTCTCAATCGTGCCTCTGCACTCTAACCACTGTGGCACCCAAATCAGAACATTTTTACTCTCTAGGATACACAGATAGACAGACATGTACCATGGACTGTCCATAGACACATTGAAGCCTTCAGAGTCTAGAACATATGAAGAACGGCTGCAGGATTTGGTTTGGCTATTCTAGAGAAAAGAAGGACAAGGGGTGACATGATAGCAGTGTTCCAGTATTTGAGGGGTTGCCACAAAGAAAAGGGGGTCAACTTAGTTTCCAAAGCACCTGAAGGCAGGACAAAAAGCAAAAAAAAAAAGTTTTTAAATGCCAGACAGAGTCCAACTTCTTCTTTCAAAGAGACAGTTCACAATTTTGGATAGTTCTGCCCAAATCAAAATGATCCGGAGGTTGCCAGGATGCCTGAAGTGAGAATTGAAACATTAAACTGATGGGTTTGTGTGTGTGATCTTTTATGTGCATGAAATGCTGCTGCAGAGCTATTTGTCCCCTGGGATTCATTACAACTCAGATATTCTCTCTATCAAAGATAGCTGACGATTGCAGGGAGCAGATTTCTTTTGGCCCTTGTTTAACACTGCTCGAATTAAATGAAATTGTCATAATGATACAAATTACCTTTGGAAAGGAATGGTCTTTAAACGTCACTGCATCGTACGGGTAAAAAAAATCTATGTTATGTCCCAATGCAGTGTAGAAGAGTTTGGTTGAAAGTTTATCTTGGTGAACTGGCCCAAAATCACCCAGCTGGCTTTCATTCCTAAAGTGGGACTAGAACTCACAGTCTCCTGGTGCCTGATCTAAAGACACCCAGCTGGCTTTCATTCCTAAAGTGGGACTAGAATTCACAGTCTCCTGATGCCTGATCCAAAATCATCCACCCAGCTTTAGTGTCTAAGGCAGGTCTAGAATTCACTGTCTCCTGGTGATTGGGCTAAACTGACTCAGTTAGCCTTCATGTCTAAGATGGGACTAGAATTCATAGTCTCCCGGTGCCTGATTCAAAGTCATCCAATCAGATTTCATGTCTAAGACAGGTCTACTGATATTTGGCCCAAAGTCACCCAGTTTTCACATTGAAGGGGGATCTAGAATTCACCATCCCCTAGTTATTGGCCCAAAAGCACTCAGCCAGTTTTTGGGCCTAAGGCTGAACTAGAACTTACGTGTCTCCTGGTTTGTAGTCTGGTGCCTTAACCATTAGATCAAACTGGTACTCCTAGAGTCGGTTAGTTCATAGGCGAGGCATATGAAATATGAATTTGCAATGAGATACATTCACTTCCCATGAAGTAAAACCCCAGTTGCAGAGTTAAGAGATACACCACTGGTTACTTATTAGTTGAATTCAGAAAAACAGGATAACAGAGTTGGAAGGGGCCCTAGAGGTCTTCTAGTCCAGCCCCCTGCTCAAGCAGGAGACCCTATACTATTTCAGACAACCGACTGTCCAATCTCTTCTTTAAAACCCCCAGTGATGGAGCATCCATAATTTCTGGAGTCAAGTTGTTCCACTGATTAATTGTTCTCAGTCTCAGTAAATTTCTCCTTAGTTCTTTTTTTTTTAAAGTTGTTTATTTATTTTCCATTTTAAAAAAATATAAACATTTCATCTCTCCTTAAGCAGTGTGCTGTCTGGGTACAAATGTTTCTGTGCAACATCCTTCCCCAAATTATATACATTGAACAATTATACCAGTAGTGAAATTCATTTTTTTTTTACTACCGGTTATGTTGGCATGGCTTGGTGGGCATGGCAGGGGAAGGATACTGCAAAATATCCATTCCCTCCCCGCTCTGGGGCCAGCCAGAAGTGATATTTGCTGGTTCTCCGAACTACTCAAAATTTCTGATAACGGTTTTCCAGAACCTGTCAGAACTTGCTGAATTTCACCCCTGAATTATACCTCGTGTAACTTTTTATTTCCTTCCTAACGTATCTTCTAATAAAAGTACAATAATAACATTAAACATGATAATTCTCATCATACTCATGTTATCAGTTGCCATTTTATTCTTATCTCTATCAATGTATTTTCCATTCTTCTTGTTGTCATCTTCCTTTATTTCCAATTTCTTTTTTATTCCAAGTTGCTTCTCTCCTTGATTAGTTTCCATCCATTGCTTCTTGTCCTGCCTTCAAGAGCTTTGGAGAATAGTTTGACTCCCTCTTCTTTCTGGCAGCCCTGGAGATATTGGAAGACTGCTATCATGTCTCCCCTAGTCCTTATTTCTATTAAACTAGACATATCCAGTTCCTGCAACCGTTCTTCATGTGTTTTAGTCTCCAGTCCCCTAATCATCCTTGTTGCTCTTCTCTGCACTCTTTCTAGAGTCTCCACGTCTTTTCTACATCGTGGTGACCAAAACTGGATGCAGTACTCTAAGGGTGGCCTTACCAAGGCATTATAAAGTGATATTAACACTTCCTGTTTCTCTTGATTCTCCCCCTTTTAATTCTATCTATTCTCTGAAGAAACTAAGAGTAAAACCTCTTAGGAAGCACATTAAAGGTGGGGGGCACTCCCCGAGTTAAAGAAGGTCTCCTCCTTACATTTGCCAAATCATACCGAGTTAATTTAAAACCTTGCTCTTTTCTCCTTGTAGATGATTGATTGATGTTTTTTTATGGTTTCGCCCAATGGATAACAAACTGTCTGGAGATGCAAAAACGAAGCGTATTACTTTTCTGCTGTGGAAACACACTAAAACATCAGCTGTCTCCCTTATCTCGGGGAAAGTACACCAACCTGCAGTCTTTTTATTGAGGTGTGTGCCATATTTTTCATCCAGCATGACTGACAGGTATATTGCATGCTTATTTATGGGACGTCGGTAACGGCCAGCAGCTGCCTTGGTCTTGTAACGGTTGCGGCATTTCAAATGCAACAGACTTCGGAGGAATAAAATGCACTAAACAAGATACAGAAGCGCTTCTGCTTTCTGATATTCGGATAGAGAGAAATGATGGGAGGCCGTGGGTTGCCTCAAGATAGAACAGAAGAAAGCAGAAAAAAACTCCGTGGGGGGAAAAGTGGCTGTTTATACTGAGATTCCAGCTAAGCGCATTAGGGCAAGAATAGAAGTGTTATCACCTTTCTGGGAATTGTTTTCATAGGCATCCAGTGATTTGGAGGGGGGGGGAAAGAGAGAAATTCAACCATGATTTTTTTTTGGTGGGGGGGGAGTATAGAAGCATGTTAAAAGTCTATGGAGACTTTTTTTGGGGGGGGGGGGATATAGGAGCTTGTTCTACCACGCCCTGCTTGGCAACCCTGCAAAAGTTGGAATCAAAGACAGAACAGCTGTTTCCCTGCTTTAAAAAAAAATTACAAGGAGGTAGAGGGAGAGAAGGAAGGAAGGAAGGAAATGGAGGGAAAGAAAAAAAAGAAAGGGAGGAAACAGGAAAAGGAGGGAGGGAGGAAAGAGAGAAAGAAGAAAAGGAAGGGAGGGAGGGAGAGAAAGAAGGAAAGAAGGAAATGGAGGGAAAAGAAAAGAAGAAAGGGAGGAAAGAGGGAAAGAATAAAAGGAAGAAGGGAGGGAGGGAGGGAGGAAATGGAGGGAAAGAAAAAAAGAAGGAGGAAACAGAGGAAAAGAGAGGGAGGGTGGAAATAGAGGGAAAGAAGAAAAGAAGAAAGGGAGGAAATAGAAAGAAGAAAAGGGAAAGGAAAAAAAGGGAGGAAGGGAAGGATGCAGACAGGAAGGAAGGAAATGGAGGGAAAGAAGAAAAGAAAGGGAGGAAACAGAGGTAAAGAATAAAAGAAAGAAGGAAGGAAATGGAGGGAAAGAAGAAAAGAATAAAGGCAGAAAGGCAGGAAGGAGGGAAGGAAGGAGGGGGGTTGAGAGAGGGAAGGAAGGAAGGGAACAGGGAGGGTGGGAGGGCTAGTAAAACCCAAGATGCTGAAAGCTTTTGATGGATTGTTTGAGTCCTTTGTAAGATTTATAACATGCCCATCTGAACAATATTTTAAGAGACAAGTTATGTGCAAATACTGGTAGCTTTTATTGGAATAAGAATATTTATGCTGTCAAATTTGCATTTTAAAACTACATATGGAAAGTGAAAGTTCAAAGAATGAAAGAAGGAAAAGATCTTTTTTTAAAAAAAAAAGATACCTAAATTAGGAAAGGTACGTAGAAGTTTAAACTTCTTGTTTGGTATTGCAAATGTTAAATGTTCTGAAAGTTTTATGAACAGCTTTAGGGGGTAAAATGTGAATCGCTCCGTGTACTGAATATTTAATTTTTTAAAATGTTTTTTGCCATCTAGGGCAATTAGGCCTCATGCTTAAATCTAAATCAGATGGATTTGGGCTCCCTTTTTCCTGAAACCTGGATTATTTTCATGCAAACAATAAGTCTCTTATTATATATTATATTGTTATTGTAACAATGTCTTCAATTCCTTCCTTCCTCTCTCCCTTCCTCCTTCCTGTCTCACCTTCCTTCCCTCCTTCCTTCCTCCCTTCCTCCCTCCTTCCTGTCTCTCCTTCCTTCCTTCCCTATTCCTCCCAAATGTCTTTCTTTCTTCCCTCCCTTCCCCGATCTTTCTTTCTTTCTTTCTTTCTTTCTTTCTTTCTTTCTTTCTTTCTTTCTTTCTTTCTTTCTTTCTTTCTTTCTTTCTTCTTTCTTTCCCCCTCCCTCCCGCTTTACTGTCCCCTCCCTCCTTCCTGTTTTTCCCCCATCCTTCCTTCCTTTTTCTTCCTTTCTTTCTTCTTTCTTTCTTTCCCCCTCCCTCCCTCTCTTCTTTCCTTCCTTCTCTATCCATCCCAAATGTCTCTCTTTCTTCCTTACCTTTCCCCTCCTCCTTTTCTTTCCTTCTCCCCCCTCTCTCTCTCTTATTTTCTTTTTCTTTCTGTAAACTTGAACAGAAGAGCAAAGTAATTTATATATTATATATTACTTTGAGTTATCAGCTCCCGCCAAGGGCGACCATGTATCTTCCCAAAGCCAAATCAGAGTTGACATTTCATTGCAAGACTGAGACATCTTGATTCAGAAGGAAAGTTAGGGGGTATTGGGGGGGGGATCTCAAGACAGGAACATCCAATTTGGCAGAAACTATGTCTCCCTGAATGTTTCCTTCTCCTAGTAATAAACAAGTTATAATTCAACTTTTTAAAAATTCATTCCAACGAAAATAACCCATCTTCCTAGGACATAGGTAAAGGTAAAGTTTCCCTTTGCAAATATGTACTAGTCATTCCTGACTCTAGGGGGCGGTGCTCATCTCCATTTCAAAGCCGAAGTGCCAGCGCTGTCCGAAGACGTCTCCGTGATCATGTGACTGGCATGACTAAAAGCCGAAGGCACATGGAACGCTGTTCCCTTCCCACCAAAGGTGGTTCCTGTTTTTCTACTTGCATGTTTACATGTGTTCGAACTGCTAGGTTGGCAGAAGCTGGGACAAATAACGGGAGCTCACTCTGTAACGCGGTGCTAGGGATTCAAATCGCCAAATTGTCGACCTTTCTGGTCGACCAGTTCAGCGTCTTAGCCACTGAGCCACCATGTCCCTTCCTAGGATGTAGTTACTTAATAAAAGAAAAACATGTAGTTTCCATGTGAATTTTAAATCAAGGTCTACTCAATTCCACTCTCTTCTCTGTGATAAGCTGAGCCATTGCTGTTGAGATGCTCAAGAGAAGAATTTTCTTGACTCCAGTTCTCTCTCATTTTCCTTCCTTCTTCCTCCATCATCATCATCTGTGTCTCGATTCTTGGGGGGAGTCTCCCTTTGGATTAGGTTGGTAATTGTTTTTTTTTTGAATCCGTTGGAAATTAATACGTTTCTGAGGGTGTGTAATTTAGTTTTCAGGTGGTCTTTTTCAGCTAGGCATTTGGTTCTGGAGATGAGGGTCTTGGCTACGGAGTTGATCTGTGCAGGGTGGTGATGGGATTGTGTGTTTAAGTAGCAGTTGGTGTGTGTGTTTTTTCCGGTAGATAGTGTGTCCTAGGGAGCCATTGGGATTTTTGTAGATTAGGACGTCCATAAACGGAAGTTGGTTGTTTGCTTCCATTTCCATAATAAATTGTATTTTGGGGTGTAGGCTGTTGAGATGTGTGAGGAAGTTGTCCAGTTTTTCTTTCCCATGTGGCCAAATTGTTTTTTCCTCTCTCTCTCTCTCTCTCTCTCTCTCTCTCTCTCTCTCTCTCTCTCTCTCTCTCTCTCTCTCTCTCTCTCTCTCTCTCATCTATCTATCTCTCTGTCTCTGTCTGTCTATCTATCTATCTATCTATCTATCTATCTATCTATCTATCTATCTATCTGCTTTTTCCTCTCTCATCTCTCATCTCTCATCTATCTGTTTGTCTCTCTCTCATCTATCTATCTGTCTCTGCCTCTGTCTCTCTGTCTATCCATCCATCCATCCATCCATCCATCCATCCATCCATCCATCCATCCATCCATCCATCTATCTATCTATCTATCTATCTCATCTATCTGTTTCTCTCTCTCTCTCTCTCTCTCTCTCTCTCTCTCTCTCTCTCTCTCTCTCTCATCTCTATCTATCACCTCTATATCTATATCTATATCTATATCTATATCTATATCTATATCTATATCTATATCTATATCTATATCTGTCTGTCTGTCTGTCTGTCTGTCTGTCTGTCTGTCTATATGCTGGTTTTGTTGTATTCGGGTCTTTTCCCCTGTAAGATTGAGATTGTCTTTGCAACGTTTCGGCAAGATCTCACCTGCCATCTTCGGGCTTGGGCTTAAAATGGGAACGGAGCTGCCGTCTTTCTGTAAATCTTGGTGGGAGGGGATGGGGTGCTGGCTTTGTTTCAGTAAGTAGAATGATTGGTTGTGTGGTTGTATCATGATTGGTGGATTAGTGCTGATTGGTGCTGGCTGTGTGAGCATTGTTTTGTATTGTAACGGCTTGGGTGGTCGGTGGTGTTCGTTTATTGGCTAGGGCTGGTTTCCAGATGTTTGGTAGGCGGGAGGTATCATCACGTTTATTCATGTTGTGGGGGTGTTTCGCAAGCGAGATCTTGCCGAAACGTTGCAAAGACAAAACAATCTGGTTTAAATTGAGCTAGGCAATCAATTCCACTGTGTTAAATTTAAATCCAACCCAGTTTAGCTGCTCTCCAGTATCCATCAACTTCTTTGCCCTAACCCCAACCAAGAGCGTTTTGACAGTGAAACGGGCGGCATATAAATTTAATGCATTTCATTTAATTCGATTCATTTTAATGAAGCAGAATGAACAGACGAACCATTTAATACGCTAATCTGGAAAATAAAATAGAAGCTTGGCATACGGGAAAAGGAAGCCATAAAAAGCTCACTTTGAATGTTTTTCTGCAAGCGCTTTTGGAAAGCAACAGTTTTATGGCCACAGATTAGGGCTTGGTGGTGACTTGGGCTCATCCTGCCCATTCTGAAAGACACCGAGGGGAGGGAGCATTGATAGCAAAGAGGGATAATGAGGAAAGATGTCACGTGGAGATTCTCAATCATCTAGATCATGGTTTTCCCAAGTTATGGGTGTTTCCTCACTGAAAAAAAGAGAACAGAGGGAGGGAGGGAGGATATAGAGGGGAAGAAGAAAGGAAGGAGAAGGGAGGGAGAGAGGGAAGGAGGATACAGAGGGGAAGAAGGGAGGAAGAAAGGAAGGAGAAGTGAGGAAGGAAAGGAGGGAGGGAAGAAAGGATAGAAGGGAGGGAGGGAAAGAAGGAAGGGAGGAGAAGTGAGGGAAGGAAGGAGGGAGGGAAGATTCACAACTTCCGGAGGCAACTTCTGTTCCACTGGTTAATTGTTCTCACTGTCAGGAAATTTCTCCTTAGTTCCAGGTTGCTTCTCTCCTTGATTAGTTTCCACCCATTGCTTCTTGTTCTGCCCTCAGATGCCTTGGAGAATAGCTTGACTCCCTCTTTGTGGCAACCCCTGAGATATTGGAAGACTGCTATCATGTCTCCCCAATCCTTCTTTTCATTAAACTAGACATACCCAGTTCCTGCAACCATTCTTCGTATGTTTTAGTCTCCAGTCCCCTAATCATCTTTGTTGCTCTTCTCTGCACTCTTTCTAGAGTCTCAACATCTTTTCTACATCAAGGTGACCAGAACTGAATGCAGTATTCCAAGTGTGGCCTTACCAAGGCATTATAAAGTGGTATTAACACTTCACGTGATCTTGATTCTATCCCTCTGTGGATGCAGCCTAGAACTGTGTCGGCTTTTTTGGCAGCTGCTGCACACAGCTGGCTCCTATTTAAATGGTTGTCCACTAGGACTCCAAGATCCCTTTCACAGTTACTACTATTGAGCAAGGTACCACCTATCCTTTACCTGTGCATTTTGTTTTTCTTGCCTAAATGTAGAACCTTATTTGTTTCACCATTGAATTTCATTTTGTTAGATAGCGATGGTTTACATCCTCTTCTTCTAGCTGTAATAAAATAGCCGCAGGCCCCACATCCATTCCTTCCACTTCATTTGCATTTTATGTGTCATAGGTGGATACATTTCACATGGCTTAATTAGGTGATTATCGTATGTGATGGAAAACTCCCTGTCTCGAGGGAAGCGGGCGAAGGGAAAATATTGGCGAAGATGAGAACGGAGGCAGTCAAAACTCATCAAACCGTTTTCACGTTGCTTTCTCTATCGATTACCCAAAAGATGATTATTGTGGTCCTTTTACCAGCTTCTCATTACGAAATTATTGATCGTTAAAAACTCATTATGGCCTTGAAAGTTAGGAACACATTGACGGAGAGGATGGGAGGGATGGAGGGATGAGCGGGGCTCAATGTTTGGCCAATAGAAGCTGGTTCCTGAAGGATTCTGATTCGTTTTGACCCAGGAAAAAGAGAGATACAAGTGAAGTTAAAAGAAAGTATCCTGTATTGTATGTTTGTTCCCTTCCCTTTGTCTCCTTTCCACTCCACTCCCCATCTCTCTTCTTTCGTCCTTCCTTCCTTCCTTCCTTTTCTTCCTTCCTTCTTTCTCTCTCTCATTCTCTTTCTTTCTCTCATTCTCTCTTTCTTTCTCTTGCTTTCTCTCTCTTTCTTTCCTTTCCTCCCTCCCTCCCTCCTTCCCTTCCTTCTTCCCTTCCTTCCTCTCCCTCCCCCACTTTCTTCTTTCTTTCTTGTTTTTTGTCTTTCCTTAATCCTGCATTCCCTCCCTTCCACCTTTCCTTCCTTCCTTCCTTCCTTCCTTCCTTCCTTCCTTCCTTCCTTCCTTCCTTCCTTCCCCTTCCTTCCTTCCTTCCTCCCTCCCCTTTCCCTCCACCTCCCTCCCTCCCTCCCTCCCTCCCTCTTTCTTTCTTTCTTTTTCTTTGCTTTTTTTTCATCCCTCCCACCTTTCCTTCCTTCCCTCCCTCCCTCCCTCCCTCCCTCTCCTTCTTTCTTTCTTTCTTTCTCTTCTTTCTTTCTTTCTTTCTTTCTTTCTTTCTTTCTTTCTTGTTCTTCTCTTTCCTCCCTCCCTCCTTTCATCCCACCTTTCCTTTCTTCCTTTCCTTCTTTCTTTCTTTTTTCCTCTTTCCCGCCCTGCCTCCATTTTCTTTCTTTCTCTTTCTTTCTTTCTTTCTTTCTTTCTTTCTTTCTTTCTTTCTTTCTTATCTTTCTTTCTTTTCTTTCTTTCTCTCTCTCCTCTCTCTCGCTCTCTCTCTCTCTCTCTCTCTCTCTCTTTCTTTCCCCTTCCCTTCCTCTCCCCTGTACTCTCCTCCCCTTCCCTCCCTCCTTCCCTCCCCCTTTCACTTCCCCAATATATATATACATAAAACAAGTATCCTTGAAATGATTGAAAGCACAAATACCTTTCTGACATTTTTACTACATTTTGCAGCTCTCCTAGGATGGAAACAAAAAAACACGGTTCTGTGCCATTAATAGAGCAATAGCTATAAATAATGGTGGCCTTCCCAAGTTAAGATCTTCCTTTGCAATGCTGCCCTGTATGTCTTTCTACCAGTTCTCATTTCGTTTTATGAAGCCGATTAGTTCAAAGGTTTCTACAAAGAGGAGAATTCTACTGGTGGAAATGTAACAGGGCTACAGGCATTGAGTGATAAGGTGCTTAGTCATAGTCGTCGTCATCATCATCATCATCATCATCATCATCATCATCATCTCTAGGCATCTAACAGGCTTCTCAGGCTTCCATTCAATCAAGCCATCCTTCAACAAGGCTTAAGCGATTACAGGTGTAGCAGAAGGAGTAGCAGAACCTGGGGACAGAGTCAAAAGAGGGATAAGCCCAGAATCCCTACGTAGTCACAAGCAAACTCAATCCAACCCACCTTGAGTGCTGTTGACCATGATCTAATTCCAAGCAAGATGTTAGTTGAGAGAAATTCCTGTACAGCCATAATACAAGGCACACTCCCAAAAACCAGCTGCCTAGTGGGAGGCGCGCATGCATGCGCAGTGGAGCTGAGCTGGGGTGATGGCTCGAGTGCCTGCAGAGAGGACTATGTGTGCCACCTGTGGCACCTGTGCCATAGTTTCGTCATCATGGGTATAGGGTCTCTTGCTTGAGCAAGGGATTGGTCTAGAAGACCCCCAAGGTCCCTTCCAACTTTGTTGTTCCATGTTCTAAACAGAGATTATTTTACTGTCCTTGCCATACCTAGAGGCATAAAGTTAAAGGAATCCCTGTGGATTTTTCTCCAGTAGTTGTTGCTGACTCTAGGTGCCAACAACATCTAGAGATGTTGTTGATGCTCATCTCTGTTTGAAAGCCATTGAGTCAGCACTGTCTGAAGACATTTCATGGTCACGTGGCTAGCAGGAGGTCATGGAGCATGGTTACTTTCCCACTGACGTGGTACCTATTTATCTACTCACATTTCCATGCTTTCCAACGGCTAGGTTGGCAGGAACTGAGGCCAGGATGGGAACACACCCCATCACATGGCGCTTGGGTCTTGAACCTCGGCTGCTGGCTTTCCAGTCAACAAGCCCAGCAGGTTCCCGTTGCACATATGTGCTAGTCGTTCCTGACTCTAGGGGGCGGTGCTCATCTCCGTTTCAAAGACGAAGAGCCAGCATTGTCCGAAGATGTCTCTGTGGTCATGTGGCCAGCATGACTAAACACCAAAGGCACATGAAGCGCTGTTACCTTCCCACCAAAGGTAGCTCCTTTTTATATATATATATTCCACATGTTTTTTTTATTTTTAAATATAAAAGACAACATTTAAAAAAATTCATCCATTACATACAGCATGTCGTTTGGTTACAAGTGCTTTTTGCATCCGTATTTTCAATTACATATACAATCACAGTTTTTCCATCCAATATAGCCCAAAAACCTCACTTTCATTGTGCTGCATATGTTCAATTACGATTAATATTTCTTTCTTTTCAATAAGCTTAATTCTCTTACATTCTTGATTGTCTGCTTAACAACAACATACCTTTATGCAATCATTGTCTCATTTTAAATATTTTTACAATATAAAAGAATTTACCAAGTGTTTATGTTTATATATCTTTCACTACTTTCAACAGGATATCTTTATGGTATGCACTTAGAGTTATATATTATATTACCAATCTTCTATTTGGTTCATTTATTATCTTTATCCTTCATTTTATAACAACATGGCTCCTATTTTTCTACTTGCATTTTTACATGCTTTCGAACTGCTAAGTTGGCAGAAGCTGGAACAAATAACGGGAGCTCACTCCGTTATGTGGCACCGGGGATTTGAACCTACAAACTGCTGACATTTCTGATTGACAAGCCCAGCGTCCTAGCCACTGAGCCACCACGTCCCGTAAACTCAGCATCTTAACTGCTGAGACACAGCACTGCCCTATCTAGAAACAAAGGAACACCACCAAGAGAAATTTGACAAAAAAAAAGAAAGAAACAACAGAACTCCGTAAATAAGAGAAAAACTAAACGCTCATTTTTCAAGAGAAGAAAGCTTTCAGAAATTGGAAAGTAGATGTCAGCACAGCATTGCTGGGTTTATTATTATTTATTCAATTTGTATAGCTGCCCATTTCATCCGGTCTGCACTGGTCACAGGAGGTAAAAAACAATACAAAAGGAGTCGAAAACCAATATACTAACATATAAAAAGAGCAGTCATGAATTTGAAAATCATAACATCCTGATCAGTAGCAGAATTCACCGGAGTAAAACCACTGTAAGAACTTTGCCCGTGGCTGGGAGCCCCAGGCAAAGTAGACATGCCTTTGCAATATTTTTCCCCCCTTTTTTATGAGATCTCAACAAATGTAACGAATTTATCTTTGTTGGGCAATGGTATTCTTATCAAAATATTTTAGTTTTTTTTGAAAAACGAGAGGCAGTTTAAAGAGGCGTGGAGGAGGACGAGGAGGAGGGAAGGGAAATGTGGGGAAAAGAAGAAAAAGATGAGGAGGAATGCGAAAAGTAGCAATGAAGGGAAGAATGGGAAAGACGGGAGGAGGAGGAGGAGGAGGAGGAGGAGGAGGAGGAGGAGGAGGAGGGAGGGAGGAGGAGGAGGAGGAGGAGGAAGAGGGAAGGGAAAGGTGGGGAAAAAGAGGAAGAAGTGGAGGAGGAAGAATGCGAAGGATGGCAATAAGAGAAGAATGAGAAAGACAGGAGGAGGAGGAGGAGGAGGAGGAGGAGGAGGAGGAGGAGGAGGAGGAGGAGGAGAGGAGGAGAAGGAGGAGGAGGAGAACAAGGAGAAGGGAAGGGAAAGGTGGGGAAAAAGAGGAAAAAAGATGAGGAGGAGGAGAAGGAGGAGGAAGGGTGGCAATGAGAAGGGGAAGAATGGGAAAGACAGGAGGAGGAGGAGGAGGAGGAGGAGGAGAGGAAGGAGAGAAGAGAGGAGAAGGAGGAAAGAAGGAGGGAAGGAGAAGGAGGAGAGGAGGAAGGGTGGCAATGAGAGGGGAAGAATGGGAAAGACAGGAAGAGGAGAAAAAGGAGAAGGAGGAGGAGAAGAGGAAGAGGAGGAGAAGAGGAATGGGAAGGGTGGCAATGAGAAGGGGAAGAATGGGAAAGACAGGAGGAGGAGGAGGAGGAGGAGGAGGAGCAAGAGAAGGAGAGGAGGAGAATGATGAGGAGGGAAAGGAAAGGTGGGGAAAAAAGGAAAAAGAGGAGGAGAGGAGGAGGAGGAAGGGTGGCAATGAGAGGGGAAGAATGGGAAAGGAAGTAGGAAGAGGAGGAAGGAAAACCTGGAGCTACAAGAAGAACCTGTGGGTTGGGGGTTGTTGACTTCTCTAAACAAAGAATGCTAGAGAATTTGCTTATATGACTGCAGCATTTGTAGAACATAGAACAAAAATATCAGAGTTGGAAAGGACCTTGGAGGTCTTCTAGTCCAACCCCATGCTCCAGCGGGAGGCCCTTTAGCATTTCAGACAAGTGGCTCTCCAAAGTGTTTTTGAAAGCCTCCACAACTTCTGAAGACCAGTTGTTCCATTGGTTGATTGCTCTCACCATTGGGAAATTTCTCCTTAGTTCTAGGTTGCTTCTCTCCTTGCTTAGATTCCATCCATTGTTTCTTGTCTGGCTTTCAGGTGCTTTGGAGAATAACTTGACTCCCTCTTCTTTGTGGCAGCTCCTCAAATATTGGAAGACTGCTATCATGTCACCCCTAGTCCTTCTTTTCATTAGACTAGAGCGTACCCAATTCTTGTAAATAGTCTTCTTATGTTTCAGCCTCCAGCCAACTAATTATTTTGTTGCTCTTCTTTGCATCTTTTCAGAGTCTCTATAACTTTGTTTTATATTGTGGTGAATATGGATGTAATGTTCCAAAAGTGGTCTTACTAATGCTTTGTAAAGCCGTACCAGAAATTCACATTTTTCTCTTTTTTTTGACAAAACTATTAGATGTGAAGATTAGCCTTTTCATCAACTCTTAGCTTTTGTACGTCCCCATCACTCTTAATTAGGTACAAGGCAGATTGCAATATTGACAAACAAATGGCATTTGCAATTGTAATATAAATTAGGAGGGGAAAAAAACCACAAAGGGGACATGATTAAGCTAACTAAATCTTTGTCATATTATTGCTCCTCTGATAACAATCCTTGCTTGTCTAAACAGAGGCATAGAATCAAAATCCGGTCAAGTATTATTACCACTTTGTAAAGCCTTAGTAAGGCCACCCCTAGAATAACTGCATCCCGTTTTGGTCAACATGTTAACAAAAAAGATGTTGAGACTTTGGAAAAAGTGCAAAGAAGAGCAACTCAACTCGCCTGGAGACTAAAACATATGAAGAACATTTGCAGGATACGGGCTTAGTTAGTCAAGAGCATAGAAGGACTAGGGGTGACATGATAGCAGGGTTCAAGTATTTGACGGGATGCCACAAAGAAGAGGAGGGGGAGACAAGAAAAAAATGGATGGAAATTAATCAAGGAAAGAAGCAACCTGGAATTTAGGAGAAACTCCCTAACAGTGAGGACAATTAACTAGTGGAATGGATTGCCTCCAGATGTTGTGGGTGCTTCATCACTGAAGGTTTTTAAGGAGAGATTGGATAGTCACTTGTCTGAAATGGTATAGAATTTCCTGCTTGAGCAGGGGGGTGGACTAGGAGACCTCCAAGGTCTCTTCCATCTCTCTTCTGATAGAGCATCCATCATTGCTCCCAAAGGAAGGAGAAACGGCTGTTTTTTTTCTGCGACGTGAGATTTCCAGTTCTCCCACCTCTCTCGTTCGTATCCATCAAAGACAAAAGGAAATGAACTCCATGGTTTATTTTAATGCTTCCTTTTATCTCGGAGTTTAATCGTTGTAAAAAAACAACAACCAAAACTCTACCTTTTAAAAGGTCCTGTGGGGTGTACAGTCCCATAAAATCTTGTAACGGAGTGACATGCAATAATGAAAACCTTTCTCTAAAGTACAGCAACAATGAGATTCTCTCTCTCTCTCTCTCTCTGTAATCATCACACAGATGGCCCCAAGGTATTGATTGAATTATACATAACTCTGTTGTGGAGCCATTAAAAAATAAGAAAAAATAAAAATGACAGGCAGCTGGTTCGGAATAAACAACGGAAACTTGCACTTAAAAAAAAATCACTTGTGTCCCTAAAGCAACTTGTAGAAAAAGAATCCAGAAGCAAGAAAGAGAGAGAGAGAGACTAGGCGTGAGAAAGGTAGCTTGAAGCTCAAGTAGGAAATTAATTATAGAATACATGCTGTTGTAATGATATGTCCACCATAGGTTAGAGGCTGTAAGCTGAAAGATAAACTGTGTACAAATAGAGCGATCTAGCAGACAGTTAGACAGTTCCTTCATTTCACGCTAGTGAGGCGACTCAGTTTCCCCACTCAAGCGTGGGAATGGAACGGGCTGCCTTAAAATGTGTCCACAAGCAGTGAAAGAGGAAGTCATAATTTTGAGGAGTGGTCATAAGTAGCTTTTTGGATGTCCATTATAATTTCAGAAGGAACGCAGTGGCTCAGTGGCTATGACGATGAGTTTGTCGATCTGAAAGTTTGGCAGCTCGGCAGTTCGAATCCCTAGCGCCGCGTAACAGAGTGAGCTCCTGTGACTTGTCCCAGCTTCTACCAACCTAGCTGTTTGGAAGCATGTAAAAAATGTAAGTAGAAAAATAGGAACCACCTTCGGTGGGAAGAGAACAGCATTCCGTGGGCCTTCGGCATTTAGTCATGCCAGCCATATGACTACAGAGACGTCTTTGGAGAGCGCTGGCTCTTAGGCTTTGAAATGGAGATGAGCACTGTCCCCTAGAGTCGGGAACGACTAGCACATAGGTGTGAGGGGAATCTTTACCTTTACCTATATAATTTCAAACCATTATTGAGTGAGCAATCATTAAGTAAGGACTACCTATACCTCTAAACAGCTGACTATCTCTCTCTCTCTCTATCACTCTAGCTAACTCTCTCTCAATCTCTTTCTCTCTGCCTTTCTGTCTCTTTGTAACTGTCTGTTTGTCTGCCTATCTATCTATCTATCTATCTATCTATCTATCTATCTATCTATCTATCTATCTATCTATCTATCTATCTATCCTATCTATCTATCTATCTATCTATCTATCTATCTATCCATCCATCCATCCATCCATCTATCTACTATCATCTACCTATCTATCTACCTACCTACCTATCTATCTACCCTACCTACCTACCTATCTATCTACCTATCCTACCTATCTCTATCTATCTCTATCTATCTACCAACCCATCCATCCATCCACCTACTGATCTACCTACCTACCTACCTACCTACCTACCTACCTACCTACCTACCTACCTACCTATCTATCTAATCTATCTATCATCTATCTGTAGTGTCTGTCATTTCTCTCTCTCTCCATCAATTATCTACAAGTTATCTATCACTTCTTTCCTTTTTTTCCTTTCTTGATTTATGGTATTACTGTATCTCTTATTCCTTGTAGCATCACTTACCCTACAAGGTAATAGAATGATGGGTATGTAGATACATATGTTGATCACTAGGTTAAGCTAACCAAATAACAATTCAAAGAAACGTAAGCCAGGCCAGGGTGCCACTTACCAATAACACAAATATTAAGAGTGGATGTTTCATTTGCTTTGTAATTATAAAGCATTTTATTCAGTAATTAATTGAACATGGAGTTTTTCAGCACCCATTGAAGAAGTTAAAAAAAAAGAATACACCTGTCAATATTGTATCTCTGTCACTGTCAGGTGCAAAGAATGAGGACCATTTGTGAGGTCTCAACATAGAAAAGATGTGGAGACTCTAGAAAGAGTACAGAGAAGAGCAACAAAGATGATTAGGGGACTGGAGACTAAAATATACGAACAACAGTTACAGGAACTGGGTATGTCTAGTTTAATGAAAAGAAAGACTAGGGGAGACATGATAGCAGTCTTCCAATATCTGAGGGGTTGCCACAAAGAAGAGGGAGTCAAACTATTCTCCAAAGCACCTGAGGGCAGGACAAGAAGCAATGGGTGGAAACTAATCAAGGAGAGAAGCAACTTAGAATCGAGGAGAAATTTCCCAATGGTGAGAGCAATCACCCAATGGAGCAACTGGTCTCTCTTCGTCTTCCTGCCAAAACCTCCTCCTCTTATTCCCTTCTCCCCCCTCTATCCCAAATTTAGAGTAAGAATGCTCTGACAGATGCTTGAAAAGTTAAGGTCTCTAGTGAAACAAGCTTTGAGATCTTGGCTAGCACTGATGATGTTACCAAGTCAGGGAATGAAATGCCCAAGAATGACATATAACAATCCAGCCAAAGTTTAGTTCTTTATTGGCTTATATCCAATAGACAGAATCTTGCCGGACTAAAGGTATAACCTCCTAACCTAATAGATATACCCTGGGAGATTCTAGGGAATGGCTAGCTGTCTCTCTCTCTGTGTCTCTCTCACTCACTCACTCCCATTCTTTCTCTGTCTCTCTCTCTTTGGCTCTCTCTGTCTCTGTCTCTTTCTGTCTGTCTGTCTGTCTCTCTCTCTCTCCTTGGGATGTACTCTTTCCTTCCTGAGAAACTGACACTTCATTGTGGTCCATTACACCATCTCACCCTCTGTAGAAACCATCACTCACAGGGACGCCGAAATAATTCCATGCTGTAAAAATCCTATTGGGGCAGAATTAAGGGACTAAAAACATCTGGATGACCACAGCTGGTACCAAAGAGAGAGAGAGAGAGAGAGAGAGAGAGAGAGGAGAGAGAGAGAGAGAGAGGAGAGAGAGAGAGAGAGAGAGAGAGACAGACAGACAGACAGACAGACAGACTTCAAGCACTTTGTTGGCACATCTAAGGATCATCTGAATTTTTGGGAACTCCTAATCTCTAAAGACCACCAGAGGATGTTTCTGATCTCAGGTAAATTATTTCAAGCTGTAAGCACCAAGGATTTACTGAGCACAAGTGCTTGTCAAGTGTAATAGCAGAATTTTGTATTCTCGGGAACAATAATTTCCTCTCGAGTAGATAATCCTGTCCAATATATCCTCCTAAGCCACCTGACATGCTGCTTTCTACCTCTCTAATTTTCACTTATCAACACAGCAGGATAAATGCTTTTCTGAGGTTGGTAGTGAAATGTCAGCATCCAAGGAGTTCTCCTGGGTCAGGAAAGGTGGACCAGAGTTCTCCTAGGATTCTAGGGCAGGAGTCAGCAACCTTAAACACACAGAACCATTTGGACCCATTTGCCACAGAAAAGAAAACACCGGGAGCAGGGCACTGGTGGGTTCGCAGGCGGTACGCCCCGGTACGAGCGTACCAGAGCCTGCCTAGAGCATTGGATACCGTTCCAGTACGGTGCTCCGGAGGGCCCACCCGCCTGCCCAAGCTCCTTACTGGTTTTTCTAGTCTTTGGCGTTTCCGAGCACATGCATGGTGCATACAGTGCCTGCGTGACACTGAGCAGCTGGAGCATCGCAGAGGTGCTGCATGTGTCCATGTGGATGCCGCCGGGCCCGTTCCAGCCGTACTGTTTGGACCGGGATCCAGAACCCACCACTGGAGCAGGGGTGAAATCCTCCTGGTTTGGCACAGTTTGGCCGAACCCGTAGGGACAACTGTCCCCAGTTCTGTGAACCCGTAGTAAAAAAAATAATGTGTGGCTCAACTGTGAGTCACATGATTTTCGGAAGCTTTCCCTCCCCCCACTTTTTAAAGGATTTTTTCCCCCTGCCGGTTCGGGTGAAAAGGCAGGAAAAAAATGCTTTAAAAAGTGGGGAGGGGGGCAAAGCTTCCGAAAATCGCGTGACTCACAGCTGATCCGCATGATCGTCAGAAGCTCTTTTTTCCCAGTTTTTAAAGCTTTTTTTCCTGCCTATTCGCTTGAACTGACAGGGAAAAAAAGTGCTGTAAAACGTGAAAAAAAGCCCACCCAGTTACGTGACCGCCCCACCCCCACCAAGCCACGCCCACAGAACCGGTGAGCAAAAAAAAATAGATTTAATCACTGACTGGGAGCCACAAAACTTGGGTGGGTGTGGCCAACTCAACATCACTCACTTCCACCCAGTCACATGAACCCGCCAGCCACGCCTACCCAGGTTTTGTGGCTCCCCGTGTTCTCTGTGGGAAACGGGTATCTCTCTCTCTCTTTCTCTCTTTGTCGGTCTGTCTGTCTGTCTCTGTCTGTCTGTCTGTCTGTCTGTCTATCTGTTTCTCTCTCTCCCCTCCCTCCCCCCTCTCTCTCTGTCTCTCTCTGTCTCTCTCTCTTTCTTTCTCTCTCTCTCTCTTTCTCTCTGTCTCTGTCTGTCTGTCTGTCTCTCTCTCTTTCTCTCTCTTTCTCTCTGTCTCTGTCTGTCTGTCTCTGTCTCTCTCTCTCTCTTTCTCTCTCTGTCTGTCTCTCTCTCTCTCTCTCTCTTTCTCTTTCTCTTTCTCTTTCTCTTCCTCTTTCTCTTTCTCTTTCTCTTTCTCTCTCTCTCATAGGAGGGGAGGGTGGGGGCCGGTGCCAGCCAGTGGTGAGTTCAGCTGACAGGGAGCCACAGCAGGGAGATGAAACAGCTGCATACGGCTCTGGAACCGTGGGTTGCTGACACCCATTCTAGGGTCTGGCTATCCCAGGTGGTCCTGTGTGGTTCTGGGAAAAATCCCCCAATAAATTCTTTTTTTCTCAGATGAAAATTTAAGACAGCCATGATCCCAAAAGCTTCTGCTATCGCTTTTATTTCCAGTAAGGGACAATACTCCTATGGTTTCCCCATGTTGGCTACAAATACCTGGATGATCAGTAGATGGCGTCCATCCTTCCCTACCGCTTTTCACTGCCTTATGTTCATTTTCTGGATATTGGCAGCCCAGATTTAATAATCCTAATAGCATCCATTTTGTCTGCTAATGGGTGTGGCAAGGCACCATTTTGTACGCACACCTACCACTTGTTTGTAAAATTCCAAGCCCTAAAGATCTTTCCACTTCAAACATCAAGCAAACATCAAGATTTTTTAAAGAGGTTCCTCCTCCTCCTCCTCCTCCTCCTCCTCCCTCCCCTCCCTCCTCCTCCTCCTCCTCCTCCTCCTCCTCCCTCCTCCCTCCTACCTCCTCCTCCTCCTCCTCTTCTTCCTCTTCCCTCTTCCTCTTCCCTCTTCCTCGTCTTCCTCTTCTTCTTCTCTTCTTCTTCTCTCTTCTTCTTCTTCTTACCTTTCTTCTTCTTCTTCTTCTCTCTTCCTCTTCCTCCTCCTCCTCCTCCCCTCCTCCTCCCTCCCCTCCTCCTCCTCCTCACTCCTCTCTCCGCTTCTCCTCCTCCTCCAGCTCCTCCTCCTTTCTCCTATCTCTTCCTCCTCCTCCTCTTCTTCCTCCTCCTCCTCCCTCCCCTCCTCCTCCTCCTCATCCTTCCTCCTTCTCTCCTCCCCTCCTCCCTTCTTCTTCTCCTCCTCCTCTTCCTCCTCTCCTCCTCCTCCTTCTCCTTCGTCTGTGGTAAACAAAGGAGCCACTGGCCTAAAACTAACCTAGCTCTGTTAGACTTAGCTCCATATTCAGCTTCTGCTATTATTGTGTTCATTGTGATAATCAACCCTCTCCTAGTCCTTCCTCCTCCTCCTCCTCCTCCTCCTCCTCCTCCTCCTCCTCCTCCTCCTCTTCTTCTTCTTCTCCTCCTCCTCCTCTTCTCCTTCTTCTTCTTCCTCTTCCTCTTCCTCCTCCTCCTCCTCCTCCTCCTCCTCTTCTTCTTCTTCCCTCCTCCTCCTCCTCCTCCTCTTCTTCTCCTCCTCCTCCTCCTTTTCCTTCTCTCCTCCTCCTCCTCTTCTTCTCTTCTTCCTCCTCCTTCTCCTCCTCCTCCTCCTCCTCCTCCTCCTCCTCCTCTTCTTCTTCTTCTTCTTCTTCTTCTTCCTCTTCTCCTCCTCCTCATCTTCTCCTCCTCCTCCTCCTCCTTTTCCTTCTCTCCTCCTCCTCCTCTCTTCTTATCTTCCTCCTTCTTCTCCTTCCTTCCTTCCTCTCCTCCTTCTCCTCCTCCTCCTCCTCCTCTTCTTCTTCTTCTTCTTCTTCTCTTCCTCCTTCTCCTCCTCCTCCTCCTCCTCCTCCTCCTCCCTCCTCCTCCTCCTCCTCCTCCTCCTCCTCTTCTCCCCTCCTCCTCCTCCTCTTCTTCTCCTCCTCCTCCTCCTCCTTTTCCTTCTCTCCTCCTCCTCCTCTTCTTCCTCCTCCTCCTCCTCCTCTCCTCCTCTTCTTTTTCTCCTTCCTCCTCCTCCCTCCTCCTCCTCCTCTTCCTCCTCCTCCTCCTTTTCCTTCTCTCCTCCTCCTCCTCCTCCTTTTCCTTCTCTCCTCCTCCTCCTCCTCTTCTTCTCTCCTCCTCCTCCTCCTCCTCTCCTCCTCCTCCTCCTTCTCCTTCTCCTTCGTCTGTGGTAAACAAAGAAGCCACTGGCCTAAAACTAACCTAGCTCTGTTAGACTTAGCTCCATATTCAGCTTCTGCTATTATTGTGTTCATTGTGATAATCAACCCTCTCCTAGTCCTTCCTCCTCCTCCTCCTCTTCTTCTCCTCCTCCTCCTCCTCCTCCTCTTCTTCTTCTTCTTCTCCTCCTCTCCTCCTTTTCCTTCTCTCCTCCTCCTCTTCTTCTTCTTCCTCCTCCTCCTTCTCCTCCTCCTCTTCTTCTTCTTCTCCTTCTCCTTCTTCTCCTCTTCCTCCTCCTCCTCCTTTTCCTTCTCCTCCTCCTCCTCCTCCTTTTCCTTCTCTCCTCCTCCCCCTCCTCCTCCCCCTCTTCTTCTTCTCCTCCCTCCTCCTCCTCTCCTCCTCCTCCTCCTCCTCCTCCTCCTCCTCCTCTTCCTCCTTCTCCTTCTTCTGTGGTAAACAAAGAAGCCACTGGCCTAAAACTAACCTAGCTCTGTTAGACTTAGCTCCATATTCAGCTTCTGCTATTATTGTGTTCATTGTGATAATCAACCCTCTCCTTGTCCTTCTCTTCCTCCTTCTCTTCTTCTTCCTCCTCCTCTTCCTTGCCCTCCTCCCAGCCAAGCAGACCTGGTACATAACGAAGGGTTATACTTTATTTTATGCAAACCATCAAGAATGCAGGTTGGTAACAAGAAACTAAGTCAGTGAGTTTTGACCCCTGGAGAAAAGTGATATCAGAATTGTCACACTTCTTCTGTGAACATCCCCTCCCCACAAGAAATCCTTCCTTCTCATCCCCCCCCCAAAAAAAAACAAAACAAAATATCTGTACCTTTAATTTTTTTATATTTCAAGCAAAAAGGAATGGAAGTTGACAAACAAAATGCATCTTCTTATATTATAACAGAATATAATCAGAGTATATGATTCTCCTTTCATTCGTGTTAAGGACCAGATCTATGGAACTCAGCCAAAGATTTTACCCCAAATGGCATTTAAACTTTCAATCTATAAGCAGAGCCATTGGCTGGGGAGCACATTTAATTTCCTCCTCTAATTTGTAACCACAGTTTGATTTACTAAATGCCAGCATGGGTAAGAAGAGCCTCAGGTAGGTAGTGACCTTCTTATTAGCGAAATAGGATGACTTCACTGGATTTAGCACTCATAATCTATAAAAATCCAGTTGCAAAGAGGTTTTCCTGGTCCTTGTTCCTTTGTAAAGCACCCAAACTGAACAAATGACAGAATTATTAGTTAATTTTCCCCCCTTTGGGTCAATGGCCAACCAACAAGAATAGGACAAGTTTAATTTTGAATTAATCCATGCATCGACTAATTTGTTACACGTCCCCCAGAGTTATTTGCGGGATGGGGATTGGCAGGAGGGCGAGAGAGGGTAGCTTATAAATTGATTAATTAAATAATCAATCTTCAAATCCTATCCCAGCCCTAGTACACGCTCCGCTCCCTCCCCTTTCTAGCAAACTACCAGTGGGAGAAACAGGAAATCAATCCATCTTGCAGCTTGATGGAAAGATTACACTTTTGAAATTTGCTTCAAAGTGGCAACGATTGTGAGCGTGAAAGGTGCACACTGAATAAACAAGTGTATATCAGTAAAGAAATAAAAGACACCTCTCGGTTTTTGTTCTCTCGAGGTCCGAGGCTTATTGAGTTACGAGATAGCTAAGGGCGATGCCCGACTGACCTCTGTTTCATTCCACATTTTTTATTAAATGTTCAAAGAACAAAACAGACAAGGATTTCCTTCAGTGGGTCTTTTCAGAATCGGCAGTGAAATTTCATAGCGGTGGAAACCTGCGTAAGAACAGGAAAACATTAGGCTGGCAATAATCCTGTCTGTTGTGTCCCGCCAGCGGGCAGCGGAGCTCGTGGCAAACTCAGATAGAGAGAAGGTTGGGGAAGAACATGGGCCAGTCCTGGAGTCTGGGGAAGGCTCTGCGTTGGAGGCAGAGATGGGGACAGGGCCGTCTGACAGTTATCAGCTGCCTGCAGAGGCAGAGATCAGTGGGGCAGAAGAACAGCTGGAGCCTGTTCCTGATGTGCGCATGTGCAGAGCTGCCAGGAGAAGTCAAGGAACAAGGACCGACTCGGGAGTAAAGGCACAGGTGAACGGTGAATGGCCCCTTCCATAGGGAATAAAGAGGAGCGAAAGGGGAGGGGAGTTTGAAGGAGACAATTAGTTCGTTTAATTAGTGTGAAGATTTGTCTGTAACTCTCAGAGACTCCTTGCCAAGTATTTTCTTATACAGCGTTGCCTTTGGAAGGCATCGGCCTGGCAGCTCTCCAAGCCTGATAAGGTCTGTGGTTGTAAATTCACCCTTGAAAGACTGTTTGCCAGGACTTTGCTGGATGTGAATGAGAGGAATTCACATTAGCTTAATAAAAAGGGGTTTTGTCAGGACAAGGAGTCTGCTTCGGGATTTTGTAAAGCCTACGTCAGAACACTGTTCTCCTTTCCAGTGATATGACTACAGATAGAAGAGAATATATCTAGCTCAGAGTTGAACTGTGGGGACCTTGGTGCCCTCTGGGCTTGGTGGTTTTCTGGCAGACATTTCATTGCCCGACTAGGTAACATCATCAGTGCTAGTGAGGAGTGTTAGAAGGGGTTGGCAAACATTCTATGTTTCTAATTTAGCAGATCTGCTCATGATACATAGATTGGGACCTAGGCAGAAATAGACAATCTGTGATTTAAATTCCAGAGGGCTGTTCACTCAAGTAGGAATGTTAAATATCTAAGACAAATAGAATAGAATAGAATAGGATAGGATAGGATAGGATAGGATAGGATAGGATAGGATAGGATAGGATAGGATAGTAGAGTAGAGTAGAGTAGAGTAGAGTAGAGTAGAGTAGAGTAGAGTAGAGTTTGGAATGGAATGGAATGGAAGGGAAGGGAATGGAAGGGAAGGGAATGGAAGGGAAGGGAAGGGAAGGGAAGGGAAGGGAAGAGAAGAGAAGAGTTTGGAATGGAAGAGAATAGAATAGGAGAGGAGAGGAGAGGAGAGGAGAGGAGAGGAGAGGAGAGGAGAGGAGAGTTTGGAATGGAAGGGAATGGAAGGGAAGAGAAGAGTTTCGAATGGAATGTAATATAATAGAATAGAATAGAATAGAATAGAATAGAATAGAATAGAATAGAATAGAATAGAATAGGAGAGGAGAGGAGAGGAGAGGAGAGGAGAGGAGAGGAGAGGAGAGGAGAGTTTGGAATGGAAGGGAAGGGAAGGGAAGAAAAGAGTTTGGAATGGAATGGAATGGAATGGAATAGAATAGAATAGAATAGAATAGAATAGAATAGAATAGAATAGAATAGAATAGAATAGCAGAGTTGGAAGGGACCTTGGAGGTATTCTACTCCAACCTCCTGCTTAGGCAGAAGACCCTGTGTAATTTCAGAAAAAATGGTTGTCCAATCTCTTCTTAAAAACCTCAATTGTTGGAGTACCCACAATTTCTGGATGCAAGTTGTTCCACTAATTAATTGTTCTCACTGTCAGGAAATTCCAGGTTGCTTCTCTCCTTGATTAGTTTCCATCCATTCTTTCTTGTCCTACCCTCAGGTGTCTTGAAAAATAGGATTGGAGCATATTGCCTTCCAAAGTTGTGAGTGTTCCATCATTGGAGATTTTTAAGAAGCGATTTGACAACCAATTGTTTGGAATGGTATAGTATCTCCTGCTTGGGCAGGGGTTGGACTAGAAGACCTCCAAGGTCCCTTTCAAGAGATTGGAGAACCGTTTGTCTGAAATGTCCCTTCCTACTCAGTTATTCTGTAAATCTGTAATTCTGTAAGGTATTCATATGCGTCTTTGATGTTGATCACAGTTACACATTTAAGTATTCTGTAGAAATTTAATAAAAATTTTGCCTTAAAAATTTCCTTTTTGGGGGACAAAATAATTCTGAGAGTAATTCCTTTTGAATCAAACTGGATGAGGAGAATTACATAAATGTTTTTGATCCAGAAGTTAAAATTGTCATATGTCCCATGCCTGAACAATCGAATTCTTCAGAGCTGGTAAAGGTATATTGAAGAGCTTTCAATCCATAGTCTAAAGTTTAATATATATTTTTCCTTGAGTGCCCTTAGCTGATGTTCTGCAGTCCAGCAAAAGATGACTTTTGGGCTTGCAGTGTAATGAAATGTGTTTTCTGGTGTAAATGTTATCTGTCTGGCCCAGTTAATCTCACTGCTCTTTCTGGTAACGGTTCAAAGTTCCAATCTCACATTCAATAAGAAGAGAGAATAACTTCACAATTGCTTTTTACCCACCACAGCTACAGTAACAGTAAGTGAAGCTTGGCTCTTGATAATCTCTACTGATGGGTCCGTGGAGCTTTCTCGGCAATAATAACCGAATAACAGAATAACAGAGTTGGAAGGGACCTTGGAGGTCTTCTAGTCCACCCCACTGCTCAGGCAGGAAACCCTAAACTATGTCAGATAAATGACTGTCCAATCTCTTCTTATAAACTTCCAGTGTTGGAGCACTCACTTTTTCAGACTTAAAATTAATTATTTTAACTTTCAGAATTAATATTGTTTCTTTTAATTTTCAGAATTAACATTGTTTCTTTTAATTTTCAGAATTAACATTTTCTTTTAATTTTCAGAATTAACATTAATTCTTTTACTTGTCAGAATTAACATTAATTCTTTTAATTTTCAGAATTAACATTAATTCTTTTAATTTTCAGAATTAACATTAATTCTTTTAACTTTCAGAATTTAAATTATTTCTTTTAACTTTCAGAATTAACATTAATTCTTTTAACTTTCAGAATTAAAACTCTTTTAATTTTCAGAATTATTATTTTTTTAATTTTGAGAATTAAAATTAATTCTTTTAACTTTCAGACTTAAAAGAGGTAAGCTTTATTAAATTTGAAAAGGGCTCAAAACGAACACGTGGGGAAAAATAGCTTCGAATCAGTGGTGGGTTCTAAAAAATTTTTTGGCTAGGTGGGGGGGCATGTGACTGAGTGGGCATTGGCAACTTGACGTTACTCACACACACTCAGCCACATGACACCCCCCACCAAGCCACGCCCACCAAAATGATGGCAAAAAATTTTGGGACTCCAACGGAGGGAAGGGCAGGGGGAAAGAGAGGGAAAAAACTCCCAAAAATAGATCGCTGGAGGATTTAGGGTTTGGAAAAGCCACATGTTTCCTAGAAGAAATCGAAGCATTCAACTTTGCAGCCTGGAGGCCACCCCTGTGTTTAAATGTGGTGGGTGACTGGGGGGGGGAGAGAGAGAATAAGGGGAAGGAAAGGGTGGGAGATAGGAAAAAAATGCAGGTGGAGGCACTGGACTGTGAAAGCAGGATGGGAGGGAGGGAGGAAAGTTCACCCAATCCTGGCTCGGGACAAGGAGGGAGGAGGAACCGGCTGCAACCCCCCAAAACACCCCCAGGCGTGGAGGGGGGCATGGGAAATCGCAGAACCTGGATTGCACATATGAGCTTGTGTCCTGCAGCCCATTTTCATGCCTTTGGGTGGAGGGAAGCTGGCCCTGTGCTGCATCCTTACTCTGCGCTCCACAGCCCACCTGGGCCCTGCTTCACTGGGCACTTCCCATCACCATCGCTCAACTTACCCATTGCAGGGATTTGATTAAGCCGAGTGGCTCCTTGGAGGGCCCCAGATCCAAACTAAACTCAGGCATTCCAGTGGGGAGCGAGCAGAGTGTAAGGGAGGTGTCTCTTTCGGTTTCTCACTCTGGGGCTTGGAATGTCACCCTCTCCTCCTGCCGCCACCCCCTCCTGCCACCGCCACTGTCCTCTTCTCCCACCACCCGCTCCTCCCGCAGCCCTCTCCTCCTGCCGCCCCCCTCTCCAGCATGCTTCCCCCATCCCCGCCGCGGCTGCAATGGCAGTGGCTTCAGGAGATGCTGGCCAGTGGGGAGTGGGGCTAGGCTAGCGCAAATGCTTACCTGTGTGTAGGCAGGAGGAGGCAGTTGTGTGGATGCACGTGGCAAAGGCAAGGCAGAGTGAGCATTGGAGCAGGCCTGTTCGGGGGCGTGGCCCACCAGTCATTACTACCATTTCAGTCATCCGGGCTCAATTACCACTACTGGTTGGCCTGAACCTGTCTGAACCCGGAGCAACCCACCTCTGCTTCGAATCCAAGACAGTCAGAAAAATGATATTTAATTTTTTATAATGACCTGTTATTTAATCTTCCTTTGATCCCCAACATGGTTAATGGCGATACTTTATTACAGATACCTTTCCAGCCCCTTCCATCGCAAATGTGCTCTTGATTTCCAGCGTAAAGGATCCCCCTGCTTAGATAGGCAATGAATGTAAGCAGTTCCATAAATAAATCATTGGTAATAAGTAAACAAGACGAGACACATTATGCGTAGAGAGAGAGAGAGACTGAGAGCTATATGGATTTATGGCATTAGTCAGGAATACAAGAGGCTGTAGCTTGTTCAACTACAAAGAAAACCCCTTTGCAATAATTCATAGGATGTGTGATACAGACTTTCATAGAGGGTCGGTTTATTACGGACAATATTTTACAGGAAGAAAGGAAAATATCTCTCTGTATTTCAGCTGGCATTTCCTTCAGGCCCAGTTTCTGTCTCAGCCATGACTGAAAAAGAGGTTAGCGTTGAGGCCAATACAATTAGTCTCCCCAAAACGTTATATACAGGTTATTGTCCTAGTGCAGTGATGGTGAGCCTTTTTTGGCATCTGTGCCAAAAGAATGGGGAACGCAGGGGGGCGTGTTATACCCATAATGCTATGTGCATGATCACCCACCTGTGTACATGCGCGCGCAGCCAGCAACCACCACCCACTGCTTTTGACACGATTTTTTCACCCTCCCCAGGCTCCAGAGGCTTTCAATGAGCCTGGGGAGGGTGAAAACAGCTTCCCCCTCCACCCCCATCCCCCCGAGGCCTCAGGATCTTCCCTGAAGGCTCCGGAGGGCGAAAAATGGACCTATGAGGGACCCAGAAGTTCAGGAATTGTGACTTCCAGTTTGTACGTAGGGCCACTTTTCGATATCCAGAGCCTTCAGAGGCCTTCGGGAAGCTTCCCTGAAGGCTCCGGGGGGCAGAAATTGGCCCTATGAGCAAACCAGAAGTGACTTACGATTTGGCCCTAGGTCCGTTTTTTGTCATCCGGAGCCTTCAGGGAAGCCTCCTGAAGGCTCCGGAGGGCAAAAAATGGCCCTAAGAGCAAACTGGAAGTCTGTTCCTGAACTTCCAGTTGCTGGAAGCCTCCCGAGGGTGAAAAACGGCCTCAAAAGAAGGCCAAAGTCAATTCGCCAGCACGTTCATGCATGCTGGCCAGCTGACAGGGCAGCGCCTCGCAAGCCCTAACAAATGGCTCCACATGCCACCTGTAGCACGCGTGTCATAGGCTCACCATCACGGTCCTAGTGTTTTATCATAAAGTCTCTGCAACAGGATACAAGTCTACACAAAAGGACGTTTCCGGATGTGAGACTGTTGGAAGAAATATTCATCTGGTTCAGCGGTAGGTTTCATATTTTGTTACTGTTGGTTTGCCATGCACATGCACACTCGCTTTGCGGGCGTGTGCACCCTTCCATGCATGTGCCCGGCCTTCCGTGCACTCCCTTTGCTTACACATGCATCTTCCGCATATGCGCCCAGTTTCAAAAACATAACTAAGTCGGGCAGCATAGAGCCAGGGTGGGTGCATGGATTTCACATGGATTTCGCCCAACCACGATTTCACTACTGCTTCGGGCAAACCAGTCCAAACTGGCTGAATACCATCTCTGATCTGGTTCAGTTCCAAGCTGGGAGAAAGGTACTGGAGACAAAACGGAGGCTGATTTGAAAGAGGGTGCCATGCCTGCAAGCCATCTTTTCTTTTGGACTTCAGACCTGCCACACTTTCTACTGTCTATTTTCTATTGTGGGAAAATAGGAGGGGGGATTATACTGAGTTGGGTGATATGTAGCCATAATAACATCCTTCTTAGGAAGCCAAGGTCATCATTTGTCTCTGCACCTGACCGGAACTGGATGGGTGGAAGCTGCTAGCATGGCAGTGGGAGATTGGAGCATGGGATGGACTTGTGGGTTTGGGGGAAGGATCTTGAACTTTCAACGGGGTGGGAAAACCTGGAAGCTTTCAGTTTTGCGTTTTCCCAGATGTGCCAACATGGCTCTCTTCATAAATTGGAACTTTGAGGAATCCTTTGCTTAGGACTCTGATTAAATTTTGGATGCTATTTGGAAGGTTTTATTGCTGAACAGAACCACACGGTTTTAGGTTCTGGGCCACTGACCCCATTGAGTTGAGTGTGAGTGGTTATTTTTACCTTCTCTTGGGTTTTGCACTTGAGCTTCCTGTTTCTGTGCAAGAACGTGTATTCTATTGGCTGTTGTTCAGACTCCCATGGGGCCATCTAGGGGTCATGTAGGGGTCATACTTGGCTCTATAGGTTGTCTGAGCTATGTTTGGTTGAAGTTTGGACTCGCTGAGATGATGTAATGAAGAGACTTGTGTTCTGAAAAGGTATTGGGCAATTCCTACTATGGCTTAATGGCTTTTTCCTGGGTTGGATCTTGGACAAGGGTATTTGCTTATGAATAGAGCTATCTATCACTTTATCTCTTAAGTGCTGACATATGCTGAGGGCTAGGAAGAAAGGTGGGGGCTGCTTCCCCCCTCTAAAAAACCATTTCTTATCCAGGGAAATGTAATATTCTGCCTTTTTAATATTCCTCAAAATATTTCATTGTTTTAGGAAAGGGGGGGGATGATGAGAGAATGATGAGGGTCCTTTTCCCACATTTTAACTGGTTTTAAAAGGCAGTCAAAGTTACTGCAGGCAGTCCTTGACTTACAACCATTTGTTTAGTGACCGTTCGAAGTTACAACGGCACTGAAAAAAGTATTTTAGGATGTTTTTCACACTTACAACTGTTGCAGCATCCCCTTGTCACGGGATTCATATTCAGATGCTTGGAAGCTGAACTAATTGCAGGAACTGGATATGTCTAGTTTGACGAAAAGAAGGACTAGGGGAGACATGATAGCAGTGTTCCAATATCTCAGGGGTTGCCTCAAAGAAGAGGGAGTCCAGCTTTTCTCCAAGGCACCTGAGGGTAGAACAAGAAGCAATGGGTGGAAACTAATCAAGGAGAGAAGCAACCTAGAACTGAGGAGAAACTTCCTGACAGTTAGAACAATTAATCAGTGGAACAGCTTGCCTCCAGAAGTTGTGAATGCCCCAACACTGGAAGTCTTTAAGAAGATGTTGGATAGCCATTTGTCTGAAATGGTGTAGGGTTTCCTGCCTAGTCAGGGGGTTGGACTAGAAGACCTCCAAAATCCCTTCCAACTCTGCTATTCTATTCTATTCTATTCTATTCTATTCTATTCTAATATCACATCTGCATGGAATGACTAACCTTCAACCAGCATTAACTGCCGGCATTTGCAAAGCCTCAAGAGCATGACATCTGGAGCTCAGGTTTCCTTTGCTCCTTTGTCTAACACTCTGCATTCTGTCCGCGAAAAGCGATTCCCGTTGCAGAGTGTCGAGCTAAGTGGACACGTCTGAATGCAAATGTAGCCCAGCATTTGCACGAAACGACATTGGCCCTGGTGAGGCCGAAAAGGGGGGGTTTGATGTGATGAATGTTTCAGTAATGAGTCTTGCAGAAATTCATATCCATTTGTCACTTACAATAAAGTGCCGTCGATTAGTCTCCTGCTGTTATTTCTCTTCTCGGTTTGTCAACAGAAGGAGAGGCTGGGACTGAATCTGGCATGGATCGGCGAACCACAATGGGGGGTTTGGTGTCCCCCACTACTCCACCTTTTGGGGTGGTCTGGACCTGTTGACCTCCTCTTGAATTACTCAGTAGGTAAATGGGTCTAGAAAGGGACAAACCGCTTCTTTTTCAGAGCTTCAGGGGAAAGTTTGTAAAAGAAAGGAGCCAAAATGAGGAAGGGAAACCTTTCAACTTGAGGGTAATGGCGATGTGATTCTAATTGGACTTGTGCATTGGTGATGCAGACTTTCTCGGTGGCTCTTTATCTTGGCGAATACAGCGATGGATGCAGAAAATAATAGGGCGTAAATCTGTGCACTTGAATCTTTGTGGATCATTGTATGAATCTTTGTGGATTCTTCTATGAATCTTTGTGGATCATTGTATGAATCTTTGTGGATCATTGTATGAATCTTTGTGGATCCTTCTATGAATCTTTGTGGATCATTGTATGAATCTTTGTGGATTCTTCTATGAATCTTTGTGGATCATTGTATGAATCTTTGTGATTCTTCTATGAATCTTTGTGGATCATTGTATGAATCTTTGTGGATTCTTCTATGAATCTTTGTGGATCATTGTATGAATCTTTGTGGATTCTTCTATGAATCTTTGTGGATCATTGTATGAATCTTTGTGGATTCTTCTATGAATCTTTGTGGATCATTGTATGAATCTTTGTGGATTCTTCTATGAATCTTTGTGGATCATTGTATGAATCTTTGTGGATTCTTCTATGAATCTTTGTGGATCATTGTATGAATCTTTGTGGATTCTTCTATGAATCTTTGTGGATTCTTCTATGAATCTTTGTGGATTCTTCTATGAATCTTTGTGGATCATTGTATGAATCTTTGTGGATTCTTCTATGAATCTTTGTGGATCATTGTATGAATCTTTGTGGATTCTTCTATGAATCTTTGTGGATCATTGTATGAATCTTTGTGGATCATTGTATGAATCTTTGTGGATTCTTCTATGAATCTTTGTGGATCATTGTATGAATCTTTGTGGATTCTTCTATGAATCTTTGTGGATTCTTCTATGAATTTTTTGTGGGGTTCTTCTATCAATCTTTGTGGCTCGTTCTATGAAACTGTGGATTCTTCCATTAATTTTTGTGAATCGTTCCATGAATCTTTCTGGATTCTTCAATGAATCTTTGCAGCTCCGTCTATGTGTGTGGATCCTTCTGTGAATCATTGTGGATCATTCTATGAAATTATGGATTCTTCCATTAATTTTTGTGGATTGTTCTATAATTTTTTATGGATCATTCCAAAAATCTTTGCGGATCCTTCTATGAATCTCTGCATATTCTTCTATGAGTCTGTGGATCCTTCTATGAATATTTGTGGATTGTTCCATGAATCAGATACAGATTAACAGAGTTGGAAGGGATCTGTAGGTCATCTAGTCCAACCCCCTGCCCCAGCAGAATACCCTACACCATTTCTGACAAGTGGCAGTCCCATCCAGGGGTGGGATTCTACTGGTTTGGGTGCACCTTTAGCTCTGAAGATCAGCTGGGAGCAAACTGGTTCACTCTCATGAGCAAGTGGGCCCTCCATTCTCCCCCTGCGCTTTAGCTACCTTTATCTTCCTTTATCTTCTCAGCTGAGTCGCCCGGCAGAGTGGACTGCCATGCCTCAGCTGTTTTCTTTCCCAAACAGCAATCCAAAATGTAAGTATTCTGTAAACTGTGCATGCATGCGCAGCGAAGTGCTCTCTCAGCGAACTGGTAGGAACCCATCCTTGGTCTAATCTCTTCTTCTTGAGTCTGTGCATCCTTCAATGAATCTTTTTGAATTCTTCTATGAATCTTAGTGGATTCATTAACAATATGGAGCCTAGCTGTATGAGCCATGGTTCATGGCACAATGGTTAGAGGGCAGTACTGCAGGCTACTTCTGCTGATCACCGGCTGCCAGTGGTTTGGCAGATCAAATCTCACCAGGCTCAAGGTCGATTCAGCCTTCCATCCTTCCGAGGTGGTTAAATTGAGGACCCACTTAGAGAGGGCTGTAAAGCACTGTAAAGTGGTATATAAGTCTAAGTGCTATTGCTATTAGCTGCCCTCCAGCCCTGTGTTTTCTAAATCTACCAAAACGTAGCATTTCAAAGCTACTTGGAGGGCAGGCCCCTCCTTTACTTCTTATAAAACCCAAAGAAAAACATATTATTTGATACTAAGCAAAATTATTTCAGACTGATGCTTACCGAGCACAAAAAAAATATAGAGGTTAAAAATGGGGTACACCAGAAAACTTTATTTATTTCCTACTGAACAGAAGGGTATTTTTTTTTTTAAAAAAAAAATTATTGAACTGATTTAAACATTAAAAAAACAAAACACAAATTTCCACTCATTACAGCGAGTCTGTATCAGTATCATTGACATCATTCGTATTTACATAAGCTCTATTTCTATGCTCTAATATACTCTATATTATATAATCACTTAAAATATAATATTTACACACACACATACACACACACACACAGAGTGTTATCATATTTGCTGTAGGTAACACTTAGTTCTTATACAGTATCTTGCATCTTTCATCCAACCATTTATACCATCTATTCCGTACTTTATACTCTGATTCTTCTTTGTCCTTCACTTCCATGGTCAACCTATCTATCTCTGCACACTCAAGTACCTTTCTTAGGATCATTTCATCTGGAGGGAGATTGTTCTGCTTGCAATTTTGAGCGAATACTATTCTTGTTGCAGTTAATAAATGTGGTATTATATAGTGGGATTTTTTTTTTACACATTTTATCACCTAGTATGCCCAATACTTCAGGAGTCAACCTCAAGGCAAAATCCAGGACCGGAGTCCCGGAAGCAATTCGTGACTGTGTACAATAATGTTTTGGTAACTCCTGTGATGCAGCTGGAACCAATCATATCAGCTCTGCTGTTCCATTGGACTATTTCAGTGACGTGGAGAGGGGGGAATCTGCTGCTTGGCTAACAGTCTATCCTCCATATTAATCTACCCAGGCCTTGTGCTGGAGGGGAAACTCCAGTTTTGACCTGTTTCCAGAGCACAATACCATAGTTTTTTGAGACTGAAGGATGCCAATGGATATGTCCAATAGGAATAGTTTCCCCATCCATTCAATCTTTGGTTCTGTAATTTGTTCCATCCATTCCATTATTTTAAGCCAATACTCTATGAACAGTAGGTTTTTAAGGGGTTGAGGATTTTATCAGGAAGCCTCTATTTTACAAATATCTCTCATTTGTCCCATCTGCAACTTGAGGACAGCAATCAGATTAATCTAGACTTGTTGAAAGGACAACTGAAAATAGCACACCATAGCAACAGCACACCGAGGAAAGTGTTGATGGGTTTTTGATTTTTGATTAGCCAAATGTCAAAGCCATCGCAAAGCCTTAAAGCGGGTACCAAAACAAAGGACATCAGTGAATTTCTGGCGCCTTCTACATTCTGGGCAGCTGAACTTTGAAACAATCGTAGTATCTCTGTTTCGTCTCTCTGGCATGCTTAGCTGAAAAATATTAAAATTGCTCCTAATAAAATAAACCGTGGAGCCATTTTTCAATACTTCCAAGCAATAAACTGATTGAATAAATATACTCCAAAGGCTTCTCTTCTCTTTCTTTCCTTCCTTCCTTCTCTCTCCCTCCCTCTCAATCTTTCCCTTTCTCTCTCTCCTTCTCCCCCTCTCTTTCTTGCTCTTTCCTTCTCTCTCTCCCTGTCTCTTTCTCTCTCTCTCCCATTCTCTCCCTCTCTCCCTCTTTTTTCTCTCTCTCTCTCCCCTCCCTCTCTTACTTTTCTCTCCTGTCTCTCTTTCTCTCCCACTCTTTCCCTCTCCTTCTGTTTCTCCCTCTCTCTCTTGCTCCCTTTTTCCTTCCCTCCCTCCCTCTCTCCTTCTCTCTCTGCCTTCCTCCCCCTCTCCTTCTCTCTCCCCATCTCCCTCTTCCTCTCTCTCCTTCCCTCTCCTCCTCTCCTTCTCTCTCTCTCTCTTCCTCTCCCTCTTCCTCTCTCTCCTTCCCTCTCCCCCTCCCCTTCTCTCTCTCTCTCTTCCTCTCCCTTTTCTTCTCTCTCCTTCCCTCTCTCCCTCTCTTTCTCCCCCTCTTCCTCTCTCTCCTTCCCTCTCCCCCCTCTCCCTCTCAGCATAATGCAGCTTTTCATGCAGTATTTAACACTCACTAACTATCCTAAAGTCATTTTTAATACCCTTTCACTTCCCTGATTCCCCACGTTTCAAAGGAAACTGCACAACAGAACAAAAACCATGTGGGCCACTGAAGGTGATGGGTTATCTTGAACTAGCTTGTCAGTCAGCCCTCTTTCACAAGTCCCTCATCTTAAGCAAGCCGAATTTTCAAACCTGTGCTTCTCGCCTCCTGAAAGGAATAGCGTGAAATGGGTTTCCAGACCACAATCCCCAGCATTCTTGACAGGAGAAAGATCCCTTTGGACATGGTGGGATTAATGACAATGGCCTCAATCCAGGCTTAGCTAAGCTCAGAGTTGGCAGTGAGGGTTGTGCGTTGAAGCATTTTCAGCTCGTTCCGCTTTTCAAGCCATATTAGCTTCCGAAATGGTCTACGGGTTCGAATCCAAGCAAAGAAACTGTCATTCCTGGACTTTTCCTGTTGCTTACAAGGTAGAAGGTGAACTGTTAAAGTGCCTGGCTGAATGCCAAGCATTTCTACCCCTTCTATTGACTCACTTTAAAATAAGCTTGTTTACAACCTGGTTCATAGACTTTGGCCTGAGGGGAAAGCATAAAACATATATTATTAGGGCATGATTATTTCCAAATCCAGAGCTCAGCGGAATGGCTGGGCCTGCTGAGGGAGTTAAACACAACTGAAGAAGCCATTTCTTTTTCTTGCAATTATTTTTATTTTTCATACATACATTTACAAATATACATTCTCATAGTTGTTGTTAATATTATGTGCATATCTTTTTAACATGTATAGCAAGTCTTTTCTCCATCTAAACATTTAAATTTATCATCGAGACCAGTGGTGAAATTAATTTTTTTTTTTACTACCGGTTCTGTGGATGTGGCTTGGTGGGCATGGCGGGAGAAGGATACTGCAAAATCTCCATTCCTTCTCCACTCTGGGGCCAGGCAGAGGTGGCATTTGCCGGTTCTCCGAACTACTCAAAATTTCCACCACCGGTTTTCCAGAACCTGTCAGAACCTGCTGGATTTCACCCCTGATCGGAACCGCTCTTCCTGCCATCCCATTCATCCACCTTGTTTTACCACAGCACTTCTTCTCCTTCCCTCTCCTTTCCTTCCCTCCCTTCTTCTCTACTTTCTTCTTTCCTCCTCCTCCTTTCCCTTTTCTTCTTCCCCTTCCTCTCCTCCACTCTTCTTCCCCTTCCTGCCCTCTCTCTTACTCTTACTTCCCCTCCATGTCTTCCTCTCCTTTCCCCTTTCTTCTTTCCTTCTCTATTTCTAAAGGAAGTTCTTGACTTTTCATCATTTGTTTAGTGAGCGTTTGGAGTTAAAACGGCACTGGGAAAAAAAGTAACTTGTGACCGTTTTCACACTTGCGACAGTTGCAGCATCCCCATGATCATGGCATCAACTCTTTATGACTGTCCTGGGATTCGTAACCTGGCTTCTGACAAGCAGAGATTGGCTGAAAGATGGCATGAGTCGCTTAACAACTGCCGTGATTCGCTTAACAACTGTGGCCAAAATGGGTGTCAAACGGGGCAAAACACCCTTAACAATGGCCTTGCTTAGCAACAGAAATGTTGGGTTTAATTGTGGTCATAAGTTGAAGGACTATCTGTATATGGAACTCCCCCACATTGGCTGGTCTTCCAATCTTTTTAAGCAGGCCCTTCTGAGAGAGAAAAGAGGAAGGAAGGAAGGAGGGAGAGAGGGAGGGAGGGAAGGAAGGAAGGAAGGAAAGAGATAGAGAAAAAAGTAAGAAAGAAAGCTGGAGAAGGGAGAGAGGAAGGAAGGAAGGAAAAAAGAGATAGAGGAAAAAAGAAAGACAGAAAGAAAGCTGGAGAAGGGAGGGAGGAAAGAAGGGAGGGAGGAAGGGGGGAGAGGGAGGAAGGAAGGAAGAAAAGAAAGAAAGAGAGAGAAAGAGAGAAAAAAGGAAGAAGGAAGGAAGGAAAGAAATAAGGAAGGAAGGGGGAGAAGGAAGAAAGAAAGAAAGAAAAAGAGAGAAAGGGAGGAAGGAAAGAGCATAGGGAGAGAGAGAGAAAGAGAGAGAGAAAAAAAGAAAGAAAAGAAAGAAAGAAAAGAAAGAGGAGAAAGAAAGAAAGAAAGAAAGAAGGAAAGAAAGAAGGAAAGAAAGAAGGAAAGAAAGAAGGATAGAAAGAAAGAGATGGAGAAGGGAAAGAGGGAGAAAGGAATGAAGATGCTAGATCACATGCAATAATTTAATGACATTGATTCAGTATTTAACAGTTCAGTTGGATGTAAACCTGCACCTGATTAATGAAATGCATTCCACCTGTTCTTTCATCTCCCATTCTTCCAGAATTAAACATGCTTAATATTATCTAACCAAGGAGAGAAGCAGCTTAGAACTAAGGAGAAGCTTCCTAACAGTAAGAACAATTAACCAGGGGAACAGCTTCCCCCCAGAAGTTGTAGGGGCTCCATCACTGGAGGCTTTTAAGAAAAGACAAGACGGCCACTTGTCTGCAATGGCATAGGGTCTCCTGCTTGAGCAGGGGGCTGGACTAGAAGACCTCCCAGTTCCCTTCCAATTCTGTTATTCTCTTATCTCTTTTTATTCGGCTATAAATAATACACCGTAATAGAAACCTCCGTGAATAATCACACCCGTCCTCCCTGCACAGAAGGAGAATAGCAGTTTTACCTAGTTATTCCCCCACATCATTACCACTACTGTTTGCAACAGGGAGAAAACTCCCATATTGTAATGTGTTGCTATTATGTGTAATATTGTAGTCCCAATGTGTAAAACTCTGACTTACACATTGGCAATAAAAGTCAGAACACCAAACACAAGCTGGGTGGATACGGCCTGATAGATGACCCTCACTCTGTCAAGGGCCTAGGAGTCCTCATCTCAAACGATCTAAGCCCCAGAGCTCACTATAACAGAATTGCCAAAAAGGCATTAAGAATTATTAACCTGATCTTGCAAAGCTTCTTCTCCGGTAATATTATACTGCTAACTCGGGCATACAAAACCTTTGCCAGACGAATTCTCGAGTACAGCTCGTCTGCCTGGAATTCACATCATATATAGGACATCAATACAATTGAGCGGGTCCAGAGATATTTCACGAGAAGAGTCCTCCACTCCTCTGCTCACAATAGAATCCCTTACGCCACCAGGCTCAAAAATTTGGGCTTCAACAACCTGGAACCACACCGCCTACGGTCTGACCTAAACGTAGTACACAAAATTGACTGCTACAACGTCCTACCTGTCAATGACTGCTTCAGTTTCAACCTCAATAATACTCAGGCAAACAATAGATACAAACTCAAGGTTAACTGCTCCAAACTCGGTTGCAGAAAATACGACTTCCGCAACAGAGTGGTCAACGCCTGGAATGCTCTACCTGACTCCGTTGTTACATCCTCTAACCCCCACAGCTTCAACCTCAAACTGTCTATCGTGGACCTCACCCCATTCCTAAGAGATCCGTAAAGGGGGCATGCATAAGCCCACCAGCGTGGCTTCCGTTCCCTGTCCTACTGTCCCCATTTATTTGTACTCATTTCCTTTGTTCATGTTTAGGTTCATACTTATACCTGTTATCTCGTACATGTTAACTAAATAAATAAAATATTGTCTCAATTTTGCCATCCACATCCAAACGCTGAGAAATACCAGAGCCAATGTTGCCCAGTGTCATGAAAAGATCCATTTCCTCTCCTTGTTTCCAGTTGCTGCCAGAGGTTTCCAGGAGGACCTTCAGTTACAAAAGAGAAGAGGGTAGATTTTTAAGCACCTTGCTTATTGGAGGCTGAGTTGCAACACCTCTGATTTGCATCGTAAAAAGGGAAACTACTTTGCAGGAGTTTCGACCTTGCTAAAAAACAAAACACCAGGTGATGCCTGCCCTCTGCAAGTCCTCCCAAACACTGGAATGAATAAGGTTACAGAAAGAAGTCAAAGTGATGCTTAGAGTTGGGTAATTTAGAGATGTTAGGATGAAATAACTCCTAAAGGTGAATAATACATTTTTGTGGCTATGTTGACATTTTTATGGGACACATTAGACTATTTCATTTAGCCTGAAAGAGAGAGAGAGGAGAGAAAGAGAGATCACAGAGGGAGAGAGATAAAGAGAGAAAGGGGGAGAGTGAGAAATAGAGAGAGATGACAAAGAGAAAAAGAGAGACAAGAGGAGAAAGAGGAGAGAAAGAGAGATGACAGAGGGAGAGAGAGAGAGAGAAAGGGACAGAAAGAGAGTAGAGACATACAACAGAAAGAGAGAAAAAAAGAGAAGAAAGAGGAAAGAAAAATGACACAGAGAGAAAAGGAGACAGAGAAAGAGAGAGACAAGAGAGGAGAAAGAGAGGAGAGAGAGATAATAGAGGAAGAGAGAAAGAGAAGAGGGAGACAGAAATTATAGAGAAAGAGAGAGGAGGAGGGAGAGAGAGAAAGGGGGAGAGTGAAAAAGAGGAGAGATATACGACAGAAAGAGAGAAAAAGAGAGAGGAGAAAGAGGAGAGAAAGAGAAATGACAGCGCATGAGCGAAAGGGAGACAGAGAAAGAGAAAGAAAGAGAGGAGAGGGGGAGTGTCGGGCATGCCTCCTTCAGTAACCAAAAAAGAAACCTCACAACTCCAATGTTTGTGGAATTAAAAGTACTTTTACTGGTTATGAATAGATAGCAGCGAAGTAAAGCAAGGTCTGAGTCAGAAAAGCGCGAAATCATACATATCAAACATTTGCCCAGCTCCCTCCCTCCAACGACCCCCACCCCATTGCCCAATCTGCAACTCCCTTGGGTGTCATGTGGGTGGCATCTCCAAGAAACATCATGAGGTTGGCATGCAGAACGGTTGGCCTTGACCAGGTCCAAACATCAGCCATCAGCATGCGCAGACGATGGTGAGAACAAAACTCCCTTTTTGACTGTCACTCCCTTACCATTTATTCCCATCCCAAATACCATGCCCCACCCTCCCCATTTCCATGGCAACCGAAAGCAAGCAAGTAAAGCAGAGGCTGACAGGGAGAAAGAAGAGTGATAAAGAGAAAGGGGAGAGTTAGAAAGAAAGATATGACAGAGAGAGGAAAAGAGATAACAGAGGAGAAAGAGAGAGGGGAGAAAAAGAGATATGACAGAGAGAGGGGGGGGAGAGAGAAGGAGAGATATATGACGGAGAAAAAGATAGATGACAGAAGAGGAGAGAGAGAGGAGAGAAAGAGAAAGGAGAGAGAGAATGAGAGAGAAAGGAGAGAGAAAGAGAAAGAGAGGAGAGGGGGTAAGAGACAGAGAGAGAGAGAGAAAGACAGAAAGGGGAAAAGTGAGAAAGAGGGGAGAGACAGATATTGCAGAGAGAGAAAAAGATGAGAAGGAGAAAGAGAGAAAGACAGATGGCAGAGGAGAAAGAAAAAAAGAGGGAAAAGGTGGGAGAGAAAAAAGAGAGAGGAGGGAAAGAGAGAGGAAAATAGACGTGAGAGGAGACTAGCATAAAAAATAGGGGAAAAATGAGGAAAAAAATAGAACCATGAAAGGTGTGTGGAGATTCAGACTTGGCATCCACCTGTCGTTGGCCTTGTTATCCTGCCAATGAAACGTTCAGGGAGACCATAAAACCAAAGCGACTGCATAAAAAGGAAGGTTGCCCTTTTAACTGGAGGGCATCCTTACCTGCAAAATGCCTTGGATAAAGGACGGATAAATAAACATAAAGATGGAACTTCCAAGCCACAGAAAAACCCAGCGACACATCCGTCATTTGCCTGATTTTATGCGTGACAGTCTGGCCCTCAAAACATCTCTTGTGGTTTAAAAGCCCAGCCCATCTTGGTCCCTTCTGGATACACTGGATGAAATGCGCATGTAGCAATGAGCAGGGGTGGGATTGAAAAGTTTTAGCAACTGGTTCTCTGCCCAGTTGCTGGGTGGGTGTGGCCATGATGGGTGTGGCCTACTCGGCCTCCCGCACCACCATGGGGGGATTTTCTCCCTCCCCAGGCTCCAGAGGCTTTCCTCGAGCTTCTGAGAGGGCCAAAACTGGCTCCCCTAGGGGCTGGAGAACCTCCGGAGCCCAGAAACTGGCCCATTTCCGGACTTCCAGAACTTCCAGGAGGTCCATTTTTCACTCTCCCAAGACTTTGGAGGTGTTCTTTAAGCCTTCTGGAGGGTGAAAATGGCCTTCCCCAGGGCTCCAGAGGCCAGAAACAAGAGGCCTGTTTTTCACTCTCCCAGAGACTCTACACAGGCCCTGCACTTACCTGGCATCCAAAATGGCCGTGTGGAGACTCCTGGGAGGGGCAGGGCCAGCCAGTCCTTCCAACTACCAGTTTGGCGAGCCAGATATAAAATTAGCATCCTGTTCTCCCGAACCGGCTGAATCCCACCCCTGGTGATGAGAGTCCATAGTTCATTAGGTTGCTGGAACCTTTTACATTCAATCTAGAAGGGAATATTTGTAGCTTGGAGTTGAACGGCGAGATCCTTGGCGCCTTTTGAGGGTTGTTTTCCTGCAAATGGTTCTGTCTACGGAGATTCTCAGTCATCCAAGTCATGGTTGTCCCAAAGGTGCTTTTTCAAGAGGCAACTGGACTTTCTAGGGTTTTTTTTTTTGAAGATCAAATTTGCAAAATGACACTAAGTTGGCGGGAACAGCCAACACCCCAGAAGACAAGCTCAGGATACAAAAAGTTATTGCCAGACTTGAACAAGGGACCTTATTCAACAAAATGAAATTTAAGGTGAAGAAAAGCAAGGTTTTACACCTGGGCAGGAAAAAACCAAAGGTAGAAGTACACATTAGGTAAAACCTGGAAGGAACTTGAAATCAGAATGGACAATCATTAAAACGTGAGTTAGTAATGGCGGCAACCAAGAAAGCTAACACAATCCTTGGTTGCGTAAACAGAGGCATAGAATCAAAACTACATGAAGTATTAGTAAGATAAAGGTAACGGTTCCCCTCGCACATATGTGCCAGTCATTCCCAACTCTAGGGGGCGGTGCTCATCTCCATTTCAAAGTCGAAGAGCCAGCGCTGTCTGAAGATATCTCCGTGGTCGTGTGGCCAGCATGACTAAATGCCAAAGGCGCACAGAACGCTGTTACCTTCCTACCAAAGGTGGCTCCTATTTTTCTACTTGCATTTTTACATGCTTTTGAACTGCTAGGTTGGTAGACGCTGGGGCGAGTAACGGGTGCTCACTCCGTTACGCGGTGCTAGGGATTCGAACCGCCGAACTGCCAACCTTTCTGATCGACAAGCTCAGCGTCTTAGCCACTGAGCCACTTTTTAAAGCCTTAGTAAGTCTACATCTGGAATTCTGCATCCAGTTTTGGTCACCACATTACAAAAAAGTTGTTGAGACTTCGGGGGGAAAAAAAAGTGCAAAGAAGAGCAACTAAGATGATTAAAAACATATGAAAAACATTTGCAGGATTTGGGTGTGGCCAGTTTAGAGCAAAGAAGGACTAGGGGTGACATGATAGCAGTATTTCATTATTTGAGGGGCTGCCACCAAGAAGAGGAGCGGGCCAACCTATTCTCCAAAGCACCAGAAAGCAAGACAAGAAACAATGGATGGAAATTAATCAAGGAAAGAAGCAACCTGGAATTTAGGAGAAACTCCCTAACAGTGAGGACAATTAACTAGTGGGATGGATCGCCTCCAGATGTTGTGGGTGCTTCATCACTGAAGGCTTTTAAGGAGAGATTGGATAGTCACTTGTCTGACAAGGTTCAGAATTTCCTGCTTGAGCAGGGGGCTGGACTAGAAGACCTCCAAGGTTCCTTCCAGCTCTATTTTGATTCATCCAAAAAGCTTCTTGAGCTCTAACTGGATGGTGGGGAATTATAAAACTGTAGTAATATTTCATGTGTATTATCTTTCATGTGTAACTTATCAGAAGGTCACAGAGATTGATCAGATGTTGGATAGCCATTTGTCTGGAACGGTATAGGATTTCCTGCCTAGGCAGGGGGTTGGACTAGAAGACCTCCAAGGTCCCTTCCAACTCTAATATTGTATTGTATTGTATTATATTGTATTGTATCACATAACCCCAGGATACTGCAACCATCATAAATATAAACCAGAGGCCAAGCATCCAAATTTTGATCATGTGACTATTGGGACGTTGCAACATTCATAGTCATGTGACTTTTTTTTTCTGGTGTTACAAACAGTTGTAAGTCAGAGATTACCTGTAATTAGTTAACAGCAAAAAACAAAAACAAAACACCTTCCTACGGTGTAATCAGTTGATCTATTTTACATAAGGGGAAGAAATTCGTCTGCAAACAAGCTGTAGTTACTTCAGAATACAGGTTTCTAAGAATAAACTCAGAATAAATAGATTCCACTCACCAACTTCATGCCACACACCTGGGATCTTAATATTATGTTGCATCAAGGATTTTTAACTGCTATGTTATGTGCCTCTTGCTCTTATTGTTCCCTGTAGAAATGGGCTGCAATTACATCCTCTATTTCCAAATCCAGTTCTCTCAGCATTTCCCAATGTCTGCAATTTTATGAGTTTGCGACTCAAATTCGTGTTATTTTGGAGTCACGAGGAAGTGGAGATGGTGGAAGGTGGAGTGCTTGGTATTCAGCCAGTTTGGGCAAAGTGGTAGTGGAAACCTGTGAGTGAGGGTGCACCCCCCCCCTCCACCCTACCCTACCCCAGCTCTATGCCATCCTAATTAGCCATATTTTCGAAGCCATGCAAATGCCTGCAACAGAGATGGGATCCTACCAGTTTGGACCGGTTCGACTGAATATGTAGTAACTTGGTTGGCCATGCCCACAAACTGGTTCTTTGAAAGCAAATAGTTTTTTTTTTATAAATTTTCCCCCTTTCAAATTCATTCATAGATATACATTCTTATAATTGCTATTTAACATTTATCTATTCATCATTAATCTTTATACTCAGGAAAAAAAGATATCCAAATAAGCCAAAAAGAAAGAGAGAAACAATAGGAACTGGAAAAGGAAAGTTCTGGGGAGAGATATTCAAACAATCTATCGAAAAGGGATAGAAAAAAAATCAGAAGAAAAGATATAAGCATATAAAAAGAAGAAAAAGAAGGAGAGACTGTGAAAAGAAAAAGAGGAAAAAATTCTAGGAACAGGGGACTAGTAAAATGAAATATGTTAATCACGGCAATAGTATGTATCTACTTAAGATGTGAATGAACTATACTAATACTTTTAAGTGTGTAAATTAATTGTGTTAAATGTTATGACACACAAAAAATTGAATTTGAAGATACATGTTACTTAAAGAAAACAGACGGAAAGGAATGATAAATTTATTTTTATTTCTAAAGGGAAGAAAAAAGGACACTGTTTATGTATATAGTAAAAATTTTAAGTTGGAAAATATGAGAAGATAAGAAATACAGCTAAAATTGCAAATGGAAATATAATGTAAAATGAATTATGTATATGTGAAAATGTTAAAGGGGGAAAACCAGACAAGATTCTGTCTACAAAAGAATTTTAATTATGTAGCAATTTTTTTAAAAAAAGCTTTGAAAAATAAAAGAAAATGATTGTCAGGATGGTTATGGAAATTTTATGAAATGAAGGATTGGCGTTATTTTCCACACCCTTCCCCCAACCTTATGTTCCTCTGCACGCAACTTGATTGCGTTTCATTATTTCCAAGTTTCAACCGTCACAATACAAAACAGTTGGCAAAGATTTAAAATGGCAGCTGTTGTGCAAAAGAGTCTTTAGGCCCCATAAGAATTACGTGGAATTTTTAGAAGAACAAAAGCAGACAAAAGAGAAGAACAATGGTTAACCAACAAAAGAGCATCACAGAAGACAAATTAGTTGGTGATCTTCAGGATGGATGGATGAGCAACTTGTTGATAACCGACGTTGCCTGGGTATTTATTTATCCCAATCCTGTATTAGACAGGAATGGTGATGTCAAGTGGCAACATAAGTGGGGAATGAGGCTGTCCTACCTCCTTCCATTAAGGTCACGGCAATTCCTGAAGAGGCGATGGCAAGACCCACTTCTCCCTCAGCCCTGGTTTCGGCGACAATTAAATTAGTTAAAAATGGTTTCCCTGTGCCCCCAGAAGCGTAATTTTTAATGTAGGATTTTCTCCCTTACCAGAGGGAGCCCCCCTTGTGGAGTACTGTGAAGCCATTACTACGGCAACTCCACTCTGCTGTACAGTAGAAGCCATTTAAGGCAGTACAGTAGAAGCCGTTTCAAGGTACAACAGGCTATATCTTAACAGAACACACACACCGAGGGGTTTTAGGGGTGCCTTACCCACACAGTATCTGTTTCCAGAGAATAAGTCATCTGTGTACTAAGTTTGGTTGAAATTGCTCAAGGAGTTCCAGAGTTCTGCTGGAGCACACACGCACGCACACACACACAGAGCTGTTTTTATGTATGTATGTATGTGTGTGTGTGTGTGTGTGTATGTATGTATGTATGTATGTATATATATATATATATAATATATATATATATATATATATATATATATATATATATATATATATATATATATATATATAATATATATATATATATATGTTTGTGTTACAACCCCTGGTATGACCTAATATGGGAGAGAGCTCACTCCTCCCTCTTTCTGTCCTCTCGGCTCATCACAGAAAACCATCCAGGCAGAAACCCATATTTTTATTTTTAATGTTGCCTTTTTTTTTATATTTGTGTTATATTTGTGCTGATAAAATAAAGGGAGACTAGTATAGATCCATTTCGAGCTATTTAGCTCTCATCAGCTAGCCATACCCTTACTGGGATTCGAACCTGGGCTGTGTTATACACTAGGCAAGAGTCTTAACCACTATGCCACAGGCTTCTCCTCCTTTATCAGCTCTAGATAGATAGATAGATAGATAGATAGATAGATAGATAGATAGATAGATAGATAGATAGATAGATAGATAGATAGATAGATAGATAGATAGATAGACAGATTGATAGATAGATAGATAGATAGATAGATAGATAGATAGATAGATAGATAGATAGATAGATAGATAGATAATGAAACATGCTGTTCACCAACAGGTAGTTCTTGACTTACAACCATTCACTTAGTGACTGCTTGACTTACAACAGCACTGAAAAAAAAAGGAATGTGATCATTTTTCACACTCAACTGGCTCACATTTATGAAGGTTGCCATATCCTGAGTTCACACGATCCTCTTTTGGGATCTTCCGATGAGCCAAGTCAATGGGGAAGCCAGGTTCACTTTGCAACCAGGCTACTCATTTAACAAGTGCAGGGATTCACTTAACAACTATGGCAAAAAAGGTTGTAAAATGGGGCGAAACTCAATTAACCACCGTCTCTCTCCTCACTCTCTTTCACCGGGTCAGTCATGGTGTGTGAAGGAAGGTAAAGTGTGGGGGTCAAAAGGAGGTCCAGTCCCTCTGCACGCAGGGAGACCGGGCTTTGTAACCAAAGCATCCCCAGCGATAGAATGGGAGGCCACCAGGAGAGGTCAGGAGGAGACAAGGCGATGGCGAAAGCACAGCAGGGCAGCTGGTGGTAAGTGCTAAGGCAGGACTTCCCTCAGATCCTCCCTCCCTCTCATTACGTTACTCCCTCCCTTCCTTCCCTCCTTCAGCACACTGCCAGCCGCCACCACGTTGTAGGTCAGCACCCAATCAGTGTGGCTGGGCTGAGGCACCATGGGTTGCTCCTTTGCTGTTTCCAGGGTGGCCCATGGGCCAGATCTGAGCACCACATGGGCCGGATTTGGCCCCCGGCCCTTGAGTTTGACACCCCTGTATTAGATGGACCTCCTTAAGAGAAGGAACCTGTAGCATTCCCTGCCTCCCACTCTGGTGAGTTAACAGAATAGCAGAATAAGAAGGGACTTTTGAAGGTCTTCTAGTCCAACCCCCTCTCAAGTAGATGTAACAGGGAAAAGTCCTTCAAATAACCTGGCCCCTAGTCTTTAAAGGTGAGGAACTAGCACCTTGAGGCCTTTGAACTATGGCTGTAGGAAAAGATTCCTGCAAATCCCTTGGATGGCAAGGTGATCCAACCGGTCAGTCCTATAGGAGATCAACCCTGACTGCTCTTTAGAAGGCCAGATCCTGAAGTGGAAACTCAAAGACTTTGGCCACCTAATGAGAAGGAAGGAGAAGAGCCTCATGCTGGGAAATACGGAGGATGAAAGAAGCGGATGAAAGAGAAGGAGGTGGCTGGATGGAGTCACTGAAGCAGTGGGCATGAGCTTAAATGGACTCCAGAGGATGCTAGAGGACAGGAAGGCCTGGAGGTATGTTGTCCATTAGGTCACAATGGGTCAGGCACAACTTTGGAGCTAACAACAACAAGCACCTTGAATTTAACCCAGGAGCAAATCAGCAGCCAAAGCAGCTCCCCCAAAACAGGTGACAACTGTACAAATCTAGACACACACAAAACCACGTGGGCCACCATATCTTGAAGGCGCTTGTAGAACGGATTGCAGTACTCAAGACAGAAGGTAGTGACCAGGGCATCGGTGACCAGTGAGCAGCCCGGGAAAGGCCACCTTCCTAACGTCTCAGCAAAAAAAAACAAAAAACTTTCTGATTGGAATACTGTAACAGAATCACCAGAGTTGGAAGGGACCTTGGAGGTCTTCTAGTCCAACCCCCTGCACAAGCAGGAGACCCTATCAATGGTTGTCCAATCTCTTAATAGAATCCACAGGCAACACAAACTCAAATCTCTGGGGCTGGAAAGCTTTAGCAGGGGAAGTAGATGGCCTTCATTGCTGTTCATGAGACTTTGAGGTCCACTAGCTTGTTAGTTGTGGGAAACAGGACATTAAACTGGTTATTTTTTTAAAAAAAATAATTTTTATTGAATGTTTTAATCTTTAAAAAGAGTAAAGAAGGCACAACAAGAAAAAAACACAGAGCATACATAACAATATACAGTAATTTTGACAGCTTTCTATATTGGTTTTCCTGCTTAGCTTTTATAGTTCTGCCTTCTGCATTGCCTTCCTATTGCTTTAACCTTGTCCTATAATGTAGCAAATGTAGTATTAATGCTTATAATAATATTCATTATTTGTATCACCATATATTTATATTCCCTATTTTCTGTTTTGGCTTCTGATTTCTAGCCACTTATACATTTTATTCCATACTTTATAGAAGTCCGATTCTTCTCTTTCTTTTAGTTCTATTGCCATTTTATCCATTCTCTGCGCAATCGAGTATTTTCCTGATTATAGTTTCATCTGAGGGTATATTGATTTTTTTTTCCAGTTTTGTGTGAAAGCAATCCTGGCTGCAGTGAGTATGTGTATGATTATGTATTGAGATTATCCAATTTTTTTAGTCTAGTAGTCCAAATAAGAACGCATCTGGTTTGAGTTCTATTTTTTGCTCAGCAATTTCTTCCAACCATTTCCGAATTTTGCACCAGTACTTCCTTGTGATGGGGCACGTCCACCACATGTGATAGAATCAGTGGTGGGTTTCAAATTTTTTTAGAACCTCTTCTGTAGGTGTGGCCTGCTTTGTGGGAGTGGCTTGCCAGCCATGTGACCGGGTGGGAGTAGCTTGCCAGCCGTGTGACTGAGTGGGAGTGGCTTGCCAGCCATGTGACTGAGTGGGTGTGGCCAACTTGTAAAATGTGGTGAAACTTACTTAACAACGCTCTTGCTTAGCAACCAAAATGTTGGCTCAGGAAATCTGGCATTGAAGCACGCAAGTCTTAAAGCTGTCAAGTTACAAGACCCTTGCACCCCTAACCCTTTAAAAAAAAACCTAGAGGTGTTCAAACTTGACAGCTTTAAGACTTGTGGACTTCAACTCCCAGAATTCCTCCTCCAGTCATGTTGGCTCAGGAACTCTGGCATTGAAGCACGCAAGTCTTAAAGCTGTCAAGTTATAAGACCCTTGCACCCCTAACCCTTTAGAAAAAAAAACCCAGGGGTGTTCAAACTTGACAGCTTTAAGACTTGTGGACTTCAACTCCCAGAATTCCTCCTCTTGCTCTTCATCTTGATGATGTGCGGACGGGCAGGGGGGGAGGGAGCTGGAACCGGTTCTAAACGGCACTGTAGATTTGTGGAACCTCTTCTATAGAAGAGCTTAGAACTGGCAGGAACCCACCCCTGGATAGAATGTTCCAGGCTTGTGGCTGTATCTCCAACATTTGGGGGATAAATTTGGGTACATTTTGGCCAATCTCGCTGTGGGACATTAAACTGGTTAAACGCTTTCTCTGATCCAGCTTCAGCCTTATGTCTGAACTAGCAAGAACTGGCAGCATTGTGAACAGATTTTTTTTCCTATGTTGGGTCATTCCTCAGAGATCGTCTCACCATGAGAGAATTATAGTGGTGCTTTTAGCTTATTGTTTGTTTGAGTTTCTTGGCCCAGCGTACGCGATTTTTATCGCAGGGAAATAAAACCGCGGACACAGAAACACGGTGAGATTTGTCAGGGCTCCAAATGGATTATTTGGAGTAAGTAGACAGTCCCAAAGTATACAAGGGAGAGACGAGAACAAAGAGGGATGAATATCGTGGAATGAAACCCTTTCCGCAATATTATTGCAAACCTCAAAGAGGAAAAGGAGAAGGAATAACAATATTATGCATGATCCATCCTTGTTCTTCAATGATATACATTCCCACAAATGTATACACACTTATACTATGTGTGAGAGAGAATGTGTGCATCTTTTGTGTATATACACATGTGCACACACATATATCCGCACATGAAATCCCATGAAACAGTCTCTCTCTCTCTCTCTCTCTCTCTCTCTCTCTCACACCACACACACACACACACACACACACACACACACACGAATGACACCCTGACGATTATGATCTTATTATAGTTTAATGATAAACTTTCATTTTACACCCGTACAGAATAGAGCTGGAAGGGGCATTGGAGATCTTATAGTCCAGGGGTTTGTCAATCTTTCGGACCTCAGGGACCACTAAATTCATAATTTTAAATTCTGCAGACCACTAATAAGAATTTTTTTTAAAAAAAATAAAGATGAATAATATTTAGTGCATTCCAGCTCCCTGCTCAAGCAGGAGACCTAACACCATTTCAGACAAGTGACTGTCCAATCTCTTCTTAAAAACCTCCACTGATGAAGCACCCAGAACTTCTGGAGGCAAGTTCTGTTCCACTGGTTAATTGTCCTCCCTGTTAAGAAATTTCTCCTTAGTTCCAAGTTGCTTCTTTCCTTGATTAGTTTCCATCCATTGTTTCATGTCCTGCCCTCTGATGCTTTGGAGAATAGCTTGACTCCCTCTTCTTTGGGGCAGCCCCTGAGATATCGGAAGACTGCTATCATGTCTCCCCTAGTCCTTCTTTTCATTAAATAGACATACCCAGTTCCTGCAACCGTTCTTCTTATGTTTTGGCCTCCAGTCCCCTAATCCTCTTTGTTGCTCTTCTCTGCGCTCTTTCTAGAGTCTCCACAACCTTTTTACATCGTGGTGATCAAAACTGAATGCAGTATTCCAAGGTCAACCCCCCAAATACTGGAACACAGCTATCATGTCACCCCCTAATTCTTCTTTTCTCCAGTCTAGAAATACCCAATTCCTGCAACCGCTCTTCATATATAGGTAGTCCTCAACTTACAACCCACGATTGAGCCAAAATTTTATTTATTAAGACATTTATTAAATGTCTCACTTAAGAATACAAATTTTGGTCTCAGTTGTGGTCATAAGCCAGAGGCCATCTGTGCTGCAGCTCCTTCCAATTTATCGGTTGTGGTGGGATTTTGGATCAATAAGTGATATGCAGTTCACTTAAGTTGAGAAATTCTGTTTGCATTGACTGCCATCTATCCTCCTGGCAGTTTTGGACAGAGGTTTTTAAAATACGCTTCTATCTCCTCTTTGGATGATTGATAATCACTTTATTTAGCTAAAAATTCTGAAAGCCAGCAATAGGGTAATGGCAGTATAAATATACCATGCTTTTTTTAAAAAAAACTAGATTCCATCATTTTTTTTCTCCATTATTAAAGCTCAGAGGGTCTTGGCAGAAAATCTGAAGGAGACCAGGAGTACGGTGGATCAATTAGCCAGGAGATTGTGAGTTGGCTAGGTGGTTGGATGGCTTTGGGCCAATCACCAGGCGACTGGGAATTCTAGTCCTGGCAGGCATGAAAATCAGCTGGGTGACTATCTATCATTTATCTTTTTATTTATCTTTCAATTTTTTATCTATATCTATATCTATATCTATATCTATATCTATATCTATATCATCTATATCTATATCTATATCTATATCTATATCTATATCTATATCTATATCTATATCTATCTACCTACCCACCCACCCACCCACCCATCCATTTATCTGTCTATTTGTCTCTCTCTCACTCTCTCTATCCATCCATATGTCTGTCTATCTACATAATCTATCTATCTATCTATCTATCTATCTATCTATCTATCTATCTATCTATCTATCTATCTATCTATCTCATCTATCTATCTATCTATCTATCTATCTATCTATCTATCTATCTATCTACCTACCTACCTACCTACCTACCTACCTACCTACCTACCTACCTACCTACCTACCTACCTACCTACCCACCCACCCACCCACCCACCCATTTATCTGTCTCTTTCTCTCTCTATCTATCCATCCATCTGTCTATCTACAGTATCTATCCATCTATCTATCCATTTATCTATCTATTTGTCTAGATCTCTCCCATCTGTTTATCCATCTGTCTGTCTGACCATCTCTCTCTCTCTCTCTCCATCCGTCCGTCCATCCATCCATCCATCCATCCATCCCTCCCTCCCTCCCTCCCTCCCTCCCTCCCCCCCCCCCTCTCTCTCTCTCTCTCTGTGTGTGTGTGTGTGTGTGTCTGTCTCTCTTCTATCATTTAACTGTGTATCATCTCTCTCTGTCTCTCTTCTTATTCTTAACCTACAGGGACCAAGAAAGAAAGAAAAATAAATGCTTCAGTTTATATAGAACATAGAAAACTACTATAAACAGTCACAAGAAATTGATTCTCTAATGCTTTTTATCTCTCTCTCACAACGGAACTGAAGAAATTTAGTGACTGGCTGTTTTCACAACAGGCCTCATAAAGTCATTCGTTAAAGTTTCCTATAGTTTATTACAGCATAGGGGGACCTTGAAATCAAGAAAAAATGGAACAAAACACATTCAGATCCTTGCTCTTTTACAATACAGGTGGTCCTTGACTTACAACAATTCATTTATTGACCATTTAAAGTTGCACACCCCAAAAAGTGACACGACCATATTTTACACTTAGCAACTGTTCCAGCATCCCCATGGTCACATGATCAAAATTCAGATGCTTGGCAACTTTTTTATGTTCGCTGCGCCTGTCCCAGGGCAAAGTCATTGGGGAAGCCAGACTCATTTAACAACCAAGTTACTAATTTAACAACCACATTGATTCACTTAAAAACTCTGTGAGGAAAAATCATAAAATGGAGCAAAGCTCACTTAACAAATGTCTTGCTTAACAGCAGAACTTTTAGGTTCAATTGTGATTGTAACTCAAGGATTATCTGTATTAGATACACTGTTTGTAAGTGAGTAGCATGTATCATATATCACATATCTATCCTCTATCTATCACATATTTATCCTATCTATTGTATCATCTTTCTTTCTTTCTTTCTCTTTCTTTCTTTCTTTCTTTCTTTCTTTCTTTCTTTCTTTCTTTCTTTCTTTCTTTCTTTCTCTATCTTTTTCCTCCCTTCCTCTATTCTTTCTTTCTTTCTTTCTTTCTTTCTTTCTTCTTTCTTTCTTTCTTTCTTTCTTTCTTTCTTTCTCTATCTTTTTCCTCCCTTCCTCTATTCTTTCTTTCTTTCTTTCTTTCTTTCTTTCTTTCTTTCTTTCTTTCTTTCTTTCTTTCTTTCTTTCTTTCTTTCTTTCTTTCTTTCTTTCTCCATCTCCTTCCTTTTTTCCTCCCTTCTACCTTCCCTCTTGCCATTTTTTCTCTCTTTCTCTATCTCCTTCCTTCCTTCCTCCCCCTCCCTCCCTACCTTTCTTTCTTTCTTCTTTCTTTCTTTCATTCCTTCTTTCCTCCCTTCCTCTTTCCCTCCCTCCTTCCCTCCCTCTTTCTTTCTTTCTTTCTTTCTTTCTCTTTCCTCCCTTCCTCCCTCCCTCCCTTTTTTCTTTCTTTCTTTCTTTCTTTCTTTCTTTCTTTCTTTCTTTCTTTCTTTCTTCTCTTTCTTCTTCCTTCCTTCCTTCCTTCCTTCCTTCCTTCCTTCCTTCTTTCTTCCTTTCTTTCTTTCTTTCTTTCTTTCTTTCTTTCTTTCTTTCTTTCTACCTCTCTCTCCCTCCCTCCCCCCTCTCTTTCTCCCCTTCAAAACAGCCTTGATTCCTGGAAACTGCCTGCAGCTTTCTTGACAAGATTTCAAGGATGGTTTGCTCTTGCTTTCTTCCCAAGGCTGACAAACAGCACTTGGTCCAATATCCCCCATCTGATTTTGTGCCAAAGGCAGAACTGGAGATCAGAATCTCCCAGTTCTGCCCTAATGCCTTAACCATAAGACCAAACTGGGTCTCTCATCTATCTACCAAGAGCTTTCTAAGTTGTTTGCAATAAACCATGCTAAAAGACACAACAAATAAAAGCAGATGCAATAAAACCAAATAAGATGCAAAATGAAAACAGTCAATGCACTGGGCTCTGGAAAGCATTTGTTGGAAGAAATACCCATCTGGTTCAATTCCAAGCTGGGAGAAAGACACTGGAAACATGGAGGCTAATTGGAAAGAAGGTTAATGATGAAGCAGAACTGCCAAGCCCATGGTTCTGGGGCAGCTTACAAAATGGAACTGAGAGATGGGGTGGTGGTGTTTATATCTTCTCTTGGGCTTTGCACTTGAGCTTCCTGTTCCTGTGCAAGAAGATGTATTCTATTGCTTGTTGTCAGTTTGACGGTTCGAATCCCTAGCGCTGCATAACGGAGTGAGCTCCCTTTCCTTGTCCCAGCTTCTGCCAACCTAGCAGTTCGAAAGCACGTAAAAAATGCAAGTAGAAAAATAGGAACCACCTTTGGTGGGAAGGCAACAGCGTTCAGTGCGCCTTTGGTGTTTAGTCATGCTGGAACCAGAGGCGTCTTCGGACAGTGCTGGCTCTTCGGCTTTGAAACGGAGATGAGCACTGCCCCCTAAAGTTGGGAATGACTAGCACATATGTGTGAGGGAAACCTTTATCAACTCCCATGGGGCCATGTAGGGGTTATGTAGGGATCTATAGGCAAAGTACAAATCCTAAGTGTTTGTCTGAGCTACGTTTGGTTGAAGTTTGGAGAGTGTTGCAATAATTCTTATTATGGCTTAAAGGCTTCGTCCTGGTTTGGATCTTGGGTGAGGGCTAATCCTATCACTCGGCCTTTGCTCAGACTTTGCTGCAGGGAGTAATGGATTGCCAAATCTGCATTTCTAAAAGCTGCCCCAGCTCAGCATCTGCTTGGGGGCAGGGGGCTGAGGCTCTGAGATACTGTCTTCCTTAAGAGGAGGAAATATTTTATCCTGCCTTTTTAAAAATATTCCTCAAAATATTTCATTCTTCTAGGAGTGGGGGGCCTGACATCCCACATGTTTCCACGTCATTCATATTTCCAGTTGGGAGAGGTCCAAAGAGAAGCATCTCATGGTGGAAGGAGTCAAACTGGCCAGGACTGAGGTCGCAGCATAACAAATATCCCAAGAACCAGCGTGAAATCCAATCCCAAATGCGATTAACCCAAAACCAGCCAGCTCGCTATGTATTTGTCATTTATTGCATTTAGATAGATTGGATCGAGAATGATGAAACGGACTCACCCAGGGAGCTCCACACTTGATGGGGATTTAACCATTATATTACACCTGCACATTAAACATCCTGACAGCTTAAGCACATATTTCCCCCCAAAATGTCAAGGAATTCAAAATCTCAGCAGCCGCCTCATCAAACAGAGCAATGGATACAAGAGCTGGGAGGAGAGGGCGATCTTCCCCATGGCAAAGATTGAGGGGCACTTAGCAGAATAACAGAATAACAGAGATGGAAGGGACCTTGGAGGTCTTCTAGTCCAACCCCCTGGTCTAGCAGGAGACACCATACCATTCAGGACAAGTAGTCCTTCAATCTGTTATGGGAAACCTCCCGTGATTAGACAGACAGACACATAGATAGACAGAGAGACAGACAGAGAGCCGAAGAGCCAATGAGATGGAGAGAATAACAGAATAACAGAGTTGGAAGGGACCTTGGAGGTCTTCTAGTCCAACCCCTTGCTCAGACAGGAGACCCTAGAATCAGCAGCTGAAACCCTGGACAAGCTCCTGCTATGAACATCTGCATCAATTTCTCAGCATCCTGCCCCTCAAAGCAAAGTGTTTTGCTTTTAGGAATAAACATTTCTTCTTTCCTCACAGCTGTTTGGATCTCATTTTCATTTATTCTTGTGCAGCCCCAAGTTCGAGTTGGAATCCTGAAATTATTTTTTCCCTTCAAAAGGGTGATTGCTCTCTCTGTTAGGACATTTCTCCTTAGTTCTAGGTTGCTTCTCTCCTTGATTATTTCCATCCATTCTTTCTTGCCTCGGCTTCAAGGTGTTTTTGGAATATAGTTTGCCTGCCTCGTCTTTCCAAAAGCCCCTCAAATTTCCCCAACCTAGAACTGAGGAGAAATTTCCTGACAGTTAGAACAATTAACCAGTGGAACACCTTGCCTCCAGAAGTTGTGAATGCTCCAACTTCTAAGAAGTTTAGAAACTTAGAAGCTAAGGAGCTTCTAAGAAGAGACTGGATAACCGTTTGTCTGAAATAGGGTGGGTTTTCCTACCAGAGCAGGGGGTTGGACTAGAAGACCTCCATAGTCCCTTCCAGTTCTGTTATTCTGTTCGATGTGACATGGGGTGGGCTTCAAAACATTTTAGCAGCGGATTCTCTGTCCGGTTGCTAGATGGGCATGGCCATAGTGGATGTGGCCTAGTCAGCCTCCCGCACCACAGCCAAGGTGTGTGTGCGTTTTCACCCTCCCCAGCGTCCGGAGGTTTTTCTTGAGCCTCCGGGAGGGCAAAAACGGCCTCCCTGGTCTCTGGAGGCCTTTCGGAGGCTGGAAAAAGGCCCATTTCTGGACTTCCAGAACTTCCAGTAGGCACTTTTTTCACCCTCCCCAGGCTCCGGAGGCTTTTTTCGAGCCTCCGGGAGGGTGAAAATGGTCTCCCTGGTCTCTGGAGGCCATTTGGAGGCCGGAAATGGGCCAGTTTCTGGACTTCCAGAACTTCCAGGAGGCCCATTTTTTGCCATCTCTGGGCCCCCATGAGGGCCCTGCATTTACCTGGCATCCAAAACAGTCTGCGTGAGTGGTGGGGCAGGGTGGGCGGGACCAGTGGTTGATTCCTACTGGTTTAGACTGGTTTGACTAAATCGGTAGTGGTATGGCAGTCTGGTTCGCTGGAACTGACAGTGACCCAGGCCTGCCACGGCCCCGAACTGGTTCCCTGGTCAACGCCGTTGGCGCCGTCATCTTGTTTTTTAGTTCCGTGCATGCACAGAACAATTTCTATTGAACTGCGCATGCATGCACAGTGCACATCCAGCATGTGCAAGCACAAAACTGAAATGTGTGCATGACCGAACCGGCAGTTGTGCCAGCCGGAACCCACCAGCCAGGGGTGGGATTTGCGGGTTCGCCGAACTGGGTAGATCCTTAGAGGATTGCTCGGACCCCCTGCGAACCCGCAGCAGCCCACCCCTGGGTGTGACTAAATACTGGAACACAATCAGAAGTGAACTCACCTGTTACTGTTCTCCCTGCCATCTGCAGATTCTGCTAGAAACATGAGATCCCTTGTCCATCAACCGAACTAAACAGTTCTCCTGAAGAGGCCTGGGGAAGGGAAAAAAAAAACTATAAATCATAGCTGTCAGAGAAGCCGGCACTGTGGCCAAAGACAGAAATCAATCTGAAACTCATTTGTTTGTTTGACAAGTGCTTAATCTTGCATTGTTTAATGCCAATCGGGACAATGTTGGCAGAATACAACTGGCCCCAATGTTATCTGGGATTCCCATTACAGAACATTGCGAATATATAAATATATATATATATATATATATTTGTTTTCTGAGGTTTTCGCGGGTGTTTGTATGTATGTCTTTGGTTGTTCGGGTTTTCTCCCGCGTAGAATTGGAAGTATCTTCACGACGTTTCGATGAAGTCTCATTCATCATCTTCAGGCTGGTGCTTCCGGCTTGGTGCTTCCGGCTTGGTGCTTCCAGGAGCAATGTGAGATCTCAGCCGGTTCCTCCTTTTAACTGCCAGTGGGGGTTTGTGCTGATTGGGTGGGAGCTTGGCTGCATTCTGATTGGGTGGAGGTGTATTCTGATTGGTAGGGGGCTTGGCTGTGTTCTGATTGGATGGGAGTTTGGCTGTGCTCTGATTGGATGGGGGCGTGTTCTGTTTGGGTGGGGGCCTGGTTGTGCTTGTGTTAGTCTGAGTTGCAGAGGGATCTGAGCTGGTGAGCTGCTTTACTGTTGTTTGGCTTCGCGTTTGTGGTCGTGCCACATCTCCGTGGTGGGCATCAGTTTGCTTAATGTATGGATCTGAGGGGTTTAAAGTGGCTAATAATGCAGCTGTGGTCTGGCTTCTGGTTTGTGGTCCGGCTTCTGGTTTGTGGTCATTATCGGTGTGGGTTTGGGCTTGCTTTTTGCGTGGATGTGTGATAGTGACATCCTGTGTGGTTTTCGTGAGTGTGGGTCTGGTATCATTCTTTGTGTTAGGGACTCGTTTGTCAGTGAGGGCGGGTTTCCAAATGGCTGGTAGGCGGGAGGTATCATCTCGTTTATTCATGCTGTGTGGTCGTTTTTCTATCTCAATAGCTTCTCTGATTATTCTGTTGTTAAAGTGTTCAATTTTGGCAATAGTTCTGGTCTTTTTAAAGTCTATATCATGTCCTGTGGCTTTGAGGTGTTGGACCAGGGAAGAAGTTGGTTCCTCCTTTCTGACTGAGTTTTTGTGTTCTTCAATGCGTGCCTTTATTCTTCTGTTGGTTTGTCCGATGTATGTGGTGGGGCAGGTGGTGCATGGGATTTCATATACTCCTTGATTTTCTAACTCTATTTTGTCTTTGGGGTTTCTTAGGATGGTGGATATTTTTCGGTTTGTGTAGAATGCTGTCTTGATGTTGTGTTTGTGGAGGATCTTGCTGATTCTGTCTGTGGTGCCTTTTATGTATGGGAGGAGGGCTTTGCCGTTTTCTTGTTCACTGTCTTGGATTTTAGTGGGGTTTTCTTTTTGGATTAGGTTAGTGATATTGTTTCTTTGGAATCCGTTGGATGTTAGTACGTTGGTGAGAGTGTGTAGTTCGGTTTTGAGGTGTTGTTCGTCAGCTAAGCGTTTTGTTCTGGAGATGAGTGTCTTGGCTACAGAGTTGATCTGTGCTGGGTGGTGGTGTGAGAGTGCGTGCAAATAGCGGTTTGTGTGTGTTTTCTTCTGGTAGATGGTGTGTCCTAGGGATCCATTGGATTTCTTATAGACTAAGACATCCAGGAAGGGGAGTTGGTTATTGGCTTCTGTTTCCATGGTGAACTGTATTTTGGGGTGTAGGCTGTTGAGGTGTGTGAGGAAGTTGTCCAGTTTATCTTTCCCGTGTGGCCAGATTATGAAGGTGTCGTCTACATATCTGAGCCAGAGTTTGGGTTTGTGATCGGATTTTTCTAGAGCTTGGGTTTCAAAGTGTTCCATGAAGAGGTTAGCAATGACAGGTGAGAGGGGTGATCCCATGGGTGCTCCTTCTATTTGTTTGTATTTTTGTCCGTTATAGATGAAGTATGTGTTGGATAGGCAGTGGTTGGTCAGATCTAGGATATGTTTGGGGGGGTTGTATTTGTTTTGGATAGCTGTTAAGGCTTCTTTGATTGGTACTTGGGTGAAGAGGGATACAACATCGAAGCTCACGAGTAGGTCGCTGGGCTGTAAGTTTTGTTTCTTTATGATCTCTATGAACTGGAATGAGTTTTTTACGTGTGAGGTGATGGATTCTGCATAGGGCTGTAGTTGTTTGGCGAGAAATTTGGCTAGGTTTTGTAGAGGTGAACCTATGGAGCTGACTATGGGTCTGAGTGGGGTTCCTTCTTTGTGTATCTTGGGGAGACCATAGAGCTTAGGGCATCTGGATGATTTTTCTCTGGGAATGATTCTTTGCTGAATCTCTTCGCTGATGGGGGAGGCTTTTATTTTGGATCTGGTGGTTTTTTCTAAGTAGGTGGTGGGATCCATGCTTAGGGGTTTGTAAGTGGAGTCTTGGAGTAGGTTGGTTAATTTGGTTTGGTAGTCAGATGTGTTCATGACCACCGTGGCGTTCCCCTTGTCTGCTGGAAGGATTATTATGCTAGTGTCTTCTTTTAGGTTAAGTAGTGCTGTCTGTTCCTCTTTGGGTAAGTTGCTTTTGGGGGGCTTGCTGGTGCAGAGGATGTTGGTGATTTCGAGTCTGATTCTGTTAGCGTCATCGGGGTTGATTTTGGTCAGGCTGGTTTCAACTCCGCATATAATGGTTTCAGTGGGGATGTGTTTGGGAGCGACTGCAAAGTTGAATCCTCTGGCAAGGACATTGGTTTCAGCTTTGGTGAGGATCTTATCTGAGATGTTATGCACTGTTTGTTTCATGTGTGGCTGTGAGGGGGGAGGGGTTTGTTTCTGGCGTTCTTTTAGTCTTCGGAGTTTATTGGTATGTGTGTCTGTCTTGAGGGTGGTCTGTGTTTCGGCTCTCCAGGTGGCGAGTTGTTTGGATTTGTCCCAAAGTGTGGGGTGGATCTTGTTGCTGAGTTTGAGGTGAAGTGTAAGGAGATTTTTGTTGATTCGGTCTAGGTGGAATCTTTTTGTGTGAAGTTCATTTCTGATTAGGGCCCTTTCTGTTCTTTTCAGGATGCGTTTGGTGGCTGTAGAGTTGGAGTGGAATTTTAATTGGAAGCATGTGGGGGTTAAATTTTGATCTCGGCAGTTGCGTAGGAATGTGAGGTCACATAAAATGGAAGCTCTTTGGACTTCGAGTTTTTCGTAGGTCCTGGTCAGATGGTGGATTTCCTCCCCGTAGAGGTACGATATTTGTTTTCTGAGGTTTTCGCGGGTGTTTGTATGTATGTCTTTGGTTTTTATGTGACCTCACATTCCTACGCAACTGCCGAGATCAAAATTTAACCCCCACATGCTTCCAATTAAAATTCCACTCCAACTCTACAGCCACCAAACGCATCCTGAAAAGAACAGAAAGGGCCCTAATCAGAAATGAACTTCACACAAAAAGATTCCACCTAGACCGAATCAACAAAAATCTCCTTACACTTCACCTCAAACTCAGCAACAAGATCCACCCCACACTTTGGGACAAATCCAAACAACTCGCCACCTGGAGAGCCGAAACACAGACCACCCTCAAGACAGACACACATACCAATAAACTCCGAAGACTAAAAGAACGCCAGAAACAAACCCCTCCCCCCTCACAGCCACACATGAAACAAACAGTGCATAACATCTCAGATAAGATCCTCACCAAAGCTGAAACCAATGTCCTTGCCAGAGGATTCAACTTTGCAGTCGCTCCCAAACACATCCCCACTGAAACCATTATATGCGGAGTTGAAACCAGCCTGACCAAAATCAACCCCGATGACGCTAACAGAATCAGACTCGAAATCACCAACATCCTCTGCACCAGCAAGCCCCCCAAAAGCAACTTACCCAAAGAGGAACAGACAGCACTACTTAACCTAAAAGAAGACACTAGCATAATAATCCTTCCAGCAGACAAGGGGAACGCCACGGTGGTCATGAACACATCTGACTACCAAACCAAATTAACCAACCTACTCCAAGACTCCACTTACAAACCCCTAAGCATGGATCCCACCACCTACTTAGAAAAAACCACCAGATCCAAAATAAAAGCCTCCCCCATCAGCGAAGAGATTCAGCAAAGAATCATTCCCAGAGAAAAATCATCCAGATGCCCTAAGCTCTATGGTCTCCCCAAGATACACAAAGAAGGAACCCCACTCAGACCCATAGTCAGCTCCATAGGTTCACCTCTACAAAACCTAGCCAAATTTCTCGCCAAACAACTACAGCCCTATGCAGAATCCATCACCTCACACGTAAAAAACTCATTCCAGTTCATAGAGATCATAAAGAAACAAAACTTACAGCCCAGTGACCTACTCGTGAGCTTCGATGTTGTATCCCTCTTCACCCAAGTACCAATCAAAGAAGCCTTAACAGCTATCCAAAACAAATACAACCCCCCCAAACATATCCTAGATCTGACCAACCACTGCCTATCCAACACATACTTCATCTATAACGGACAAAAATACAAACAAATAGAAGGAGCACCCATGGGATCACCCCTCTCACCTGTCATTGCTAACCTCTTCATGGAACACTTTGAAACCCAAGCTCTAGAAAAATCCGATCACAAACCCAAACTCTGGCTCAGATATGTAGACGACACCTTCATAATCTGGCCACACGGGAAAGATAAACTGGACAACTTCCTCACACACCTCAACAGCCTACACCCCAAAATACAGTTCACCATGGAAACAGAAGCCAATAACCAACTCCCCTTCCTGGATGTCTTAGTCTATAAGAAATCCAATGGATCCCTAGGACACACCATCTACCAGAAGAAAACACACACAAACCGCTATTTGCACGCACTCTCACACCACCACCCAGCACAGATCAACTCTGTAGCCAAGACACTCATCTCCAGAACAAAACGCTTAGCTGACGAACAACACCTCAAAACCGAACTACACACTCTCACCAACGTACTAACATCCAACGGATTCCAAAGAAACAATATCACTAACCTAATCCAAAAAGAAAACCCCACTAAAATCCAAGACAGTGAACAAGAAAACGGCAAAGCCCTCCTCCCATACATAAAAGGCACCACAGACAGAATCAGCAAGATCCTCCACAAACACAACATCAAGACAGCATTCTACACAAACCGAAAAATATCCACCATCCTAAGAAACCCCAAAGACAAAATAGAGTTAGAAAATCAAGGAGTATATGAAATCCCATGCACCACCTGCCCCACCACATACATCGGACAAACCAACAGAAGAATAAAGGCACGCATTGAAGAACACAAAAACTCAGTCAGAAAGGAGGAACCAACTTCTTCCCTGGTCCAACACCTCAAAGCCACAGGACATGATATAGACTTTAAAAAGACCAGAACTATTGCCAAAATTGAACACTTTAACAACAGAATAATCAGAGAAGCTATTGAGATAGAAAAACGACCACACAGCATGAATAAACGAGATGATACCTCCCGCCTACCAGCCATTTGGAAACCCGCACTCACTGACAAACGAGTCCCTAACACAAAGAATGATACCAGACCCACACTCACGAAAACCACACAGGATGTCACTATCACACATCCACGCAAAAAGCAAGCCCAAACCCACACCGATAATGACCACAAACCAGAAGCCGGACCACAAACCAGAAGCCAGACCACAGCTGCATTATTAGCCACTTTAAACCCCTCAGATCCATACATTAAGCAAACTGATGCCCACCACGGAGATGTGGCACGACCACAAACGCGAAGCCAAACAACAGTAAAGCAGCTCACCAGCTCAGATCCCTCTGCAACTCAGACTAACACAAGCACAACCAGGCCCCCACCCAAACAGAACACGCCCCCATCCAATCAGAGCACAGCCAAACTCCCATCCAATCAGAACACAGCCAAGCCCCCTACCAATCAGAATACACCTCCACCCAATCAGAATGCAGCCAAGCTCCCACCCAATCAGCACAAACCCCCACTGGCAGTTAAAAGGAGGAACCGGCTGAGATCTCACATTGCTCCTGGAAGCACCAAGCCGGAAGCACCAAACCGGAAGCACCAGCCTGAAGATGATGAATGAGACTTCATCGAAACGTCGTGAAGATACTTCCAATTCTACGCGGGAGAAAACCCGAACAACCAAAGACATACATATATATATATATATATATGTGTGTGTGTGTGTGTGTGTGTGTGTGTGTGTGTGTGTGTGTGTGTCTGTGTGTGTGTGTGTGTGTGTGTTTGTATTTATCAGCACAAATAAAACATATATATATATATATATATATATATATATACATACATACATACATACATACATACATACATACATACATACACACACACACACACACACACACACACACACACACACACACACACACACACACACACACACATATATATATATATATATATATATATATATATATATATATATATATATATATATATATGTTTTCTGAGGTTTTCGCGGGTGTTTGTATGTATGTCTTTGGTTGTTCGGGTTTTCTCCCGCGTAGAATTGGAAGTATCTTCACGACGTTTCGATGAAGTCTCATTCATCATCTTCAGGCTGCTGCTTCCGGCTTGGTGCTTCTGGCTTGGTGCTTCCAGGAGCAATGTGAGATCTCAGCCGGTTCCTCTTTTTAACTGCCAGTGGGGGTTTGTGCTGATTGGGTGGGAGCTTGGCTGCATTCTGATTGGGTGGAGGTGTATTCTGATTGGTAGGGGGCTTGGCTGTGCTCTGATTGGATGGGAGTTTGGCTGTGCTCTGATTGGATGGGGGCGTGTTCTGTTTGGGTGGGGGCCTGGTTGTGCTTGTGTTAGTCTGAGTTGCAGAGGGATTTGAGCTGGTGAGCTGCGTTACTGTTGTTTGGCTTCGTGTTTGTGATCGTGCCACATCTCCGTGGTGGGCATCAGTTTGCTTCATGTATGGATTGGAGGGGTTTAAAGTGGCTAATAATGCAGCTGTGGTCTGGCTTCTGGTTTGTGGTCGGGCTTCTGGTTTGTGGTCATTATCGGTGTGGGTTTGGGCTTGCTTTTTGCGTGGATGTGTGATAGTGACATCCTGTGTGGTTTTCGTGAGTGTGGGTCTGGTATCATTCTTAGTGTTAGGGACTCGTTTGTCAGTGAGGGCGGGTTTCCAAATGGCTGGTAGGCGGGAGGTATCATCTCGTTTATTCATGCTGTGTGGTCGTTTTTCTATCTCAACCTAACCTAATCCAAAAAGAAAACCCCACTAAAATCCAAGACAGTGAACAAGAAAACGGCAAAGCCCTCCTCCCATACATAAGAGGCACCACAGACAGAATCAGCAAGATCCTCCACAAACACAACATCAAGACAGCATTCTACACAAACCGAAAAATATCCACCATCCTGAGAAACCCCAAAGACAAAATAGAGTTAGAAAATCAAGGAGTATATGAAATCCCATGCACCACCTGCCCCACCACATACATCGGACAAACCAACAGAAGAATAAAGGCACGCATTGAAGAACACAAAAACTCAGTCAGAAAGGAGGAACCAACTTCTTCCCTGGTCCAACACCTCAAAGCCACAGGACATGATATAGACTTTAAAAAGACCAGAACTATTGCCAAAATTGAACACTTTAACAACAGAATAATCAGAGAAGCTATTGAGATAGAAAAACGACCACACAGCATGAATAAACGAGATGATACCTCCCGCCTACCAGCCATTTGGAAACCCGCCCTCACTGACAAACGAGTCCCTAACACTAAGAATGATACCAGACCCACACTCACGAAAACCACACAGGATGTCACTATCACACATCCACGCAAAAAGCCAAACTCCCATCCAATCAGAGCACAGCCAAGCCCCCTACCAATCAGAACACACCTCCACCCAATCAGAATGCAGCCAAACTCCCACCCAATCAGCACAAACCCCCACTGGCAGTTAAAAAGAGGAACCGGCTGAGATCTCACATTGCTCCTGGAAGCACCAAGCCAGAAGCACCAAGCCGGAAGCAGCAGCCTGAAGATGATGAATGAGACTTCATCGAAACGTCGTGAAGATACTTCCAATTCTACGTGGGAGAAAACCCGAACAACCAAAGACATACATACATACATACATACATACATACATACATACATACATACATACATACATACATACATACATATATATATATATATATATATATATATATATATATATCTCCATATATATGTTGTATTTGTGCTGATAAATAAATAAAGGGAGACTAGTATAGATCCATTTCAAGCTATTTAGTTCTCATCAGCTAGCCATACCCTTACTGGGATTCGAACCTGGGCTGTATTACATATTAGGCAGGAGTCTTAGCCACTAAGCCACAGGCTCTCCTCCTTTATCAGCTGAGCCAGGGAAATAGGTATGTATTTGTGTTACAACCCCTGGTATGCCCAAATATGGGAGGAAGCTCACTACTCCCTCTTTCTGTCCTTCGGCTCATCACAGAAAACCATCCAGGCAGAAAACCATATTTTTATTTTTAATGTTGCCTTTTTATATTTGTGTTGTATTTGTGCTGATAAATAAATAAAGGGAGACTAGTATAGATCCATATCAAGCTATTTAGCTCTCATCAGCTAGCCATACCCTTACTGGGATTCGAACCTGGGCTGTATTACATATTAGGCAGGAGTCTTAGCCACTAAGCTAAGTTTTATATATATAAAAACAACCAACCAAACCCACTTCCAACTTAATCTTGTTCTCACCCCTTTTCCCTTTCATTCTTTCTTGTTCAGTAGATTAAAAAAAAAAAGAGGATCAATGGCGTTTGGAGTTTTCCCTCCGGTTCATAGGATCAATACATCATTGTTACCGCAGTCAATAATTTTCAGAGTCATGCTAGTGAAATTGGCCTCCGCTGTTCAGCAGAAAGGATACATTAAACGGGGACAACAGATTAAATTATGCCTTCTGTTGTTGGGTGAGGTAGGCAAGAGAACAGGGGCCGATGAGTTTGAACAGGTTGTTCTGATCCAGGCTTCCCAAAAGCACAAAGCCAACTCTGCATCACGATAAAACCTCTTTGATTTAGGCTAAAGGGAATTCCTCTCCAACAAAGTCCCAGCCAACAGTCTTTCAAGAGATTCCACAACTACAGACCTTTGTCAGGCTTGGAGAGCTGCCAGGCCGATATCTTCCAAACTCCAAGCTGTAGCAGCAATTACTTGGCAAGAAGCCAGGAACAGATCTTCACACTAATGAACTAATTGTCTCCTGCAAACTCCCCTCCCCTTTTGCTTCTCTTTATTCCCTGGGGGAGGGGGGACATTCACAATTCACCTGTGGCTTTACTCCCGAATCATCCCTTGTTCCTTAGCTGTTCTCTTCTCCAGGCAGCTGTGCACAATGGCACACTGGAAACAGGCTCCAGCTGTTCTTCTGCCCCACTGATGTCCCACACTGAAGACAGCTAATAACTGTCAGGCATCCCTGGCCCCATCTCTGCCTCTGACACAGAGCCCTCATCAGAGCCTTCCCCAGACTCCAGGACTGGCCCATGTTCCTCCCCAACCTCTTTACTGTCCAAATCTGCTGCCAGATCCACTGCCCACTGGCGGGCCACAACACAGGTCTAAAACTCAAAGCCTAGAGTCAAGATGTGGTCTGCAGAGTGCTTAGATCTGGCCTGTGGGACCACCCTGGAAACAGCAAAGGACCAGCCTGCGGTGCCTCTGTCAGCAAAAACGGGAGGTCGGGAGGGCTGCGTGTGGCCTTCCCAAACTCCATTTTCACTGGCAGAAGGTTGCAGGAGTCCATTTCAGCCAAAAACGGGAGGCTGCTATCTCTGGCAGCATGCTCAGGCCACCACAGGTGCCAAGTGACGTTGATCTGGCCACGCCCACCCTGGCCACGCCCACCTGGTCCCCCAAGATCAAGTTCATGCAGTCCCCAATGAAATCAAGTTTGACACCCCTGCAACAGAAGGAAGAAAAAAAGAGCTGGGGGGATGCTAGTTTGGAGGAGGGTAAACTGCTAAAATGCTACAGGCAAGGTATTATGTATCTCAGCAGGGTTGTTTTGATCCGCAACAAACAGAATGCAGAGTCCCTAAACCAAAAGGAGAATTGGCCGCATATTTGTGTGTTGTGGCGTTCTTCCTTTGTGAAGGAAAGTAAGTCTGCTTCAGTTTTTTCATATTTATTTATTGCACTCTCTCCCCTTGTTCCGTCTTTCGATCCTCACCAGCATCTCTCTCATGAAATCAAAACCAAATGTATAAAGTATACATGTCTGACTCATCCTTCCATCCTTCAGAGGTGGGCAAAATGAGGACCTGGATTGTTGGGAGCAAGAGGCTGACTCTGTAAACCGCTTAGAGAGGACTGTAAAGCACTGTAAAGCAGTATATAAGTCTAAGTGTTATCATTATATCATGCAGGATCCAATCTGGGTTGGTTACCAGAGGTTTAGTCTTCCAAGCTTTGGGACTCGTGCTGGACCCCATGTTCAGCTTAGCCGAGCGTGTGCTGTTCGGTGCATGATATTTTCTTCATGTGTTCTAAGTGGCTTTTTAGATGCTGCTTGGAGTGTGTTGATGGCTGGCTTTTAAGTCATTACCTGTCATTTGCTTGTGCTTCTGCTGCCTAGGCATCACCTTTGAAGTACTGGATAGGCTAGTGGTAAACCAGCACAGTGTATTGTCCTACTCAGTTTCCTACACAGACACAACACAGGTGTAAGGAGTGTTTATTAAGGCTTCTGAGCCCGAACTGTATTAGCAATAGTAATAGCAATAGCACTTAGATTTATATACCGCTTCAGAGTGCTTTAGATGTTGTGGCCTGCCAGCGGTCAGTGGAGCTGGCAGCAGATTCAAACAGTGAGGAGATTGGGGAGGAACATGGGCCAGTTCTGGAGTCTGGGGAAGGCTCTGATGAGGGCTCTGTGTCAGAGGCAGAGATGGGGCCAGAGCCGTATGCCAGTTATCAGCTGCCTTCAGAGTCAGACATCAGTGAGGCAGACAAACAGCTGGAGCCTCTTCCCAGTGTGTGCATGGGCAGAGCTGCCAGACGAAGGGAACAGCTAAAGAATAGGGGTCGACTTGGGAGTAAGACCAAAGGGGGATGGTGAACTATCTTAAAAGACTGTGGTTTAGATCCCTCCACTCCCAAACTCCCCTCCCCTTTTACTCCTCTTTTATTTCCTCTGGGAGGGGCCATTCATTGTCCATCTGTGGTCTTACTCCCAAGTCAGCCCTTGTTCCTTAACTGTTCCCTTTGTCTGGCAATTCTGTGCATGCTCACACTGGGAACAGGCTCCAGCTGTTCTTCTGCCTCACTGATGTCTGACTCCGAAGGCAGCTGATAACTGGCATACGGCCCTGGCCCCCTCTCTGCTTCTAACACAGAGCCCTCATCAGAGCCTTCCCCAGACTCCAGAACTGGCCCATCTTCCTCCCCAACCTCCTCACTGTCCAAATCTGCTGCCAGCTCTGCTGGCCACTGGCGGGCCATAACATTTGCCTCTAAGAATCTGGGTCCTCATTTTACCAAGCTCAGAAGGATGGAAGGCTGAGTCAACCTTGACCCAGTCAGGATCGAACTGCTGGAGCCTACAGTACTGCATTCTAACCACTGTGCCCCATGGCTCCCAAGGCAAAGGCATATTCCAAGACAAAATGTCAACCATCCCATTGGTACATGGAGCAAAAGAAACTACTGGGACAGCATTTTACCAAGAGTATAACTTTACTCATAAAAATAAGACCCAACCTGAAAATAAGCCCTAGCATAATTTTTTAAGCATGCTCCTAATATAAGCCCTAAGAGGGACACGGTGGCTCAGTGGCTAAGATGCTGAGCTTCTTAATTAAAACGGTTGACAGTTTGGCAGTTCGAATCCCTAGTGCCGCATAACGGAGTTAGCTCCCGTTACTTGTCCCAGCTTCTGCCAACCTAGCAGTTCGAAAGCACATAAAAAATACAAGTAGAAAAATAGGAACCACCTTTGGTGGGAAGGTAACAGCGTTCTGTGAGCCTTTGGTGTTTAGTCATGCCGGCCACATGACCACGGAGACGTCTTCAGACAGCGCTGGCTCTTCGGCTTTGAAATGGAGATAAGCACTGTCCCCTAGAGTCAGGAACGACTAGCACATATGTGCAAGGGGACCTTTACCTTTAATATAAGCCCTACCCCCAAAATAAGCAGTTTCTAAGTCCTTTCTGAAAATAACTCTGTTGTTATAATTTGTCAGAAATCCCCCCACTTTAAATTCCATAAGATAGACACCACGCAGCTCCCTCCGAATGCAAAACTGTTGGTGATCCATAATGGCCTCTTATTACCATCTCATGGTTGTCATTTAAGTAAAAATACTAGCAATTCTCCTAAAAATGATCCTTTAATTATTTACAAGGGTTATTCTCTACTCTAATGGAAACGGCAACTGTACCGAAGCTGCTGTTAATAGTTTTAGGAAGGAAAGTAGCTGGAACCGCCTCTGATTTCGCTTCTGAAGAGAGGAAAAATATGATTATCTCTTCATTAAGGATCCCCAATCATAACGCCCTCCAACTATGCTAGATATTTAGGAACGCAGATTAATCCAACTAGCTTCTATTACACATACATGCTGCAGCAAGTCTTCAATATTTGATCTTTTCTAGATTTTGTCCATCCAAAACATTCACCTACGAAGGAAATGAAGAGTCGGGTGTATGTCTCTGTGTGTATGTACCCAGGTAGTTCTTGATTTAGAAACATTCATTTAATGACCACTCACTGTTTTACAATGGCAGTGAAAATGCCGGGATCGCGTTCTGCCCCACACATCCCTGCGACCTATTCGCTCGCACAGAGAGGGACTTCTCCGGGTGCCGTCCTCCAGAGAGTGTCAGAGGGCGGCGCCCAGGAGTAGGGCCTTCTCTGTGATGGGCCCTACCCTTTGGAATGACCTCCCCCCAGACATTAGGACAACAACTTACCTCTGCTCCTTTCGCACGAAACTTAAGACCCACCTGTTCCGACTAGCCGGCCTGGCTTAATTTAGAGCTTCTCCACCTTTTGGGCATTTTTAATTGTTAATTTTAATTTTTAAACTTTAATTATCATTGGGGTTTTTAATTGTTAAATTATTGTAATTTATTTATTTATTGTTCCACCTCCTCCATATTGTATTGTTGTGACCGCTGCTAGTGTACGTTGCCCCGAGTCCCTTGGGGGAGAGGGGGCGACTAAGAAGTCAAATAAATAAATAAATAATAAAAATAGTGATATTACTGTTTTTTCTCACAGAGAGAGGGGGGGAAGGAAAATGGAGGAGAGAGAGGGAGAGGAAGGGAAGAAATAAAAAGAGGGAGGGAGGGATGGAAGGAAGGAAGGAAAGAAAGAAAAAGGGAATGACGGATGAAGGAGAAAGAAAGAGGGAGGGAAGGAAAGAAGGAAGAATGGAAAGAGAGGGAGGGAAGGAAGGAAGGAAAGAGAAAGAAGGACTGAAAGAAGGGAGAATGGAAAGGCAGGGAGGGAAGGAAGTAAGATAACAGAAAGAGAAAAAGGGAGAGAGGGAAGGAAGAAAGAGAAGAAAGAGAAAGGGGGAGGGGAGGAAGGAAGGAAAGAAAGAGAAAGAGAAGGAAGGAAGGAAAGACAAAAGGGGAGGGAGGGAAGGAAGAAGAAAGGACAGGGAGGGAGTGATGAAGGAGAAAGAGGGGGGAGGAAAGGAAGGAAGGAGAAAGAGGGAAGGAAGGAAGGAGGAAGGAGGAAGGAAGGAAAAAGAAGGAGATAGTGATGGAAGGTGAGAAGGAGAGAAGAAAGCAAGCAAGGATCATCTTCCATGTTTTGATCTCTTTAAATCAATCAGTCATTACCACACAGCACAATAAATGAGGAAGAAGTCATCCAGGGATTGTCCTTCTGTGGGAAGGCTCGTCTTCCTTGGCACCATCTCCTTCGCCCATTTTCTTGGAAGAGGAGAAAGGATGCCCTACTAAGGGAGAAGACAAAAGCCACTGAGTAGAAACAACCCACGGAGTCCCCAAGGAGTCAGCATTGCATATCTCTGACTGAACCCATTCCCATGTAATCTTGGTTCAGGATTGAGGAAATAACACCATGCAAGTACGATGCGAATTACCCAAATGTCAAGTGTTCTGTGCATGGCACCACAATGTCCCTACAATTACACATACAGCCACATGCGCGAAGGGATCACGCTCTGGAAAACCTGAACTTCCGGATTCTGGTGCCCATGCGCGCCCAACAATCAGCTGGACAGCGCACATGTGCAGGCTGATTTTTGGCACTGCCAGGTGTGCAAAGGACAGCTGATGGTCGTGTGGGTGTGCAGGCTAGAAACCCAGAAGACAAACGTGCAAGTCCATGCGTGCCGGGAGACATGGCTTTCTTTGCCACTTTGGGCACCCATGCCATAGGTTCACCATCACGGCTCTAAGTCCTTTTGACCACTCTTGGTACAAAGTAAAGACATACCGTATTTTTCGGAGTATAAGACACACCAAGGTTTTGAAGAGGCAAATAAAAAAAAATTGCACTCTGCAAACCTCCGAAAACTGGTCTGTTTTTTGCACTCTGCAAACCTCCCAAAAATGGGCCCTTTTTTTCCACCCAAAAAAGCGCATGAATAGCCTTTAGTAGGCTTGTAGAGTGCTCCTGGGGAGGGGGGGGGAGAACGGCCTGTTTTTCATGAAAACTGGCCCGGGTTTTTTCCCCAACAAAATGGCATGGATAGCCTTTAAAAGGCTTGTAGAGTACTTGTGGGCGGGAGGAAACAAGCAAAACATGGCCCATTTTATGTCAAAAAAGGGCATGCATAGCTTTAGGAGGCTTATAGAATGCTCCCGGGGGCTGCAGGGGGGGAAATTGAGCAAAAACCCACCCATTTTTTGCTCATTTCTGCCCTCCCCAGCCCCCAGGAGCTCTCTGGAAGCCTCCTAAAGGCTATGCATGGCTATTTTGGTAAAAGGGGGGGGGGGGGTTCAGGAGGCAAAAAATGCTATATTCAGTGTATAAGACACACCCAGATTTCCAGCCTCTTTTTTGAGGGAAAAGGATGCATCTTATAGTCTAAAAAATACGGTAATTTCCTACCAGTTTACAATGGATAGCAAAGAATGAATCAGTGTAATCCCCGCACAGCCTTTACACAGTGGAGAAGCAAGGACTTCTCCATAAAAACCTCACCTCCGTGATACGGCCCCGTGCATCTTGCGTTACCATCTCATCAGCCGGGGCCCTTATTCTCCATTAAAAAAAAGGTTATTTGTAGCTGCCAGCCACAAAAAAACATTGACAAGGTAGATCTGAAGCATATGTTTATGGCCACCCACCTGGTCGCTCCTCTTTGTGGTATCTCAACGGTCAAACAGGCCCATATTTTACACTGAAAGTTTGAACGGGGAAAAGAAATGATCCAATTTTTAGACAGCCAATAAAAATGGCAGAGGTGTAAATCTTTTGCCATTCGCTTTGTCTCTTTCGTTGCAAGGTTTCTGGTTTTGGAAATTATTCCCTTCTTCCATGATTGCAGACAACAGATGGCACTAGTAAGTAGCTTCAAATCTGGAGTAATTTTTACACACGTTCTGAAAATGTCAGGCCGATCTTTGCAGGCTCTTGAAGTCTTCTTAGAAACATGTGAGGAAATCGAGGATTTTTTCTCTCTCTTAACATTCCTTTCTTGGCAGTCGAGCAGATGCTAGAAAATAGAAAGAGAAATAAGAATATAAGAATATTATATTAAGTACTAATCCCTGCCGAGCAGAATTAACTCAGAAATTCTGTCTCTCCCTCTCTCTCTGATTTCAAATAAAGTACTTCCAGCAAATGATCCCAAACCGGGAAAAAGCACAGAAATTGGATTATTTCCTAGAAAAAAAATTCTATCTATATTGTCTCTAAGAACTGACACCAACTCTGTCAATTACTCTCTCTGTTTTTCTTTCTCTTTCTCTCATCTATCCTCTCATCTATCCTCTCTCTCATCTATCTATCTATCTATCTATCTATCTATCTATCTATCTATCTATCTATCTATCTATCTATCTATCTATCTATCTATCTATCTATCATCTATCTATCTATCTATCATCTATCTATCTATCTATCATCTATCTATCTACCTATCTATCTATCTATCTATCTATCTATCTATCTATCTATCATCTATCTATCTATCATCTATCTATCTATCTATCTATCTATCTATCTATCTATCTATCTATCTATCTATCTATCTATCATCTATCTATTGTCTGCCTCTGTATCTATGTATCTATCTATTTATCTATCTATCTATTTATCTATCTAGCTATCACCTACCTACCTACCTACCTACCTACCTATTACTATCAGCTATCAGCTTTCCGTCTAACCGTCCATCCATCCATCCATCCATCCATCCATCCATCCATCCATCCATCCATCCATCCATCCATGTCTGCCTGCCTGCCTGCCTGCCTGCCTGCCTGCCTGCCTGCCTGCCTGCCTCCCTGCCTGCCTACCTACCTACCTACCTACCTACCTACCTACCTACCTACCTACCTACCTACCTACCTATCTATCTATCTATCTATCTATCTATCTATCTATCTATCTCCATATCTCTCTTCCCCTCCCTCCCTCCCTCTCTCTGTAGACTAAGAGATGGAAAACGGTTTTCCTTCTTTCTATAATTTATTTTTTCACACGCATATGCAAATATGCATGGATATAGATGCAGCTAATGTCCCTGGGAATGTTAGGATCTTTTTCACAGGCATAGTAGACCGAGCTTGGACAACTTGGCCCAAACGTCAATATGATCATAGAGTCATCTCCAACAAGCTTCCTAATTCTGTGATTTACATGTAATGAGAAGAAGAAGAAGAAATTATTCAGTTGGCACTCGGAAAACTCTGAGATGCACCCAAGAAATCTCATATGCCCATGACATTGTTTCTAAAACATGTCCAGGTTGAAGATCTGCAACAGTGTCATCAGAATGTCCCTGCTTGGAACATGGCCAAGAATAGGACCAATGACAATTAACCAAGGAATCAATGGGATTAATCAACCAGAGTGTTAATTGCAGATTGTAATTTGGTGCGTGATTAATTGCTGGAGCTAAAAAAGGTTGCATCTCCATTTTTCCCTGATGAGAAAAAGAAAACAATTTTCTTTTTTCCCCTTCTTCTTCTTCCTTTCTTCCTACATTAATTCCCTCCCTATGTTTCTTCCTTCCCTCCTTCCCTCTGTTCTTTCCTTCCTTTCCTCCTCTATATTCCTCCCTCCCTCCCTCCCTTCTGTCCTTCCGACCTCCCCTATGTTCGGTCCTTCCCTCCACCCATGTTCCTTCCTTCTCTCCCTCCCGGCCTCCCCTTCCTTCCTTCTTCTTCCTTCTTCCTTTCTTTGCAATATATAGAACAAAATCCAGCAATAGAGTGATATCTATCTATCTATCTATCTATCTATCTATCTATCTATCTATCTATCTATCTATCTATCATCTATCATCTCTCTCTCTCTCTCTCTTTCTACACACACACACACACACATCAATTACTCATGTAGCAAAACTAAATCTTATCTTCCTACCAATGAGGACAATTAACAAGTGGAACAGCTTTGCCTCCAGAAATCATGGTCGTTGCAGCACTGGAGGTTTTTAAGAAGAGACTGGACAACTACTGGTATAGGGTCTCCTGCTTGTCCAGCATGGGGCTGGACTAGAAGGTCCCTTCTAGCTCATTCATTCAAAACTTCCAATTCTTCCTTCCTGTGTGGTCCAGGAATCAACAGCATGGAGACAACCCTATGGGCTTGAGGTCAGAATCCCACCCATCTCTTTTGGCCAGGTTTGACCATCTGGATCAGGCCTGTCAAATGGGCAGCCCATGGGCCGGATGTGTTGCGTGCAGGCCACGCCCATCCCAGCTCCGCAAAGGCAAAAAAGCCACGATATGTCACAATAGGTCACGTGATGTGATCGAGTTTGACACCCATGATCTAGAGCAGGGGTCTCCAACCTTAGCAAGTTGAAGTCCACAAGAAGACTTGTGGACTTCAACTCCAGGGTGAAATCCAGCAGGTTCTGACATGTTCAGGAGAACCGGTGGTGGAAATTTTGAGTAGTTTGGAGAACCGGCAAATGCCACCTCTGGCTGGCCCCAGAGTATGGTGGGAATGGAGATTTTACAGTATCCTTCCCCTAGAGTGGGCTGGAAATGGAAATTTTGTGGTATCCTTCCCCTGCCATGCCCACCAAGCCACGCCCACCAAGCCATGCCCGTAGAACCGGTAGTAAAAAAAATTGAATTTCACCACTGCTTCAATTCCCAGAATTCCTCAGCCAGCAAAGCTGTCGACAGAATTCTGGGAGTTGAAGTCCACAAGTCTTAAAGTTGCCAAGGTTGGAGACCCCTTATTTATTTATTATTTATTTATTTATTATTTTAGTTGGTTTGTCAAACATGTACAAGATAGCAGGTATAACTATGAACATGGACATGAACACAAGAAATGGGTACAAATAAACGGGGACAGTAGGACAGGGACGGTAGGCAGGATGGTGCACTTATGCAAGCCCACTTTAAGGACCTCTTAGGAGTGGGGTGAGGTCCACAGTAGACAGTTTGAGGTTGAAGCTGTGGGGGTTTGAAGATGTAACAACGGAGTCAGGTAGAGCATTCCAGGCGTTGACCACTCTGTTGCTAAAGTCGTATTTTCTGCAATCGAGTTTGGAGTGATTTACCTTGAGTTTGTATCGATTGCTTGCCCGTGTATTATTGTGGTTGAAGCTGAAGTAGTTGTTGACAGGTAGGACGTTGTAGCAGACAATTTTGTGTACTATGGCGGTGCAGTTCCAGATTGTCCAAGCCCAAAATTTTGAGCCTGGTGGCATTAGGGATTCTATTGTGAGAATCTGATCTAGAGGATCCCCAGAAAATCTTCTAGTTCCTGAATCCAAGGACTTCTTTTACTAGTTATGGGTGTTTGTTTCATCAGGTTGAGTTGTTACTATGGATTTTTATGGTTTCAAGCTACCCAGAGTTGAAATCTGGGTGGTTTAAAGACACTTTAAAATATATAAATGAACACATTTCATAGTAACTGTTTACTCCCTGAGTGCTTTCAATGCTTCCCTTCGCTACAAAGGCATTATGTATAGTACAAGCAACTACCGAGAGATTTAACTATTTTCACAATTGGATAAGGTTTTGAGGTTTTTTTGCTTTATGCCTTCTCAATAATGGTATATTTTCTTGTTTTGGAAAAGAACGTCTTACCCTGGGAAAATTAAACTTTCAAAGCCTGTGTCAGAGAAATTTACATTGCCGCTCTAAACCCAGCTCAAAGGATAGTTACTGTAGGGGAAAAAAAGAAGAGAGAATATCATGTCTGATGCCCTAGGTCTGTGATGAATCACCCTTGTAAATAAAACAAAGATAATTAAACAAAGGTTTAAAATATATGGAATATGGACAAATAGGAAACTGAGATGGGGAGATTGTAAAACAGAGGTTTGTGATTCACTTTTATACATGATAGTTAAACTTAGTTGCTAATTGATTGAGTAGGACAATAGAAGGACAATTAAGCATGGGTTAAATATATATAAAACATGGGCATATATAGAACTTTTAAGATGATGAACGAAGTGAGATGTGTGCTGCTTGTAGATTATAATCTATAAAGTAGATTAAGGGAATTGTAATGAACATTGAACAGTAAGGATTGTTATTTAAAGACAATTAAGGGTGTTCTAATCAAAGATATGGTAAAAAGGAGAGGGAACATGAAATATACTTACAGTGGGAAAATATTGAGATTTAAAGACAGAAGCACAAATTGGGGGAGCGTAAGGATGTATAATTATATAAATATAATGATGAGAATAGCTGGGAATTGAAACCAGGTCTTCATCTCGGCCAAAACTAGGGGGGGGGGGGTACAATGACTATATATGTATACTTTTTTTATTATATTTCTTTTTAAAAAAGGAGGAGGAAGATATATGTTAAAATTAAATATGTATATTGAAAAGGAATTATAAATACCATCAACATAAAATGGAGCTCGCTCAGAAGCTGAAATACACCAAACAAATGAGATGGAGAGTGTGAAGCGGAGGAGAAATGTAAGTGAAGAAGAGAGGGATAGGTGAGAGGGCGGTGGGGGGGGGGGAAGAGGAGGAGAGAAAGGATGGGCCCACCCACAGGTAGCCACTACCAATTTGCCTGAACCGATCTGAACAGGCTAAATAGCACCACTGTTCATGACCCAACTAGGTAACATCATCAGTGCCTTAAGAAAGTAATTTTGTGGAAAGGAGGAGGAGGAGGAGGAGGAGGAGGAGGAGGAGGAGGAGGAGGAGGAGGAGGAGGAGGAGGAGGAGGAGAAAGACAAGTGTGAGGTCCTTGGTGCTCTCTGAGCTTGCTTGCTTTCTTGCAGATATTTCATGATCCACCTAGGTAACATCATCAGTGCTAGAAGAGAGTGGTGTTTGCAGAGTGGAAGAGGAGGCATAGAAGGTATGTGGGGTCCTTGGTGCTCTCTGAACTTGCTTGTTTTCTTGCAGACATTTCATTACCCAGCTAGGTAACATCATCAATGCTACCAAGGAGGACAGTTTGCTGTCAGTTTATATTCTGGTGGCTTGCCCTGTCAGGGAGAGGGGGTGCAGAAAGACTAGGAGGGGGCAGCGGACAGGGTAGGAAGCGGAGCAGAGGAGCAACGGAGCTCCAGTGATGAGCAATTACCTCCCCCCCCCGCACCCAACCCCCAAGCACGAATAATGGAGAGGAAGCGGGATCAGTGGAGGGCAACCTAACAACTTGGGAGGAGGCGCTCCACCCTTCTTCAAAAGGCTCACCTGGGGAATGAGATTTAAAGAGACACAGGTGGGAGGAGCTTTTGTTAGGAACAAGCATTGAATCCGTGGAGACTCCCATGCATTTACCGACGTGTGGATTTACCTGTGCTTTGTCTTGTGTGCCTTGTCTGGTTTGCCTGCCTTGCTGGACTTCTTGCCTTGGTTGTTGCTTTGCTAACTTTGCTTGCTGGATTACTCGCAGCCAGAAGCTGTCATTGGTGCGTGTGAGAGCTTTGCTCCAGGACTTGCAGTCAATATGGGGACGTTTGGGGGAAAGTTGGATCAATAAAGTGGAGTTAGAATTGTTTGTTCCGGCTGTGTTACTTCCATGCCTCACCCCGGATCATCACCTGCTGGTTCTACTCATTAATAAAAGAATCAAGATCACGTGAAGTGTTAATACCACTTTATAATGCCTTGGGAAGGCCACACTTGGAATACTGCATTCAGTTCTGGTCGCCACAATGTAAAAAAGATGTGGAGACTCTAGAAAGAGTGCAGAGAAGAGCAACAAAGATTATTAGGGGACTGGAGACTAAAACATGTGAAGAACGGTTGCAGGAACTGCGTATGTCTAGTTTAACGAAAAGAAGGACTAGGGCAGACGTGATAGCAGTGTTCCAATATCTCAGGGGCTGCCACAAAGAAGAGGGAGTCAAACTATTCTCTAAGGCACCTGTGGACAGAACAAGAAGCAATGGGTGGAAACTAATCAAGGAGAGAAGCAACTTAGAACTGAGGAGAAACTTCCTGACAGTTAGAACAATTAATCAATGGAACAGAATTTGCCTCCAGAAGTTGCAAATGCCCCAACACTGGAAGTCTTTAAGAAGATGTTGGATAGCCATTTGTCTGGAACGGTATAGGGTTTCCTGCCTAGGCAGGGGGTTGGACTAGAAGACCTCCAAGGTCCCTTCCAACTCTACTATTGTATTGTATTGTATTGTATTGTATTGTATAACTGGAATCCTTCTGTCCAATCAGCCTCCATTTTATTTCCAGTGTCTTTCTCCCCAGCTTGGAACGTGTTCTGACCAAGAGGCTCCCTGAGAGCATAAAGCAAACTCCTGGTCCCGACAAAAAACCCTTTTATTAATTGACTGTGAATTCTGGTCATTCATATCCAGCAAAGTCTTTCAAGGGAGGATTTATAGTCACAGACCTTCTCTGGCTTGGAGACCTGCCAGGCCGATCTCTGCAAAACGTGGCAAGGAGCCTCGGAGAGTCACGAACCAATTAATTGAAGTAACTGTCTCCTGCAAACTCCACTCCCCCTTCGCTCCTTTTTTATTTCCTCTGGGAGAGGCCATTCATCGTCCACCTGTGGCCTTACTCCCAAGTCAACCCCTGCTCTTTAGCTGTTCCCTTCCTCTGGCAACTCTGCGCATGCGCACACTGGGAACAGGCTCCAGCTGTGCGTCTGTGCCACTGATGTCTGACTCTGAAGGCAGCTGAGAACTGCCAGATGGCCTTAGCCCCCTCTCTGCCTCCGACACAGAGCCCTCATCAGAGCCTTCCCCAGCCTCAGGACTGGCCCAGGTTCCTCCCCAACTTCCTCATTGTCCGAATCTGATGACAGCTCCACTGGCTGCTGGAGGGCCACAACACAACCAGACTGGATTTTTCTTCCAACACCCTGTTCCAGAAAGTTTAGATTCCATGACAAAGGGTTGCTGAGTTGTCTTTTTGCCTAGGCCCTTCTGCCATTGCCACCACCAACCAGCTTGTCAGACCGATCGCCTCCAATTCAAGAGATAATGAATCGCCATCTGTACCAATAACCTTTGATAGCTTTTGTGAACCTGCCCGGTCCTCCTTTTTAAAAAAAAAAACCTTTCTAAATTAGCTTCTCCTCTTGTCACAACTGCTAGCGAGAATTCCACTGTTTAACCATTGCAGCCGTGGAAAAATCGGAGTAGCAATAACCTTCCGCCGCTCTTGAATTTCCTCGTGTTGAGTTTTTTAGCAGATGACCTTGAGATGGGACTTGGCAGAAGAGAAAGAATATCTATGTCGCTCATAATTTGATGGACTCCGTCAGATCTCCCCTTATTTTTCTTCATCCAGTCGCAAAAGCTTTGATGCCTTGTTTGATCACCCTGTTCCTTTGGACGCCAGAGGGGGCAACCAATAATTCAATTTAAAGTGGATTAATCTTAATGGAGAATGGAAAAAAAAAAGGGAAGAAGCTTTTAGTCATCTTGTCCCAGCTGGGTTTGAAACAAACTTCAGGGACATCTAAATAATGATGATGAGTAAAAGGTAAAGGTTCCTCTTGCACATATGTGCTAGTCATTCCCAACACTAGGGGGCGGTGCTCATCTCCGTTTCAAAGCTGAAGAGCCAGCGCTGTCCGAAGAGGTCTCTGTGGTCATGTGGCCGGCATGACTAAACACCGAAGTTGCACAGAACACTGTTACTTTCCCACCAAAGGAGGTTTCTATTTTTCAACTTGCATTTTTTTGTGCTTTCAAACTGCTAAGTTGGCAGAAGCTGGGACAAGTAACGGGAACTCACTCCATTACGAAGTGGTAGGGATTCAAACCGCCGAACTGCCAACTTTTCTTTTTTTCTTTTTAAACATACAAGACAGCATAAAAATTTCTCATCCACTACATACAGACAGCATGTTGTTTGGTTACAAGCGTTTGTGCATCCATATTTTCAATTACGTATAAATCACAAATTTTCCGACTAATATAACTCGGTATCTCACTTTCATTGTACATCATATATTCAATTACGGTTAATATTTGTTTCTTTTCAACGAACCTAATTCCCTTGCATTCTTGATTGTCTATTTATTAACAATATACCTTTATGTAGTCACTTATCTCATTCTGAATATTTTCACAGTGTAAAAGAATTTACCAACTGTTTATGCTTATACATCGCTACTTTCAATTATGCATAATCCCGCCAATTATCCATCAAGTTTGCTTATGTTCATTGTTGTCCTTTATATCATACATTCAAGCAAAAATGTTATTCCTTCATTTTTAAACAAAGTATTCTAAATACTCACTTCATATACAATACAATACAATAGTAGAGTTGGAAGGGACCTTGGAGGTCTTCTAGTCCAACCCCCTGCCTAGGCAGGAAACCCTATACCATTTCAGACAAATGGCTATCCAACATCTTCTTAAAGACTTCCAGTGTTGGGGCATTCACAACTTCTGGAGGCAAGCTGTTCCACTGATTAATTGTTCTAACTGTCAGGAAGTTTCTCCTCAGTTCTAAGTTGCTTCTCTCCTTGATTAGTTTCCACCCATTGCTTCTTGTCCTGCCCTCAGGTGCCTTGGAGAAAAGCTTGACTCCCTCTTCTTTGGGGAAACCCCTGAGATATTGGAAGACTGCTATCATGTCTCCCCTAGTCCTTCTTTTCATTAAACTAGACCTACCCAGTTCCTGCAACCGTTCTTCATATGTTTTAGCCCCCAGTCCCCTAATCATCTTTGTTGCTGTTCTCTGAACTCTTTCTAGAGTCTCCACATCTTTTTTACATTCGTAACCTTGTGATCTTGATTGTTTCCCTCTGTTTATGCAGCCTAGAACTGTGTTGGCTTTTTTGGCAGCTGCTGCACATGGCTGGCTCCTATTTAAATGGTTGTCCACTAGGACTTCCTTCCTTCCTTCCTTCCTTCCTTCCTCCCCTCCCTCCCCTATTTCCCTCCCTCCCTCCCCTATGTTCCTTCCTTCCTTTCCTCCCTCTCTCCCTCCTGTGGGTTTGCAGATTTTTCCAAGGATACATAGTCATACTGGGACAGAAGTCTGTGAATAGGCAAATTCCAATCCAGTCATTTCTTCTTCTTCTTGACTGCCAGTTTTGGCCTCCTGCCAACCTTTTCCATGCCATTTCTTTAGCATTCCTTGCTTTGAGGCTTTTCCCCATTTCCTACCCAAGTAATTACTTTAGATTGTCTAAGCGCTCATGGCCTTTATAATTTAGGGAATAATGTCAGCAAATATTTTAACCATACTGTTTAAACTTCCAAAGCTCATGCATATTTATACATCTCCCTTCACTCAACAAATATGAATTTTAGCATAATGTCTGCTTCAAAACATATTAAAAATGCATAATTAGTCGCTCTCTTTCCATTTCTGAGCAATCAAATATAGGGCAAAAAAAAAATTCATTGGGGTTTTGTTATCAAAAGGAAAGAAGGAGAGATGGATGGAAGCAGGAATGACTTCCCAAAATAAAATATAGCTGTTATAAACTGTTAATTATAGTTTATAATTGTAATAATCCTGGAGATTTTGATCATTACAGTAGTTAATGACCAGTTTGTTATAGTTTTAACAGCTTTGAGTTCCATCTAGGGATGCCCAATTAGCAAACCAGTCATTAAATACAAGTAATGACTAATTATTTGAGGATTAAATGCTTCAATATAAATAAAAATGGGATTGAAACTCTTACCGTTAGCGTTCTAATGCATCTTTCCTCTACAATGCGTTCTCTCTCCTGGTTCTGAAATAGAAAATTGCCATGGGGAATTTATTTATCCCACTGAATGTCCCCTTTATATCTGCTACAGATGTTACATTATTGTCTGTATCGGTGCTTTTAGATGCAATATTTTTATTCGTTTGCTTTTCATCTAGTGTCCAAAAAACCCAGTGAAAATCATCAAATGATTATGATGACCATCATATGATGTAAGCCAGACCACTTTGGACATCTTATTGTTGAAGTCTACATATCTTTAAAACTATCCAGATTGAATAACAGAATAACACAGTTGGAAGGGACCTTGGAGGACTTCTAGTCCAACCCACTGATCAAGCAGGAGACCCTTTAGCATCCCAGACAAGTGGTTCTCCAATCTCTTCTTTAAAATCTCCAGTGTTGGAGCATCCACAATGTCTATAGGCAACTTTTAAAGGGTGAGTGTGGCCAGCTTGATGTCACTCACACCTAGGGGCTCCTCGCTGGCCTCTACTCGCCCCTCTCCTCCCAGCCCCTCCTCACCTGCTTGCATGGGCTCCTTGGGGACCCAACAAGAAGCAGTTGTTGGAGCTAAGCAGCCACCATGAGAAAGAGTTGGCAAAACAGCTCAGTTCAAATTGGATTTGACCAAGAAGGAGGTTCAGCAGAAGCACATCACTGGGGATTGCAAGCATAGGCTCCAAGCAGAGGGAAGACCTATAGGAGTGTAAGGCCAGGGAGGGGCACCTGCAGGCTTAGGGGGCTGAGATGGTCAGCCAGTTCCAGGCCATGATGCAGTCCCACTGGAACAAGGCCCTCCGGCTCTTTGCCACCAGCTGCACTTCCCTCCAGCCTTCGCCCAAAGCTCTGCACCAGGAGGCTTAAGCAGACCCCAAGTCAGAATTTCTGCCACCCCTGCCCCACACAGAAGACTCCAAAGGGGAGATTCTCTGCAACTACATAAGCATTCATTGCATGTATCCGTCCCAGGGTCCCTAGTTTGAGGACCCCTGATTTAGTGCAATATAAAAATGCAAATAATTTCTCTATGGACCACCAACATTTTCTCATGGACCACCAGTTGATGACCGCTGGACTAGATGACCCCCCAAGTCTGTTATTCTATCTTCTATATTTATCATCCCTTCTTCCTTCTCCCATGTTACTGTGGCTCTAATCTGATTTGATTATTGTGAAATGTAAAACCCAAACAGTTTAATCCTCACAATATAGAAACAAGTCTGGTTAAAAATTCAAAGGTTTATTGAGGAACAATGAAAAAGCAGTTGCAAGCATGGCCTCCTAGTGTCTTCCCAAGTTGGATTCAGAACAAGGAGAGCCAAAAACAGTTTTCAAGCTATACAATTTATAGTCCCTAAGCAATGGACTCCGTGCCCAAGAAGAAGCTCCCCTCTTCTCCTAAGTCAGTGGTTCTCAGCCTGTGGGTCGGGACCCCTTTGGGGGTCGAACGACCCTTTCACAGGGTGTTAGGGTGTAACCAACAAGTTGGGTAGACAATATATTGCACAAGACATGTTATGTATCTTTAAGAGAGGAGATCTGCTAATTAGTAGATTACAGCATATAAATTGCAGCTGATGTTTTCTCTCTCTCTCTCTTGCTTGATGTATGATAACTGCTGTCTAACTGTTACTACTGTTGCTACTACTTACTGTGTGTAAGTTATTGGACTGTTTTTCTCTGTGTATGACTTTTTGGCTGTGTTTATGGATTTTGCTATATTCTTCAAAAAGTAAAGTTTATTTTTGTTACTTTACTATCCATTATTCAGTGTGGTTGCTTTATATATCGCACGCTGCGTATACTTTACAGGGTTGCTCTGTTATAACCTCGACCTGGGGTTCATTGCTAGTGCTTAATCGCACTAGTACCACTAACACAGGGGTCGACTAAGACCATCGGAAAACACATAGTTCCGATGGTCTTAGGAACCAAGACACCAATTTTATGGTTGGGGGTCACCACAACATGAGGAACTGTATTAAAGGGTCACGGCATTGGGAAGGTTGAGAACCACTGTCCTAAGTCATACTTTAAGTCATTTTACACTACAAAGGGTCAGCATGACCCTTCCTGCAGAAACCCAGTTACCTTATCTGGGTTTCCTTGTTGTTTCGTCCTAGGCGGCGGATGTTCCTATCTCACCAAATGGTGGCCTTGCCTTGGGCGCATGTTTCTGTTTTCAAAGGAAGTTAGTTTTAGAAAGTCATCGCGTCCTGTTTTACTGAGCACATTTACTGAGCAACAGGAAGAACTCTATAGCTCATTGGTACATTTAACACTTTTATAAAAGAGTAACATTACCACCTTTTTCCCCTCAAAAAAGAGGCTGAAAATCTGGGTGCGAGTTATACACTGAATACAGCATTTTTTTTGCCTCCCTAAACTCCACCCCCTTCACCAAAATGGCCATGAATAACTTTTAGAAGACTTTCAGAGAGCTCTTGGGGGCTGGGGAAGGCAGAAATGAGTGAAAAACGGCCCATTTTTTGCCTCCCAGCCCCCAGGAGCACTCTATAAGCTTCCTAAAGGCTATCTATGCCCCCCTTCTTTTACAAAAAATGGGCAGTTTTTTGCTCGTTTTTGCCTCCCCCCCTGGAGCTCTCTACAAGCCTTCTAAAGGCTATTCATGCCCTTTTTTGAAAAAAAAAAACTGACCCGTTTTCGGGAGGTTTGCAGAATGCAAAAACTGTTTTTTTTTTAATTTTCCTCTTTAAAACCTTTCTGCGTCTTATACTCTAGTGTGTCTTATACTCTGAAAAATACAGTATTTATTTCCTTCATTATATTCTTGGGTGCTTAATAGCTTGCAGAATTAAATGTCTAAATTCAAGCTAACTTGTGGGCGGGAGGCCGAAATTATCAGAGAAAGATTACTTCCCCGAAAGTCAAGTGAACTTTATTGATTCATTTGGAAATCAACTCTTGCTTGACTCTTAAGCCTTTGTTGGTCCATCAAGGTGCAACAGGCATTACATTTGCCATAGGAAATTAAAACTCCGTGGCTGATTTAAATTTCAAGCTCTCTTTTGAGTTATTTCAGAGCATCTAGAAGCGCCTTTATAATAGGCAAGGAACGGAGTCCGAGCACAAATCGAGGAGATTCATAGACGGTCATAGAAGTAAAAGACCAATTTGAAATGGTTGAGTGGATTCGGTGGAGGGCTGCCAGCTGCCTTCCTGCTCACTAAACCTTCTATTTAACAGTCTCTGGCTCTTCTGTCGTTGACGGGCCTCACACATCTGGCCAACATTTCTGCTCATCAGGCTGCCTCATTTTGAGAGTCTTATTGAGCCATTAAAAGTCTAGGATAAAGGACAAAGAGGAATCAGTGTATTACAGGACATGGGGGCGATTTTATGATTGGCTTGAAAAGAGATTCAAAGAGAAAGAGAAAGGAACAAAACATGAAGTAAATAATGACACATTATTAAATTAAGGGGGGATAAGAAAGTATTAAAAGGTAAGTATACAAATGGAAAAAATGATACAAGTGGTATTAATATTAGAAATAAAATGTAATAGAGGAAATTTTTTGTATGAAAATATAAAGTTGGGATTGCTGAAATGCCACCCCGAGAACCTATCAGAAAAATAAATAAATAAGCAAGGACAACAACAGAAAGGAGGAAGGATGAGGAGGGAAAGGAAGAAAGGGTAAAGCAGAGAAAGTAAGGGTGAGGAATTAAGAGTAGGAGAGAGGGTAAGGAGGAGGAGAAGGGAGGAGGAGTGGGGGAAAGAGAGGGGAAGAAGAAAGGAGGAAGGAGAGGAGAAAGAAGAAGGCAGAGAAGGGAGGTTGAGAAGATAGAAGGAGCAAGGTTGTTGCAAAATAAGATGGAGGCATGGGGTAGCAAGAAAGTTACCCAACACACACACACACACACACACAGGGGGGGTGTCTTGGCATATTCGGGTCTTTTCCTGTGTAAGATTGAAAGTATCTTGGCAATGTTTCGACGAGGCCCCACTCACCATCTTCAGGCTGGTGCCTTCGGCTTCGTGCTTGTGTGAGCAAAGCGTGATCGGAGCTGCCGTCTTTCTATAAATATTGGTCTGTGTGTGTGTGTGTGGAGTGTTGGTTTTGTTGCTCTAAGCAGGTTGGTTGGCTGTGTTGTAATGATGTTTTATATGTATGTATGTATGTATGTATGTATGTATGTATGTATGTATGTATGTACAAATAATTATAGAGATTAATGATGAATAGACAAAGGTTAAATAGCAATTATAAGAATGCATATTTGTAAATGAATTTGAAAAAAAATATTTAAAAAAGTCTAGGAGAGGAATGGCACCTTTGCAATTATGGTTATTCTTTCTGCAAAAAAAAAGAGGACTTTAACAGAATAGAATAGCAGAGTTGGAAGGGACCTGGAAGGCTTCTAATCCAACCCCAGGCTCAGGCAGGAGACCTTATACAATTCTGGACAAAGAGTCATCCAATCTCTTCTTAAACCCCTCCAGTGATGGAGCACCTACAATTTCTGGAGGCAAGCCATCTCCAGAAGCTGATTAATTGTTCTCACAGTCAGGAAAGATGGTAGGGGGAGACTGAAGGAAGAGAGGGGGAGAAGGAAGAAAGAGTTGGAAGGAAAAGAAAAAGAAAGGGAGGGAAGTTGGGAAAGAGAGAGGTCGGAAGGAAGGAAAGAAGAAGAAATGGATGGAAGGAAGGGCAAAATGGTAGGGAGAGAGATGGATGGAGAGAAAAAGGGAGGAAAGGAAAATGCAGAGAGTGGGAGAGAGGGGTGGAGGGAAAAAGGGAAGGAGGAAGGAAAGAAGGAAGGAAGGAAGGAAGGATGGAAGGAAGGAATGAAGGATCCTTCCATGTTTTGAAACCACATCATAGGTTGACCCCTTTAAATCAATCAAACAATTCCTTACAGTATGATAAAAGGGGAGAAAGATGTTTAGGATTGTCCATCTATAGGAGGGTGTCCAAACTTGGGAATTTTAAGACTTGTGGACTTCAACTCCTAGAATTCCCCAGACAGCCATGTTTTAAAGTTCCCAAGTTTGGACACTCCTGATCCATAGGAAGGTTCATCTTTCTTGGTCTGGAATGGGACAACTCACCATGGCCAACTGCTGCATCCAACTCCTCATGGGCAGCTAACCACAAAAAAGAACACCTCCACTGTGGAACCAAGGTCATGATAACAGGTGGCTGTTGAAGGAGGAGTAACCAAGCAGCCCTCCAGCTATATTCATTGGACAATGTGACTGGTGACACCTGAGACTAAAAGACTTTCGCTCTTTTAATTAGGTGAAAACTGCAGAACTTTTAGAATTGGTTTTCACCAGTGGTGCCAATATGATGTATCCAATAAACATGTTCTTTGAGGAATCTATCTATCTGCCTCGAAGTTCTGCTTTCAGTCGGTGTGTTACTCAGAACTCTGCCATATACTGTACCTCCATGGGATTCCAGCCTGACCTCCTGTTATAAGAAGCTGATGAAATAAGGAGGCCATACTTCAAGATGAGAGTTATGTACACTGAGGCTGACATTTCCAGAAATGAGACTGGAGAAATGAAAGAGTCTTAAGGAGCAAGACCGTAATCTTCTGGATTTAGGCAAGTCCAGTGAACTGTGGAGAATCCATGGCAGATGTCTTAGCCCAGGGATGGCTAACCTTTTTTGCTGTCGCGTACCAAAAGCGAACACACCACAGGTGGGTTTCTCCCAGTACGGCCCGGATCAGGTGAACAGTGGCGATGGGAGGTTTCGCCCACCCGCCCGGACGCTTCTGCGTATGCACAGAAGTGTTGCGCGAGTGCGCACCCCCAAACCGGTAGTAGAAAAATTGGCACACTCGCCACTGACATGCACACGCATGCCCACACCCATAATGCAATGCACATGTGACACTCTCCTGCACGTCCCACCCCTTGTGCATATGTGCATGACCCCCCACACCTCATTTTGGACCTAGCAGGCTTCCCTGTAGCCTCCTGGGACCAAAAACGGGCTGCAGGAGGATGCGTGCCATGTTCTCCCCGAGCTCCCCCATGCCCCATGCATGTGTGTGCATCTCCCCCATGCGCCCCATCCATGTGAGGCAGAGATCCCCAAATCAGCTGGCCGGTGGAAGGCACAAACACATGCGTGGTGGAGCTGAGCTGGGGCGACAGCTGGGATGCCCGCGGAGAGGGCTGCGCATGCCATCTATGGCATGCATGCCATAGGTTCATTATCATGGACTTAGCCCTTCCTAGGTCCTGCTCAGCTCATGCCAGCAGAGATGGACAGAAAAGGGGGAAAAAACATCCTCCTTTTTATAGCTTGTCTCTCCTCCATCTTATTATTTATTTACTACTTGCATACTCAGGCTTTTGTGATTCTTCAGTCAATCAGCTGAGTGGTTTTTGATACTTCCCTACTGTATTGACTGGGTATTTGGGACTTAAGCTTTAGTGGTTCTCTGCCATGGTACATTTCTGGGTTTTTGTTTTTTTTGACACTGATTATTTTAGCTTGGATGGTTTTAACCCTAAGTTAGCTGCCCAGTTGACGAAGTCATGAATTGGCTGCATCGGTGGGAATTTGATCTTCTTGAATTCCATACATGGGCCACCACCTTGGGAACAGACCTCAAAGGTCCCATCCATCTCAAGAATGGATGGGACCATCTCTTATTTATTTACCATATTTTTCGGACTATAAGATGCACCGGTGTAGAAGGTGCACCAAGATTCTGAAGAGGTAAGTAAGAAAAAAAATGTTTTTGTCCTTCCCAGACCCCAGCATCACTCTCCAGGATTCAGCAGGACTGGGGGGGAGGGAAAAACACCATTTTTGCAAAAAAAAAAAAAAAAAAAAAAAAAATGGGTGGAAAATGGGCTGTTTTTTGCAGAAACGGAGGTGTTTTTGCCTTCCCCCAGCCCTGTTGAAGCCTGGAGAGTGATGCTGGGGGCTGGGGGAAGGCAAAAATGCCTGTTTTTGTGAAGAAAACGGGCTGTTTTTTGCTTTTTTTTCACCAAACTGGGGTGAGGCTTCGGGTGGCCAAAAATGGCTGTATTGGGTGTATAAGACACGCCTACATTTCCACACTCTTTTGGGGGGGGGTTGCATCTTATACTCTGAAAAATACGGTATTTAGTTCGTCAAACATGCACAAGATAACAGGCGCAAGTATAAACATGGACATGAACAAAGGAAATGAGTGCAACTAAATGGCTGCGTGCCACCTCTGGCACGTGTGCCATAGCTTCACCATCACAGCCCCAGCCTGTAAGGTCCAGATAAGATTGGCCCCACCGTGACCTTATTTCTGAAGCCCTAAAGACATGGTTTGCCAGTGGCTCTTGGGACGTCAGGATGCTATGACGCCTATCAAGTGGCTTGCTTGGTTGTTGTCACCAGAGGGATGGGGGTTTATTAGGTTTTATACCTGGGGTTATACTTCTATAAGCCACATGAAGTCAACGTAAGTTGGAGAACCACATACAGTTTTCTTAATAAATACCAACACTTCTTCGTGGTGAACTTTATTTTGAAGTAAGGTAAAAGGAGTCCCTGCAGATTTTACTCCAAGAGTCATTGTGGACTATAGGGCAGTGATCAAACCTTCTATCTATCTTCTATCTATCTTTCTTCTATCTATTTTCTATCTATCTATCTTCTATCTATCTATCTATCTATCTATCTATCTATCTATCTATCTATCTATCATCTATCTATCTATCTATCTATCTATCTATCTTCTGTCTATCTTTTATCTATCTTTCTTCTATTTATCTTCTATCTTTCTTCTATCTATCTATCTATCTATCTATCTATCTATCTATCTATCATCTATCTATCTATCTATCTATCTATCTATCTATCTATCTATCTTCTATCTATTTTCTATCTTTCTATCTTTCTATCTTCTATTTTCTATCTTTCTATCTATCTTCTATCTATCTTCTATCTTTCTTCTATCTATCTTCTATCTTCTATCTTCTATTCTATCTTCTATCTATCTTCTATCTTTCTTCTATCTATCTTCTATCTACTATCTTCTATCTATCTTCTATCTATCTTCTATCTATCTTCTATCTCTTCTATCTATCTTTCTTCTATCTTCTATCTCTTCTATCTATCTTCTATCTATCTTCTATCTTCTATCTATCTTCTATCTATCTTCTAACTTCTATCTATCTTCTACCTAACTTTCTTCTATCTTCTATATATCTTCTATCTTCTATATATCTTCTATCTATCTTCTTCTATCTATCTTTCTTCTATCTATCTTCTATCTAACTTCTATCTTCTATCTTCTATCTTCTATCTATCTTCTATCTAACTTCTATCTACCTATCATTGAATGTCTTCATTATTATATTGATATATATTATACTCCTTCAGGTGCATTTACCTGCTACTAGAATCAGCCGTTCCCTCTCTTGCTTTCTGCTTATTTCTCAAAGGTCTGATGCCATACTTTTCCAGCCAGAAAAAAAAAAAAAATCAGGTCTCCAATATTTGTTGTGTTTAAGCCTCAGCTCCCTCAGAGAGCAGGATGCTAAGGATCTCTACCCCATCCATTATAATTAGGCACCTTTTTCTCTTCCAAATCTTTATAGAACTCGAGCTCATTAGAGCACTGATTCACACGGCTAATTGCCGAGTTAATTTTACCCCTGCAGATTTTAAAACCCTCGGCGTACAAGCGAAAATGGTTATTGCTTGTTTCTTTTTCTCAGGAGCTTTGCAGAGCTTTGCATTCCTGGCCTCTCCCTACTTCCAAGGGAGTGATAAAATAGGTACCCCAAGGACAGACCTGGAAATGATATTTCCACCCACCCCCCTGCAAGCTGCAACATGTTAGTCGCTGGGGAGCGAGCCTAGCTTGAAAAGACATATCCAGAATGAATAAGAGGAACGAGAGGCCCGAAGGGCTAAAATATAGCCAAACGAGCATAAATTTCAGCATAACCCAAAGTCAAAATAAAACGAACGTCCCTCTTTAAATAGGAAAATAGCTACAAGTTTCTTAGGACATTCATACACAGAAAGGTGGGTGGGAAGGATTATTAAACATGGACAGACTAACGAGACTTTGAAGGTACCTTGGAGGTCATCTAGACCACGGGAGCACCAACCTTTCAGACTTCAGGGACCACTAAATTCATAATTTTAAAGCTGGGTGGGCGTGGCAAAGTGGTCTTGGGACTGGATGGGAATGGTCAACTCAATGTCACTCACATCAAGGGGCGCCTTGCCAGCCTGTACTTGCCAATCCTCGCCTGCCCGCCTGGGCTCCTTAGGGCCCCAACAGGAAGCAGTTGCTAGAGCTAAGCAGCCACCACGAGAAAGAGTTGGCAAAAAAAAAAAGCTGGCTCCGTTGAAATTGGATCTGACTGAGAAGGAGGCACAGCAGAAGCACCTCACTGAGGACTAGGAGCATAGGCTTTCCAAGCAGAGGGAAGACCTACAGGAGTGCAGGGCTAGGTGCCAGCGCCTGGAGGCTCAGTGGGCTGAGATGGTCAGCCAGTACCAGCCATGATGCAGTCCCACTGGAACGAGGCCCTCTGGCTCTTTGCCACCAGTAGCTCTTTCCTCCAGCCTTCACCTAAAGTCCCACGCCAGAAGGCTGAAGCAGACCCCAAATGGGAATTTCTGCCCTCCTCCAACCTGCACAAAAAGACCCCAAAGGGGGAGACTCTCTACAGCAACACAAGCATTCATTGCATATATCTATCCCAGGGGCCGTAGTTTGAGGACCCCTGATTTAATGCAATATAAAACAATTTTCTGTGGACCACCAAAATTTTCTTGTGCACCACCAGTGGTCCATGGACCACCAGTTGATGACCACTGTTCTGGACCAACATGATACTCAAGCTGGAGGCCTTATGCCAGCAATGGCGAACCTTTTTTGGCTCGCGTGCCATAAGGAGGGGGAGCGCAGGGGAGTCGTGCACAGGCATGCCACACCCATATTGCAAAGTGCGACACCCCCCCCAGTGTGCATGCGTGCATGAGAGGCGCTCCCCCCCTATTTTTTGCATGCTTTTTTCGCCCTCCCCAGGCTCCAGAGGCTTTACAGGAGCCTGGGGAGGGCGAAAAACAGCCTCCCCCACCCTCCCTGGAGGCTCAGAGACTTGGTTTAAGCCCTCAGGAGGCTTCAGGGACCTTCAGGAGGCTTCCTTGAAGCCTCCGGAGGACTAAAAAGGACCCTATGAGCAAACATTTTGTTTGTAAGGTGGTTTTCAGTCCTCCGGAGGCTTCAGGGAAGCCTCCTGAAGGTCCCTGAAGCCTCTGGAGGGCTTAAACCGACCCTCCGAGAAAACCAGAAGTCAGTTCCTGAACTTCTGGTTTGCCCATAGGGCTGGTTTTTTGGGCTCTGGAGGCTTTAGGGAAGCTCCTGAAGCCTCCGGAGGGCCTCCGGGGGGGGGGGGGAACAGGGGAGGCTGTTTTCGCCCTCCCCAGGCTCCTATAAAGCCTCTGGATCCAAGGGGAGGGCGAAAAATGGCTTTTAAAAAGGCTGAACTCAACTCAACTGACAGGGCAACACCTCGCGTGCCCAGACAAATGGCTCCACGTGCCACAGGTTCACCATCCCGGCCCTATGTCATTTCAGTCAAGTGTATGTCCGTTCTCTTCTTAAAAACCTCCAGGGATGGAGCTTCTGAAGGCAAGTTGTTCCAACAAATTAATTGTTCAAACTGTCAGGAAATTTTTCCTCAATTCCAGGTTGCTTCTCTCCTTGATGAGTTTCCATTCATTGTTTCTCGTCCAGCCTTCTGGTGCTTTGGAGAATAAGGTGACCGTCTTCTTCCTTGTGGCAGCGCCTCAAATCCTGGATGACTGCTATCACGTCACCGCTGGTGCTTCTTTTTTTCTATATTGTCTTTTCCTACACCACAACCTTTTCAAATGCAATCCAGAGAATGGCAAACGGTGTGTCCCATTTTTTTGGAGGAAGAGATGAATTCGCAGAGTCTCCTGATCACGCCTGGAGATGAAAACATTCAAAGAGCAGTTGCAGGATTTACGTTTGGTTAGTCTAGAGGACTCTGGGGGACACGATAGCAGTATTTCAGTATTTGATGGCTGCCAGAAAAAGGAGGAGGTCAATTTATTTTCCAAAGCACCAGAAGACAAGAAACAGTGGATATATAAACTCATCAAGGAGAGAAGCAACAAGAGAATTGAGGAGAAACTTTCTAACAGTGAGGAGAATTAACCAACTTGCATTTAGATGTTGTAAATGCTTCATCACTGGAGTTTTTTTTTTAAAGAAGAGACTGGACAGTCACTTGTCCGAAATGGTACATGATGTCCTGCTTGAGCAAGGGGCAGGACTAGAAGACCTCCAAGGTCCCTCCCATCTCTATTCTGATTCTGAGTTCTGATCACCTTGTTGCAAAAAAGAGTGTAGGAAGTTAGCATCCATCCCTCTCCTAGAAGAATGAAATATGTTAGGAAATATTTAAAAAGGCAGAATATTACAATACAATAATACAATACAATAGTAGAGTTGGAAGGGACCTTGGAGGTCTTCTAGTCCAACCCCCTGCCTAGGCAGGAAACCCTATACCGTTTCAGACAGATGGCTATCCAACATCTTCTTAAAGACTTCCAGTGTTGGGGCATTCACAACTTCTGGAGGCAACTTCTGTTCCACTGATTAATTGTTCTAATTGTCAGGAAATTTCTCCTCAGTTCTAAGTTGCTTCTCTTCTTGATTAGTTTCCACCCATTGCTTCTTGTCCTACCCTCAGGTGCCTTGGAGAATAGTTTGACTCCCTCTTCTTTGTGGCAACCCCTGAGATATTGGAAGACTGCTATCATATCTCCCCTATTCCTTATTTCTGTTAAACTAGACCTACCCAGTTCCTGCAACCGTTCTTCATATGTTTTAGTCTCCAGTCCCCTAATCATCATTGTTGCTCTTCTCTGCACTCTTTCTAGAGTCTCCACATCTTTTTTACATCGTGGCGACCAGAACTGAATGCAATATTCCAAATGTGGCCTTACCAAAGCCTTATAAAGTGGTATTAACACTTCACGTGATCTTGATTCTATCCCTCATATTATATTTCCCTAAAGAGTAATGGAGAAACATGCTCTTGGAGACAGAAAGCAGCCCCCACTTTTCTTTATAACCCCCAGCAGATACTTTGGGCCCATTGAGAAGGACTGGACCAGCCTATCTACAAAACAAAAGACCTTCAGCTCCAGGGTGATGGGATTAAGACATGACCCTCCAGGACATAATAGGATTAACCCACTACCATCTAGCACAGTGGTTCTCAACCTTCCCAATGCCGTGAACCTTTAATACAGTTCCTCATGATGTGGTGACCCCCCCCAACCATAAAATTGGTGTCTCGGTTCCTAAGACCATCAAAAATATGTGAAAGGGTCGTTTGACCCCCCAAACGGGTCCCAAACCACAGGTTATGAACCACTGATCTAGCAGCAGACCTCTCCCCATTGCACAATCTCCTGAGAACATTACATCATTCTCCAAACTTCAACCAAGCTTGGCTCATACAACCTATAGAGCCAGCTATGATTCCTACAACAGCCAATAGAATATATATTCTTGCACAGGAACAGGAAGTCCAAGAGGAAGTATAAATGCCCCACCACTCTCAACTACATGTGGTCAGCTGCCCAGAATCACACATGTTTGGTGGTTTTGCATCAATTGAGACCATGATGAAACCTCATACAGACGTGAGGTTGAACAACTAGCCTCGTGGTGTGACCGGAACAATCTGGAACTGAACACACTCAAGAGTGTAGAAATGGTGGTAGACTTTAGGAGAAACCCTCCCGTACTACCACCCCTTACAATACTAGTCAACACAGTATCAACAGTAGAGACCTTCAGGTTTCTAGGTTCTACCATATCTCAAGTCCTAAAATGGACCCCTAACATCAAAAATATCATCAAAAAAGCACAGCAAAGAATATTCTTTCTGCCCCAACTCAGGAAGCTCAAACTGCCCAAGGAGCTGCTGATTCAGTTCTACAGAGGAATCATTGAGTCTGTCATTTGCACCTCCATAACTGTCTGGCTTGGCTCTGCAACCCAACAAGGCAGACACGGACTTCAACGGATAATTAGAACTGCAGAAAAACAATGGCTACCAACCGGCCTTCCATTGAGGACCTATATACTGCACGAGTCAAAAAGAGGGCTGTGAAAATATTTACAGACCCCTCGCATACTGGACATAAATTGTTTCAAGTCCTACCCTCAAAACGATGCTATAGAGCACTGCACACCAAGACAACTAGACACAAGAACAGTTTTTTTCCCAAACGCCATCACTCTGCTAAACAAATAATTCCCTCAACACTGTCAAACTATTTACTAAGTCTGCATTACTATTAATATTAATCTTCTCATCGTTCCTATCACCCATCTCCTCCCACTTATGACTGCAGGACTGTAACTTTGTTGCTTGTATGCTTACAATTCATATTGATATTGATTGTTTCCTGATTGCTTATTTGTACCCCATGACTATCATTAAGTGTTGGACCTTATGATTCTTGACGAATGTATCTTGTCCTTTTATGTACACTGAGAGCATATGCACCAACAACAAATTCCTTGTGTCTCCAATCACACTTGACCAATAAAGAAATCTCTTCTCTTCTCTTCTCTTCTCTTCTCTTCTCTTCTCTTCTCTTCTCTTCTCTTCTCTTCTCTTCTCTTCTCTTCCATTCCATTCCATTCCATTCTATTCTATTCTATTCTATTCCATTCTATTCTATTCTATTCATCAACAAATGGACAAATTCCTTTTGTGTCCAATCACACTTGACCAATAAAGTAATCTAATCTCTTCTCTTCTCTTCTATTCATCAATAAATGGAGCCTTTTTCCAACCTGTCTCCAGCCTCCATTTTGCCTCCAGTGCCTTTCTCCCAGCTTGGAACTGAACCAGATGGATATTTCTTCCAACACAAGGAAATAAAAAGTTAGCAGAACTAAGATAGAACGGGACTGCCTTATTTTATTTATAGGACTGAAAGCTGGGTGATTTCCAATTATCCCAGTAATACATAAAGTGTCAGCATCCAGAAGGAAAAGCTTCACCTGCCAATATCCCAGGAGGCTCCACTTTAGGAGATGAGAGGTAGTTATGAAGCAATGAATGGCATTGATTTCCCGACGTATTCCTTGGGTTCGCTCAGTTGCTTCCCTAATAAAAGCGTGTTTAAAAGCACAATGCCTCTTAAATAGATCAGGCTGGTCTTACAGGTTCCCACAGGATGACGGATCCTGTCGGTTGTTTTTCCAATTTGGAGGCTGGCAGCCAATTAAAGATCCGCATTTCTCTTGGATTCATTCTCCCAGTAGTCGGAATGACCTGGTGGTCTCAAAAGGAAAGAGGAGAGCTAAGCTCGAGTGGGGAAGGAAGAGGGAGTCCTCCTCAATAGATCAAGAAGAAAAGTTGTTGAACTTTAGCGTCCATTGATTTTCCCCACAGCAGAAGTGTGAAGGACTCCTGGCGTGAAGGTAACTTTTCAACTAGACTTGCAACAATTAGATCCCCCAGGGTCCCAAGGGATCCTTAGCATCTTTGCAAAGGTTGGTATTGACTTGTCATTTCTTATGTGGCAGAAGGGGACTGTATTAGATGCATGGGGATTAGGAGGAGGGGAAAGGGGAGAAGGAGGGAGAGAAGAGGGAAAAAGGAAGAGGGAGGAGGAGGAGGAAGAAGAGGAGGAGGAGGAAGTGGAGGAAGAAGAGGAGGAAGAAAAAGAAGAGGAGGAAGAGGAGGAGGTGATAAGGGGAAGGAGGAGGAAGAGGAGAAGGAGGAAGGGGGAGGAAGGGGAGAAAGAAGAAGAGGAAGAAGAAGAGGAGGAGGAGGAAGAGGAGAAGATAAAAGAGGAAGAAGAAGAGAAAGAAAAAGAGGAAGAGGGGAGGAGGAAGATGAAGAGGAAGACTGTGGTCGCTTGGTGCCCTCTGAGCTTTATTATTTTCTTGCAGATGTTTCATTGCCCAACTAGGTATCATCATCAGTGCTAGAAGGATGTGGGTTTGTGAAGAGGAGGAGGAGGAAGAGAGAGAGGAGAAGAAGCAGAAAAGGGAGGAGGAGAAGGAGCAGGAAGCGGAGGACAATATTTTTTGGGAAAACAACTCTTTATTAAGACATGGCCCTTGGCTCTTGAATTCTAAGAACTGTTGGAGAAGTCGTTGTTTAAGGCCAACCAATTGCAGGAGGGAGGGGGGCATTCTGGGGGACAGAATTCCCATCAGCCCCAAAGACACATTGGCCAAGCTGTCTGCTACCTTTCCACCGGAATCAAACAGCTCCTAAGGCTCGTGTTTCATTTCTCCTCTGCAGCTATTCGAATGAAGCCGCGGCGTTTTATCTATTCCGCACACAATCCCGGCACATTATCCAGCTACCCCCCCACACACACTCCATATTTAGCATCTTTATAAACTGTAAACAAGACATAATGGCTGCACAGCATTGCCTTGCGTAATGGCAGAGTCAATAATGCTAAATTGCCACTGAATAAGCTCTCCGCATTAATACCGAAATAACTCTCCCCAAATTAGCCTTGTTCGAGAGAAGAAAGCAGGGGCTGCTGAGGCCGGGAGGGTGGGGTGGGGAGAGAAGCTTCATTTCCAGCAACAATGAGGGAAGGATATATATTTTTGACAATATTGTGGGTAAATATAAGGGCCTCATTGTAACAAGGACTCATGTTACAGGTTCATAGATTGTGCTTTAGTTATCTATCTATCTTTCCTTCCTTCCTTCCTTCCTTCCTTCCTTCCTTCCTTCCTTCCTTCCTTCCTTCCTTCCTTCCTTCCTTCCTTCCTTCCTTCCTTCTGGGTTCCGTTCCAAGTGGGGAAAAAGACACTGGAAACATGGAGGCTGCTTGGAAAGATGGTTTAATGGTGGACAAGATCACACGGCTTGAGCTCCTGAACAGAAAAACATGCTTCCAGATGTTGGGTGAAGAAGAAAAAAGGTGGGGGAAGGGGCTTGCTGAGAGTTCCTGGGTTGTTTATACTCTCTGTCTGGCCCCTCCTCTCTGTTTCCTGTTCCTGTTGTAAGAAATGCATTCTGATTGGTTGTCAGACTCCCAGGGGCAGGGGGTCTTAGCTACTTTTGTAGGTTGTGTGTCTTTTGAACCCCAAGCTTGGTTGAGTTCCCAGATGCCATGTGGTGAGTTTCTGTAGAAGGCTAATCCTATCTTTGTTATGCAGAGTAGACTAGTTCAGGCTTTTTAATGGCCCATTGACAAAGTTGGGAGCTATTAAGAGTGAGTCTGTTTCCTGCCTAAAAAACTTCTTTCTCCATTTCTTATCTAGGGAAAATATAATAGTCTGCCTTTTCAATATTTCCTAACATATTTCATTCTTCTAGGAGAGGGGTGGGTGCTACCTCTCTACATTTCCTTCCTCACACATCCCCGGGTGACTGGCTGAAATTCACCTAGCTGATGTCTGAGATGGAACTAGATTTCACAGTCTCCTGATGATTGTCCCAAAATCACCCAGCCAGCTTTCATGCCTAAAGTGGGACTAGAACTCCTTGTTTCCTTGTTTCTAGTTCGGGGCCCATAAATATTAGATCAAACTTTCCTGGGGGGGGGGTCTAAATTATGAGATGTGCTGATCATCCCACAATACCTCTGGAGAGACGACTTCAGATTGTGACTTTAGGGATCACTCTCAACATTTGACTGTATGTGTAAAACAATTAACCTATGGATCAGCGTGGGAGTTGTGGCAAACAATGTTGTGGCCCAGCAGGATTCGTTTGAGCTGCTGATGGACTCGGATAGTGAGGGATCATTTGAGTCGGCCCTGGATGATGTGGAAGACCCTGTGCAGGTTGCAGATTCAGAGCAGGGACCAGAGGGGCTGGTTGGCCACCAAGAGGCGCCCGAGGCATGGAGCAGTGGGGAGGGTCAAAGGCAGTCAATCCCTGATGCGAGAGTAAGAAGGGCTGAGAAACTCATAGGCAGGCTCACAGACGATAATTAACACAGGTGGTTGTAGATTGGCCCCTCCCAAGAGAGCTTATAGGTGAGGCGTTGGGAGGGGACATTTGCAGGAAACAACGGTTCGAAACTAGCAGTGAAGAAAGTCTATGTTTTAGAGCTGTGTTTGAATATCTGGTTTGTTTTTCTTGTATTGTGAATTATCTGGGCCTTTGGCCAAAGGGTTTGTTATCTTGCAATTGGCAAACAGCCAAGCCTGTGTTCTGGCTTATTCATAGGCGTGGAGAGGGGAGTCAGAACACACAATCCACAAAACAATGTAGTTGGGAAAAACAGAAAGATATCAGAGTCCTGGTGGCGCGGTGGTTAGAATGCAGCGTCACAGGCTAACTCTGCCCACAGCCAGGAGTTCGATCCTGACTGGCTCAAGGTTGAGCTCAGCTTTCCATCCTTCCGAGTTTGGTAAAATGAGGAGCCAGATTGCTGGGGGGCAAGAGGCTGACTCTGTACAACTGCTTACAGAGAGTTTGTAAAGCACTACAGCAGGGATGGCTAACGTTTTAGACTTCATGGGCCGAAAGCGCATGCACGACAGCATGCGCACACATGCCCACACCCATAATGCAAAGTGTGCATGACCTCCCCCCCACTACTTGCCTCACTCCCTGCGCATACCTGCAGGACTGCCACCCACTCCATTTTGCTGCACCCTGCCCATGCTCACTCCTTCCCCCTGCACATGCGTGCACACCTCCTCCTCTAATGCATGCATGCGCATCTCCCACATGCGCCCCTTCCTTCAGGCATGCACAGCAGAGACCCAAAAATCAGGTGGCTGATGGGAGGCGTGATGGAGCTGAGCTGGGGCGATGGCTTGCATGCCTGCCAGAGAGAGTTTTGCATGCCACCTGTGGCACATGTCCTATAAGTTCACCATCATGGCACTATAGAGTGGTACGTAAATCTACACTATATTGCCAAAAGTATTCGCTCCACCATCCAAATAATCAGAATCAGGTGTTCCAATCCCTTCCATGGCCACAGGTGTATAAAATCAAGTCCCTAGGCATGCAGGCTGTTTGTACAAACATTGGTGTAAGAAGGGGTCGCTCTCAGGAGCTCAGTGAATTCCAGCGTGGAACTGTGATAGGATGCCACCTGTGCAACAAATCCAGTCGTGAAATTTCCTTGCTCCTAAATATTCCGCAGTCAACTGTCAGCTGTATGATAAGAACGTGGAAGTGTTTGGGAATGACAGCAACTCAGCCACGAAGCGGTAGGCCACGTAAACTCATCCAACATCAGTGTGTGACCTGACAAATGCGTTTCTGGAAGAAAGATCAAAGATTCCCATCAACACACTCCTGAACCTTGTGGAGAGCCTTCCCAGAAGAGTTGAAGCTGTTATAGCTGCCAAGGGTGGACCGACGTCATATTGGACCCTATGCATTAGGAATGGGATCTCACTTACAGTAAATTCATATGTGAGTAAAGGCAGGTGAGCAAATACATTTGGCAATATAGTGTATGTGCTATTGTTATTGCTTGTTCAACTTAAACCTTAAGCTCATGGTATGAAAAGGGAGTTATCCAACAGGGAAGCTTGGGGAGAGAATCAAAAACCTTCGACGAATGTGATAAAAACCAACCTGTCTATTTCCCACACTATCACGGCACGTGATCCGAACCGCAAAGCATAATCCACCTCCTTCACTTCTTTAATTTATTCCAAATAATTAAAATTCCGTTGGCGCCAAATTCCCACATCCTTTCTCTGGAACAAATAAAGCACCAGAGGCCCAGCTGTTCGCGAGGTAATTAATATAACGGAATTACAGATGTAATTAATATAACAGAATTAACTTTCAGACGGTGGCTGGGAAGATCACTTTCAAAACGGCTCTCATGTAAGAAAAGAAAAAAGAACTACGCCATGCGCGTAGAAAAGAGGTCATGTAGAAGTTATGGGGATGTCCTGCTTGGGAGGAGTTTGTGTGCTTTTTGGTTTGACTTTGTCAGAGTGTTACATCTAAAGATGTGGGGGCTTTCACACCTTCCTTCATCTATTGTGTTTTATTTGTCTATATGAGCAGGCCAGGGGTGTCAGACTCGTGGTGTCACAGCGGCTTCAAGTAATGTATCATGACTACCCCCCCCCTTTGCTGAAACGGGGATGGGCATGGTTAGCGCATGACACATCTGGCCTGTGGGCCGTGAGTTTGGCAGCTCTGGAGTAGATCAACAAGGGTATCGGTACCAAATACCTCCTTCTTCTCCTCCTTTTCTTTTTCCTTCTTCTTCTCCTCCTCCTCTTCTGCTTCTTCTGCTTCTTTTTCTTGTTCTCCTTCCTCCTGCTTCTGCTCCTCCCTTTTATACGTTTTATGGAGTTGAACTATCAGTTATTTCTTATTTAAAAAGAAACATCCTCAGGTGTATGGAGAAAGGGTGTAAAAGTAATGAGGAATTTGAGAATTCTCCTCCTCCTCCTCTCGTCCTCCTGTTTCTTCTCCTCCATTCCTTTCTTTCTCCTCCTCCTCTCTTCCTCCTCCTCCTCCCTTTTATATGTTTCTATGAATAGACCAAGAAAGGTATGAGTACTAAGGACATCCTTCTCCTTCTTCTTCTCCTCCTTCCCCTCCTCCTCCCTTTTATATGTTTTACAATACAATAGCAGAGTTGGAAGGGACCTTGGAGATCTTCTAGTCCAACCCCCTGCCTAGGCAGGAAACCCTATACCGTTTCAGACAAATGGCTATCCAACATCTTCTTAAAGACTTCCAGTGTTGGGGAATTCACAACTTCTGGAGGCAACTTCTGTTCCACTGATTAATTGTTCTGTCAGGAAATTTCTCCTCAGTTCTAAGTTGCTTCTCTCCTTGATTAGTTTCCACCCATTGCTTCTTGTTCTACGCTCAGGTGCCTTGGAGAATAGTTTTTGACTCCCTCTTCTTTGTGGCAGCCCCTGAGATATTGGAACACTGCTATCATGTCTCCCCTAGTCCTTCTTTCTCTTAAACTAGACATACCCAGTTCCTGCAACCGTTCTTCATATGTTTTAGTCTCCAGTCCCCTAATCATCTTTGTTGCTCTTCTCTGCACTCTTTCTAGAGTCTCCACATCTTTTTTACATCGTGGTGACCAAAACTGAATGCCGTATTCCAAGTGTGGCCTTACCAAGGCCTTATAAAGTGGTATTAACACTTCACGTGCTCTTGATTCTATCCCTCTGTTTATGCAGCCTAGAACTGTGTTGGCTTTTTTGGCAGCTGCTGCACACGGCTGGCTTCTATTTAAATGGTTGTCCACTAGGACTCCAAGATCTCTTTCACAGTTACTACTGTTGAGCAAGGTATGGTATAGGGTTTCCTGCCTAGGCAGGGGGTTGGACTAGAAGACCTCCAAGGTCCCTTCCAACTCTACTATTGTATTGTATTGTACCACCTATACTGTACCTGTGCATTTTGTTTTTGTTGCCTAAATGAAGAACCTTACTCTTTTCACTCATGTTTCTATGAGTAGACCAAGAAGGAGATGAGTACCAAGGACATCCTTCTCCTTTTCCTTCTTCTTCTTCTTCTTATCCTCTTTCTCCTCCCTTTTATATGTTTCTATGAGTAGGCCAAGAAGGGGATCAGTACCAAGGATCCCTCCTTCTCCATTTCCTCCTCCTCCTACCTCCTCCTCCATCCTCCTCCTCCTCCTCCTCCTGCCTCTCCTACCTCCTCCTCCTCCTCCTCCTCCTCCTCCTCTTTCTCCTCCTCCCTTTTATATGTTTCTATGTGTAGACCAAGAAGGGGATGAGTACTAAGGACCTCATTCTCCTCCTTCCCCCCCTCCTCCCTTTTATACGTTTTTAAGGAGCTGAACTATCAGTTATTTCTTATTTAAAAAGAAACACCCCCAGGTGTATGGAGAAAGGATTTAAAAGAGATAAGGCATTTGAGAATCCTCCTCCTCTTCTTTCTCTTTTTCTTTCTTCTCCCCCACCTCCTCCCTCTCTTTCACCCCTCCTTCTCCTCCCTTTTACATGTTTCTATGGAGCTGAATTATCAGTTCTTTTCTTGCTAAAAAAATAAAAAACATCCCCAGGCCTACGGAGGAAATTCGAATCAAACAACAAACTGTTCCCCTTTTACATTGATCATTCCTGTATCAGAACAATGCTGATAACTAAAAGCGGAGGAAAAAAGGACTGGGCTCAGCTTTTATGTCAAAGAAGACAAAGTGGCAAGGAAGCTTGAGGCCTCCCGGTGCACAAACAGTTGGGAAGGCAGAAGGAAACAGGGGAAACAAATCCCTAAAAGGAACAGGTTGGAGGAGACCAGTCAACCCAGAAGCCAGCCAATGAGGCTTTCTTTCTCTGAATGGGTAGGAAACACAAAAAGAGAAGAAGCACCACAAAAGTGTCGATCAGTGGCAGGATTCAGCCAGTTCGGACTAGTTCTAGTGAATCGGTATTGGCGACCTGCAGGTGAGGTTGGGCCCACACACACGCCTAGGTGCTAATGCCGTTCTATTTAGCCATGTTTTCTAAGCCACATGCATGCGTGCAAGCTGTGCACGCTCACATTTTCAGTGCAGGGTGAACCTGTGATAAAATTATAGGAAACCCACCTCTGGGGCCTATAATCTTTTTTTTTTTTAAACAAAGTTTTATTGGTTTTTTTATATTTTACAAAGGGAAAAGGTAAGGGAAAAGTTACAAATTTTGGCAGCTGCGAAATACGGTAGGTGCACCCCCCCTCCAAACTCATAGTATACATTTGCATAAAATTCAATATTAAGTAATAACATATAGTCAGTGTGGTAAATTCAATTGGTAATTTCGATCAGTTTTACATCAGGTGATTTTTCTTACTCATTTGTGTGATCTGAGCTTTCTTGATGTTGCCCCATCTCCCCCCGCTGGCGGAGCTCCGGCCCCTCCCGTGTCTTGTATGTCTGTTGAGGAGTCATCTGGTTTTTCTAGGAGTAGTTTGTTTTTCTCCATAAAGGGCCTGCGCCTCTATGGGTGTATTAATCCTAAATCTTGTCTCCTCCCAGAATATTAACATACCTTCAGGCATCAACCATCTAAACCACACCCCCTTCTGGTATAATTTTATTCGCCAATTGCGAATAATGTTTTCTTTTTTCCCTCACTTTCTTGGGGATCTGTTTCAGGATGGTTATCTCCTTATCTTTGTATGTCAAGGCTTGCCCCCCTTTGTACATTCAGAATTTCATCTCTTGTGCTTTTCCTAAGAAAT